>WEKX01009634.1:0-30270 GCA_013390025.1 Pitta sordida
CTCCAACCACAATGTCAGTAATCAACCCATCCTTATTTGCAAACAACAGGTCGAGCACAGCCTCCCCCCTGTGTGGCTCACTCACCTGCTGCATCAAGAAACAATCAGCAACTATCTCTAGGAACCTTTTGGACTCTCTCCTCACTGCTGTGTTAAGTTCCCAGCAGATACCAGGCTTGCAGTAGATGCTTGCAATGCAATATAATGCCTAATATTCAGGCTTCTGCAGCTTGCCTGACAACTTCTCAAATTCTTTTCTGTAACATCCTCTCCTGTATCTTAGAAAGACTTCAATTAAATGTTGTATAATGACCCTAATCAGAAGACCTTGTGCATCCAGGGGTCAGTGATCCACAGGACAGTGCAAGTGGGTAGGTGCAAGACTATTCTATGCAGCCTTGTGCTGTATATACAGCTTAGCCTTTAAGCCTGCATTGTGCTGGGCGTATCCCTTGGGCACTGGATGGACTGAGACAGTAAGAGAGGTGCCTGCAGGCAGCTCTCCTTTGGTATCAGCAACTATGTCACCTGCATGGCCTTGCCTCCATCTAAACTGCAGCCAACAAGTGCTCATCTGAACATCATTTTAATTTGACACTAGAAAGAATGAGGAGGATTATGTAAATAATTTTTAAGAAAAGTGTACAGTAGCTTCCTGACCAAAACAGTGGAAGGATCTTCATTTTGTGCATTTTGACACTGCACCTGAAAGTATTTACAGTCACTCATACAATTCACCTCTTCTTTATAGAGTCCCTTTCAGTAAATGGCATTTTTAGTGGTACTTTACAATGTGACTGTCTTTCTTGATGGCATCCTAAGGAACCACCATCTCTAACTGGTGCAAACCAACTTATTAACCTTGGCTAAATTTAAGAAAGCATGTTGTGATACAGGTTTTTAATCTGCGTACCAGTGCCAGTGAAGGGAAACTGCAGCTTCCACAATGTATAGCTTCCTGAGGCTACAGCACAAGTTCCATGTGCCAGTAAAGTTGCATAGACCATGTGCCAGTAAAGTTGCTAAGTACATACTTAAGAGTGCTGCTGAATCCAACCAATGAACCAAAACTTATTAGAATTAGATTTCATCACTGTGCAATGGGCAGCCAGTCATTAAACTATAAGATTCATTAAAGATGGTTTCCAATGTATGCATACATGTGTAAGATACAAATCCCATTTTCTCTAGACTCCCTTCTAAGTGAACGGCATTGGCCTATGATTGCAATTATTGAATTCACCTGAAATAATTTTACTTCAGCTGTGACATTTAACAGGCTCCTCCTTCCCAAGTATTTATGATCCAGGGCAGCAGTAATTAATTTACAGGCTAAAGGAAGTTAAGGAAGTCAAGAAAAGATGTTAGAGGAATAGTACAGCAGGTAAATGTATTTGCTCTTATGAAAGCTTTCTTCATTTTTTGTCTCCTGTAACGCTATTTCTTTATGTCCCAAAGTTAATTCAGTAGAGAAAGCAAGAGTATGTTGTTTTGAAAGGCAAGGCGAAAATCACTTAAACTCCTGGAAAGTGTTCTTCCTGCAATGTTAGAAATGCTGTGACTCATAAAGCTCCCAGAACTTATTCCTATAAGGTATGATTAAACAGAAAGTTGTCCCAGAGTGTGTTCTGCTATCGTGAAAGAAGATAGTAAATATTTGATTAAAATTCTGAGACTACTGGAATTAGAATTTAGGGTGTTGAGGGATTTTTGAAAGAGGATTTAATTTCCCACTTAGAGTGAAAGCTTCAGCAATTAGAAAAATTCAAAAGACTAATGAACATTAAATGTTTCCTAAAGTAGATTGAATCAGCCAGGATTGAGATGAGGAAATGTTGTAGCTTGAGTGGGAGTTCATACCTTGCTGGTTGTGGAAAGGCAAGTGTAGACTGAAGACAGATGTGGAATAGAATATATCCTTGGCTTTTGGTGAGGGAGACCAGATTAATGGTCCAACAGCCCTACATATATAGGCATGTGTGCAGGTATTTCTACAGGGTTCCTGTTCCATGCCCTTTTAAAGGTGCTTCAAGGGACATTGGAGAGGAGAATTATGGTTACTTCTTAAAACCTTCAACAGTACAGCTGGAAAAAATAGCATGGGAGAGGGACATAAGGATAGAAAAATAGTACTGGGAGCTATATCTCCAGTGAAATAATACAATGTGGCAGCTGATAGTAAATTGGAAAGCTAGCCTGGGCACAAGAAATTGCGACCAGGTCCACATTGTCTTGGCAGATAATGGAGTGTGTTTACAAGAAAGCTGGTCTAACTGACAGGGATATGACTAAAGTTTTTTAAGGTATAATGTATGTACATGGCTTATATAACTTCTCAACATATGAGTCTTGCTCAAGTAGCTGAGAAGGTGTATTTCAAGGAACTGAAATTTAAACTTTGTATGTACAATCTTTCCTCATTATGTCGTGCTTCTCTTACAGTGGCTTCAGATCTTTGCTTTTTTTTTTTTCAACAAAGATGCCTCGATTCTTCATAATGTTTTTGTGTCTGCACAGTCCGTCTGCTCCGCTAAGGGGCGGTACTGGCAGTCCCCACAGGGCGAAACTGCCCTGTGCGGTTGCGGGGGCAACACCTCTTGCTCACTTGGGGATGGCCCAGAGTTTTCTCCCTGTGCCCAGAAATGGTTGTCACACCCCTACCACTGTGCCACAGTGGCGGTGGGCTTCCAACCCACTGTGGGGCTATGCTGAACCGCTGTGTGGCAATGGCAGGCTGTGGACCTACCATGGGGCTGTGTGCCCCTTCAGGCAGAGCACAGGGATCTCATAGCTCATTTCCATTCGGGGTGGAATGGAGGGATCTCATAGCCCACTTCCACCAGGGGGGTAGGAGTCACATCTCCGCCCATAATGGCGGAGGTTTTGTCCTCTCTCCCCCTCTCGTCTGCAGCAGCAAAGGTTTCTTTGGCCAGATGGCTTGCTGAGGTGGCAGCGAAAGAGTTTGAGGCAGTGCCACTTGCTTGTAAAGCAGCACATGAGAGTGTTGTAAAGATTCATAAAATTCTAGGGACGCTTTATACACAATGTGTCAAGCTGGCACTGGGGCCACAGGGGAGCGGCAGCTGCTTGTCAGCCAGACAGCTCCTGGGGTCACTGGACAGGTGCTGGAAGTGGAGCTGGGGGAGGATGAGTGGCCAGGCAGCCACCAGGATTGGAGCCAGGGGAGGGCAGGTAGCCAGCCAGACACAAGGAGTGGAGCCGGGGGAGGGTAAGCAGCCAGGCAGCTGCAAATTTCCCTTATCTGTTATATAAGGAATTTTTTGTGTGTTCATTCAGAAACTGCAATTTATGGCTGAATATGGCAGCAGTACCATTGAATGATATATATTTTCAGGTTCTTTCAAATTGATAGTTAAAAAAACCCCTTTAACTGAGCCCCATCTTATACGCTGCTTCTATAGTACAGTTAACTTTTAGGAGGTCGGAGCCTTCTTCTGAAACTGCTTTAGTATTTAAAAAAAAAAGAAAGTATTTATTCTGTCTATGTATGAGGTGTGTTGGACACATATTTTCCAGTCCAGAGTGTAGAAAACTTTAACTTAGGGCAGTGAGCTACTACAGCATCCCTAAAGAGCCACAGGGTGGCAGCCTTTCAGAGTAGTGGATTGCTATCCTGTAGAAAATACTGTAGTTCATTTTCTGCCTGAAAATTGAAGTGTCCTGGTGTACTTCTTTGTTATAGAAACCACTGGCCAGTTACATCATATTGTATTTTGTCTGAATGTTCACAGGGCTTAAAAGGTTGTTCTCTATGGCGCAGTCTACATTTCAAATCTGAAGCTGATATTATAAAACAAGATATTGTAAGACAAATACAGTTGTGGAGTTCTATTTCTGGGTTTTTCTCTTTAGGGTTCACTGTGCTCAATGGAGTCTACAGGATTAACCTCTTTGTCATCTTGCAGGTGGTTGGTTGGTTTGGTTCCTTACTTAAACAAAATGTACTTGAAAGTACTTGAAGTGTCTAAGTAGGGATTTCAATTTCAAAAAGTACTTTGAATATGGACAGTCATATTGTAGGTAGTGTATGAAAAGCAATTGCATGTTTTTGCTGGTTGCTCCAAAAGAGATCCATACATATGTACAGTCTCAAAGACTACCACAGACAGCAAAGGAATTGTGTTCAGATGTCTACATGAACTCTGTAGGACTTTGTGACCTCAAAATTAATACAACTTTCATACCCACAGAAAGAATTAAACATTTCCACACAAGTTTGAAACTCTGTTCAAACTTAAATAAAAATAGTGAAAAAATATTTTTAGATTCTGATCTCAAGAAGATTCCTTCATACTTGTGAAACAACAGTTTTGTGCTGTAAAACAATAGCTTTAAGGATACATTGGAGTTGATGATTGCAGTAACTGTGAAAACTCAGACGTTATGACATGAAAACAATAAATACCTCCACATAAATCAACAGAAGTTACGTATTTGGTTTCTTGCTTCATGTTCTGGCTTTCCCTGGAAAAGCTCTGCTGACATACTGTACTTATTCTCGGAAAGCCTCCTGGTTTACAACTACCAGAGTCATGCTAATGGCACATAACTGTCAAATTCCCAAGACAAACCCTGCCGCCTGGCGAACACATACAGGTGGATTTTTCTCAGGCCAATCAGCAGGTGACAGCTTCCTTTCCTATTTGTTTTATTATAACTTCTCTTGAAGAATGTCAGAAATATACCTATAATTCAGGGTGTTGGAAATGGTGTATTCAGATGCTATGTCCATCGTTTAAACTAATAGAAGTCTTCCTAAAACGAAAAGTCATCTTAGGGCTGTGACACTAGTAGTTTTAAAGATTCCCCAGTCTAATTCACTGTAGCCTCTTACCAGTTGTGAGGAGTGAGAGCAAAGTGATTGCTAGGAAAGGTCACAGAATCCTTTACAGAATCACAGAATATTCTGAGTTGGAAGGGACCACAAGGATCATCGAGTCCAACTCTTAAACAACACCACTGCCTCCCTGGTGGGAATCAAACTCCCGGTCTCCTGCATGCGAGATGGGGACACTCACCGATCAAAGCTCTCAGCAGGAGAAAACATCCCGAATACTAGCAAGCGTTCGATTAACTAAGACTGTAACAACACAAAAGATCAGAAGTTAAGAATGGGGAAAAAAGAAAAAAAAGAGTACCACAACTTGGATTCTTTTCTGATGCAGTTGCTTGGGCCACATAAAAATATATGTTACCAACAGGCTGAGGGAGGTGATTCTGCTTCTCTGCTCTTGTGACATCCTCCCTGGAGTGCTGCTTCCATCTCTGTGGCCCCCAATAAAAGACATGGACATGGACCTGTTGGAGCAAGTCCTGGGGAGGGCCATGAAGATAATTGGAGGTCTGGAGCTCCTCTGCTGTGGAGACAGCCTGAGAGAGTTGGCACCAGAGCTTGGACCGGTGCCAGCTAGCGGCAGCCGGCCGCAGGGGGTCCGTTTTTAACCTGAGAGACTTCCCACCTGTGGGTACTTAAACCATTACCTCTCCTGAGAGCTGCCTCTCCTGAGAACTGGAGCCCATCGAACAGGGATGTTAACTGCGGGGGTCTTGGGCAACTGTGGATATGGATGACGGAATTGAGACCATCAGCAGTAAGTTTGCGGATGATACCAAGCTGGGGGCAAATGTTGAACTGCCAGAGGATAGAAGGGCCTTTCAGAGGCACCTTGATAGGCTAGAGAAATGGGCAGATTTAACATGAGATTTAACAAGTCCAATGAGATTTAACAAGTCCAAATGGAGGGTTCTTCATTCTGGACATAACAACCCCATGCAGCGCTATTGGCTGGGGGATGAGTGGTTGGAGAGTGGTNTGGATGGAGTGTGGTGCCTGTGGTTCCACGCTTGTGGACCTGATCCCTGTGTGGGCCTGATCCCTGTGTGGGCGTTTGCTTGGGATTTGGACTAGATGATCCTGTGCGTCCCTTTCCATTCAAAATAACCTGTGAACCTTTAAAATCAGGAGCTGATTTTCCTTCGTATGTCTATGAAAGTGAAGTGTTGGGATTGCATAACCCCCCGGATTCAGAGTTGTGGTTTTGTATTTTAACCAATCTGAACCTCTGATTTTCCTGTGAAGTTGTGAGACATAAGCTCTATTCAGTTTCAGCTCTGTTTTTTGCACATGTCATTGTAGATTCACTTCAGCTCATGACCAGGTTTTCCCAGACTGTCTTTTAAGCTTAAATTTTGAAACAAATGTAGTTTGTTTGCAGTTGTGGCAATGGCTTTTCCAGGGCTCTTGTTGGACAGGCTACTATGTTCATACACTGAAGGGAGCCCATGCTAAATAGATATTTTTGACAGTTGCAGTGACAAAATGCAGGTGTATCTCAAATGTAAGTGATTTGTCTTCTGTTAAAAAAAAAGCTGTGTCATATAGCAGAGAATTTAAATGCCAGAGATGGAGGGGATTTCCTATTCACAATTTTAAGGGACTGCCTTGTTTTACTGGAGAGGCAGATGTTCACAAAACAGCATTTTCTGGAAAGGTTTTCTGTCTGTGGGGGAAAAAAGCACCATTTTTAAATTGACTTCTTGTCTCATTTTAGAGGCAGTATGGCAGTTAATTTAGGTAGGCCCTAAAAACAGTGTTCTGTTGTACCACTGTAAGACTGCGATGTTGACACACAATAACATTACTCCTTTCCTGAGATATGTTTATTTTTAATCCTTTCTATTGTCCTTGAATTTGCTTATCAGTTTTCTTGGTCTTCAGGTTTTGAAAGAAGTCTGTTTTATAAGCTGCCTATTTATCCTGCTCAATTAGCAATTTAAATGCAGAAAGAGGAACTAAAATAATTTAAATAGGAGGAAATAAAAAGAAAAACCCAAGATAATCATGTACAAGTAAAATTCACCAATAGTCTTGTATTCCTGCTGTCTGGGTAGGTTTGTAACCGTGACTCTTTCTGGTTGTTATCCTTCTCAGGATAAAATTGAATCAGAGATTTTTCTTTCTATCATGTCTATTTGCCTTTTACCTGTACTAGAAAATAAGTGTGAACACTCATCATCGTATCAGTAATTACTTTTTTTCACTTACGTATACAGCCTTCTGTGGTAAATGTAACGTCCAGACACTCTGGGCTTGAGTACGACCTCTCTGATACAGGGTGCTTATAAATTTTGAATTGAATACATGAGAGGCAAATAAACAAGAGCTTCTCATATTTAATTCTACACGTAAGTAATAGGACTGAAACAGTGACTCCTGTCATCCATATGCATTGGGATTTGAAAGTCCTACACCTACGCCACCCTAGACTGTAGTGTGAGGGATTCTGCTGCTCCTACGAAAATTTGTATATATTTGTATATATATATATTTGTAAATCCTGAAGGCAAAATGAATTTGAGCAGAACTGAAGCTAATTGAGGGCCTCTTGATAATGCATTTATTGAAAGTTTATTTTAACAGTTTGTTCAATTAAATACATAGTGTTGAACATGAAGAGTAACCAAAAAATTCCCAAAACCCCATTTGCTATTCACACATGAAACAATGGATTTTAGTTCAAAGTTCTAAGTAGATCTGGCTCTGTTGGCTGTACTCCCTGTTCCCTGTACAAGGCTTTTGCACTCAAAAAATGGAAATGGCAATGTGCCATATGCCACATATTAAAATTGCACTGCTACAAAAGCAAGGAAAAATCACTTTGCAGCACTTTCAGTTATCATTTTGTGCCAGCTGGCAGTGTGGAATTGGAAAGGCTATTGGCTAGTCTTTTATATTTGGTCTTGGTTGCTGTGTGATAAATAATGGGTCTATCTTCCCTGACACCTTTTATCCTAGGATCTTGAACTGTTTCAACTCTACCTGTGGATGGGATGGTTTTAAATAGATAAGCTCTTTTCAGGTCTTGTGAACCAGGCTTGTATTATAGAGTTTATTTACCTGTCTGTGCTCATACATGCACAGGTGTTAATACCAGTGAATCTGTGAATGCTGCTTGCAGAGTGCACCCATTTTGTTGACCATAATCAAAATTAAATGAAAAGATGAAGCCTCATGTGCTCTAGAAATGCTGACCCCAGCCGTTTCAAAGGGAGAGATTTTAAAAAATAGCTAAATTCTTTAAAACAGATGCCTTGATGCTTTCATCATGTTCAAGAACTGCCTACTGTTGAGAAAAACACATAGTGCTGGTAGCTCATTGTGTCCTGGGTGGATGAATGGTGGTGAATGGCTGGAACTCCAGGCAATGGGCCAAGGGGTGACTGGTCACCCAGAGACTCACGAGAAGAGACAGTGAACATTGGAAAGACCCCAGACTGAATATCGCCATTGGAACAGGCACATAGACTATGAGGGCATAAAAATCCTGGGATTCCTTTGTTGGAGGTCCCTCTCCAGAGGTACCGGCTTGAGCTGTGAAAGTGTTGTACCACTACTAAATTACCCAAGATGTGTGGGACTGTGCTATGGGAAACCTGGGGTTGCTCTGGTTAGGGAAACCTGACTGCGAGTGTGGGGTGTTTAGGGAGTCAAGTAGGGGACCTGTTGGGTCACTGGAGCAGCTGCTGTGAAAACAATCCCTGTAGTGAAAGTCTCAGGTACCAAGACGATGCTCTGATTAATCTTTTGAGATCCTGTTTCAGTGAAGAGCAATTTTATTTTATAAGGCACAGATTTGCATAACAAATAGCTAACGGTCTGCCTAAGGCTTGAAGTGGTATTGCTGAATTCAGTGGAAGGCTTGTAATTTCTTTCAATGTGTTCCAGAGCAGGCCCAAAATGCCTGGTACAGAGAGAAGTAGGATATGAGAGCATGCATGTGCTCAGTGCTCTTACATAGCAAGAAGCAAGAGGTATGTGGGAGTACAAAGGTGATGGCAGCAGTAATTCAAAGTGCTCTAATTTCTCCATGTGACTTCAGAATGATGATGCAGGTTAATACTGCTTGCTTCTGTCATTTATGGTTATCACTGAAGCGTTTGTGTTTTGGGTTTGCGGTCATTTTGTGTGTATTGATTAAGGTATGAAACACTGTTGACTGGTCATTCTAAGGGCTGTGATGGTGGTTTTCCTGATCTCCATGAGTGATAGGATTTTCCTGGCATTCCACCAGGCAAGTTGGAAGTCAATATACAAAAAAACTATCTGATAGGGAGGACATGCATTATTTTCTACAAGGATAGATAAATTTGGGATGAACCCCTTTTGTAAGAGGCTACTGGGCTGCCAGGCTGTGTGCTTCCAGTTTCAAACCACACAGTAATAAAATTTTCTCTTTTCTTTTTCACTGTGTAACACACATGTATATTCGCACTTATTTGTATAGCATGTGCATACATGTATAGAAAGACAGTGGAGAAGTTGGAGCATTTGTGGTGAAACTGCACTATATTCCATGCTGCACTGGGATGAAAGGAGGTGGTCAGTGATGTAGGCCAGCTTAGACCCGCGAGAGAACGCCTTTTAATACTGATCGGGTTAGTGTGTATAATGTACTGTGCAGGAACAGAACCATCAGGAAGTATTTTGGAGGTCTTTCAGTGCCAGGTGATTGCTGGCAGCCAGCCCAAACTTGGTGTAGAGTCATAGCCATTCTGGAATACTTGGGGAAACATGGAAATCTGAAGTAGTGTCTGCCTTCCCTTCCCTTCCCACAACTGCAAGCCAAGTTATAACATACCCACCTGTAAAGAAACTTCTTTTTGATTTGTGTAGGGATCAGAAAAGCTGTAAAGCATGTGTATTGTAAGACCATTGGAATACAAACATGGCTTAATAATGACAGTCAGTTCTTTGAAATCCTACTCAATGTCCCTGTCCATGAAAGGGGTTTGGAAGCAGATGCTTTTAAAGGTCTTTCTAACTCAAACCATTCTATGGTTCTATAATATCAATGATTTGGAACCTGAAATAGGAATTATTGTATCTTCAGTTTACTTGACTATAATCTTTACTGGCCTGAACAGTTTTTTCCATATCGAGACTTGTGCAATGTTGGGAAGAAGACTCAGATAATGGGCTGAAATAGATTTTTTAAATTTAAGGTTACATTGCCTTTGTGTTTACCTGTCTGCAAAATGCACACCTGCAAAGAATTTGAAAATAGAAAAATTACATTCTGAACAGGTGTTTCTATAATTTTGTGGAAATTGAGCATAAAGCTTGTATGACACAATTAAATAAAAGTAGGGGTTTTTTAGTATTATTGATGTCTATGTAAAAAGTGCAGCATTTATGGAGCATTATGCAGCATTTATCCATGTATGGATCTATATGTGAAAAAATAGATTGTATTGGAAAAATTAGCAAGGTTTCCCCCGGAGTTTTCTGGGACAGATTAAAAACCCCAACAGATAATTATTGTTTGTTTTCGTTTAGACCTGCCTTTTTAAGAATTATGTAAAGAACGTGTGGTGGCTGCACATCACTGTGGTATTGCCTTTTCATTGAAAATGTGAACATGGACCAACTAGTCAACAGTGGGCTGTTGGTTTATTCTCGATTTACAATAAACCTTTTACCTAAAGTTCTTCCTTTCATAATATTAAAAAATAAGCACAATTTACAGGAATAATTAAATTTAAAAGGTTTGCTTCCTTCGGAAGTAATGAAGTTTTAAATGAAGGATGCAAGCAAAAAGTGGAGGAGAAGTGAAAATACTGCAGAGGGGACTACTAATTTAAAAAAAAAAACATATTGCACTGAGACATAGCACAAGACTGTTTTCTAGGGCAGGAAGTAAATTATTTCATAAGATCTGCTATGGTTTTTTTGTTCATAAAAACATAATAAAACCAGGAGAATGGTATCCAGTCTGCAGCAACTGGAAACCATCAGGTGTTTGGCACCTGGCCTGTAAATAGGTTATATCCCTCCAAATATGGCAAGAGGAGGGTGGCACCCAGAGGTAACGTATTTGTGAATGAGTCATGATATGACAATTTTCAGCTACTATCCAGGTTGTAGCAGTAAGTTTTTGGACCAGACTACTCTTGACCTGTGGAAAGCTCCATAAAAACACTAGTGATGATTTTGAGGAAGAGAGAAACAGCCTGTTTTGATTGAAACTTCCTCTTATTGAAAAACTCCTTAGCCTTTCTTAATTTGCCTTGAAGAGTAAAAATCATCTAATGATTGAGAGCCACGCTGACAGCACCAGACTCACAGTATCATGTATGCAGTATTTTACTAATATTTTTCATAAATGATTCATGTTCAACCCTTAGGAATCAAGCATTAAAAAAAAAAAAAGCATATTTGAAATTTTGAGACTTGTCTGTGGCTAATCCTTCATTAGGGTATTCTCTGCTTTGCTGTTAAGGTCCGTTGCAACAAAGACAAATGTTCAAAATCAAAAGGTTTTATATACATAAGGCTGTATGGTCTCATCACTTTCTTATCTTGTCACCTGCAATTCTATGCCCTTCTCTATATATCTGATGAGATAATCACCTACATCTCTGTTAAATATAGTGATTGAGAAATAGGGTAGGGCTGCAAGCAAATATTGCGAAGCTGAAAACATTCATATCAAATAAACCGGGCTCTTTGTGACTACAGCTGCAATCACTTTATTTAGAAAAAGCAGCCAGAGAGAGAAAGATGTGAAAAGAAGTGCCTGCCATCTCAGTGGCTTTGCAGATTCAGCGCAGGTCTGAGTTATTTTTGGTGCTCCAAAGACTGCCTCTGCCTGCTTATACAGTTGTAGGAGCAAACTCAAGAATCCTTTTTCCCCTTTTACAAGACTGCACAAGTGAGATTTTTCTCCTATGCTTTCTGTTTCTGTCTTTGGGTTTTGCATTCACTTCTGTACAATGAATCCAAGCCTGCCACTGCCTGGAAAAGTGATTATGATACTGAACTATTACCTGAAAGTGCTACAACTTTTTCCAGCTGTGCTTCAAAAATAAACAAGAGTTGTCTGGCTGTTCACAAAACAGCTGTAGGCACTCAGGGTTGTGAAAGGAGACCTGCAATATCTGTGTTCTACACGGAGGAAGGAATTAATATATAACTAGCTGTTTGTCATCCTTTGAGCCTGCAGCTTTAGATAAGCTTGGCTTGAACGCCTGTTTCTCCCCAGACATTGTAAGGGAAGCATTGGAACTCAACTTGGAGATTTGGATTCCATCCAGGGAACCACAGGCCTGAAGGACAGATGTGCCATTCCTGGGTATCTAGGTTTCTTACTGAACTCAATGATGGTAAAAGAAGGTCTGTAGTAAATTTTGGGTTTGGTGCAGTGGTCTGGGGCAGCTTTCAAATGGCTATTTATGGCAGATATTCTTTTGAGTACAGTCCCCAGTGACGGTTTTATTACATAGTGATTTGTCCATCTGTTCTGTGATTTTGTTTTGTTTGTTGCTGGTTTTTTTGTGACAGGCAAGAAGCTAAAATTACTTTGGAACTTGCTCCTATTCCTAGCTGCTTGTCCAAGGAAGAAAGTCAAGTGAAACTCCATGACTTTAATAGGAATTTCATTGATTGACAATGCTTTGTTTTCCAGCTCACATTTGGAGAACTGGGCTTTTTTCTTGTGCCGTCTTTTCCAATCCTCTCAATGCCTAGAGAAAACAAAGTGTTTATTATAAACTTGTGATGGATAACCACTAAAAATTAGAAGAAGTACTTCTATTTGGCAGCAATTTCTACATTTATATTATTTTTATTTCTCATGCTTTTTTAGGAAAAAAACCTTTAAACTTCTCATTTCATTTCCAAGAATATTCTGTATGAGGGAGAGTGATTCTTCAGAAAGCAATGCAACAATGCAGGTTATGAGATTGTCTTTGAGAACTGTTGGTTTAAAAAGATGGCCAAAAGATATTTTTATCTTAAAGAGAAAAAAAAATGCTGAACAGATGCAAAAGTGGAGCAGCTTTGAACTTTCCATAACAAACGTTAAGATTATACCAATATAAACACTCAAAAGAGAGGACAGCTTTTTCTATGGTTCAGTTAATAAATCTGCTTGCAATTAAAAAAATTATTAAAATTTTATTTAAGAAAAGTCAGTTGAAAAAAGAAGACATGCAAGCATTCCATAATTTCTGTTCATGTACTCTTTATTGAATTTGTGCAGTGATCACTGAGGTTCAGAATATACAGCTTTGCTGCTGGTGTTTATGTCTTTGTTTCCTTCACGAGCCTTTCTCAGCAATTTCTGACTAATTCTCTTATTTGATAAGAACTTCAAGTACTTTATTTGATTTCAGAAAGTAATTGAAAAAAGGTTCCTTTTCTGTGAACCCTGAGAAAAAGGTGAATGTGACATTCTTCATGTGAAGGTGATATCAAGTTCAGAAATTATGCTATTAACAATTATTGTATTACAGTATTGAAATTAATGTTCTTAATACATGTAAGGTCTTTCATCCCAAAGCCACTTTACAGAATATGTGTGTCAGCTGCCATCTACTAGATGGTTTAATGCTTTGGTGATAGCTCTAAATGACACACTGCATGCAAATTAAAAAGCTTCAGTGTATTGGTTGAGCTGGTGTTTTGTTTCAGGAGGAGAGGTACTGTACATGAAAATAATTAATTTCAAGACTTACACCTAGAATCACAGGATCAAAAGAAGAAACAAACTATGTTTCGGGTTATAGTCGTGCTTTATCTGTCTGTGGTAGCAATGAAAGTTGAGTGTACCATAAATTGCACCTTGACTTGGAGAGGACAACAGTCAGCTGTTGATGCTGTTTAGAATTGAAGTCTAAGGACATTAGGAGCCCAAATCAGTTTTAGGGATACCAGTGTGAAATGCTGCAGAGAGCATTGCCTGTTATCCAGCTGCTAGTTCAAGAGGGATGTAGCTCTCCTCAAGTGTCCAGTGGCATACTATCCAAGTCTGTGTAGATTGTCTTGGACTTCATCCAGTATCTCAAGTAACATCAAGTGCTTATGATGAGATGACAAAATTGTACTTCATAAGATGCTTGCAAGAAATGTGGCTCACCCAAGAGTGTTGTTTGGATTTAAAGTGTACATTTCCATAGTGTGTCTCTTTTGCTTGAGTCCAGAGCAAATAAGAAAGGGGAGGGAGGAGGACACAGAATAGGGAGCTAACATCTAATTGTGAAAGCACGGGAGATAGGAGATATATGCACATGTGTATATATCTTCTCACTGTCTGTGATCTGAGCAACATGCAAATGGTATGGAATAAGAAGTGGAGATTGTATTGGGTCTGTCTGAGTCCACAGCAGTCCTTGCAGTGCTGTGCTTTAGAAGGGTGTTGATAACACACAAGCGTTTTGACTACAGCCAGACACACTGTCCCTTCCCACCAAGGATGAGATTCTGGGGGGACACAGGAGCAGGCCAGGTGACCCAGACTGACCAAAGGGATATTCCGTACGATATGACGTCAGTTCAGATATAAAAGCTGAGGAAGGGAGCAGGAAGTGCGGGACATTCATTGTTCTTGATGGCTGCCTTCTACACAGCATCTATATGTGCAGGAGCCCTGCTTCCCTGGAAATGGACACCTCTGCTGATGGGA
Organism: Pitta sordida; assembly: GCA_013390025.1. Lineage (NCBI taxonomy): Eukaryota > Metazoa > Chordata > Aves > Passeriformes > Pittidae > Pitta > Pitta sordida. Next base: position 14,484 of record WEKX01009634.1, read on the forward strand.
GGGAGAGATTAATTCTTTTGCTTTGCTTCTGCATGTGCTTTAGTTTTGCTTAATTTTTGCTTATATTAAACGTCTTTATTCCAACCCATCCTTTCTATATCATCATACTATTTTTGGACTGAGCAACTGTTTGGAACCCTGATATCTAGCCAGGGCAAAACCTGTTAAAATAAGATTTAGATCCTTTCTTTTTCTCCTAAAGGCAGATCATAGAGTTTTCTGCAGGTGCTCTCTTTGGTTTTGTTTTATTCTTTCCAGCAGTCAGTTATTTATTTCACTTGTTATTAATCTTTAACTTTTGAACAGGCGGCCATCACCAGAACAAGAGGACATAGCCTTAGGCTAAGCCAGGGGAGGTTTAGACTGGAAGTTAGGAAGAGCTTTTTCACAGAGAGATCCCACAGTGGAATGGTCTGCCCAGGGAGGTGGTGGAGTCCATCCGTGGAGGTGTTTAAGAAAAGACTGGATGAGGAACTCGGTGACATGGTCTAGATAATGGAATGGTGGGGTGGACAGAGTGTAGTGCCCATGGCTTCAGGGTTGTGGGTTCGATCTCTGTGTGGGAGCTGCTAGGGAGTTGGACTAGATGATCCTTGTGGGTCCCTTCCAACTCAGAATAACCTGTGAACTTTCTTAACTTTCCTTGGTCTTAATCAACAGGAATAATATTTTTTTCCTGAAATATTTACCCCACTCCCCACTATGAAAGCGTACTATGATGCTGCAGTCCCTCTTCAGTAATGTAATTAGATCAGCTATAAGAACAATCCTTGAAATTTGCCTCTGCAAACTATTCTCAGTCAATAGAACTGATTCTCTAAACATTTTAACCTTCAGAAAGATTATGGTCTTGACTGTCCTGTCAGCACAAATAACAAAATACTAAACTGAGGCATACCAGATGCTTTTGGCATAATTTTCATAATTTTTTAGGGTGGGGAGGTTATTATTATTTTCTAGCTTTGCCTAGATTGATACTCCCATCACTGGCCGTATATTTGTCCTAGTTTACAAGACTATGTGACTGTCGAGATCTGACACTTTTTTCCAGTATAGGTACTCACAGGTACTGATCACACCATCTCTATATTTTCAGTGAGGTAAACAGAATAAGATCCTTATGTTTCTCTCTCTTAGGCAGGATTTCCATGAGTGTGTAGGTTTTCTTTTCTCTTTTTTTCTTCTTGCTGTTTCTATGACATTCTTTGCAATATGGCAGAATGAAATGAAGAGGTATGCCAAGGCAGTGAAGAGGGGGAAGGGCTAGAAGCACAAATAGTGTCTAAGTAAAACAAGAATGCTTGGAAGACATGGATAGCTCAGTTATATCTGAGCTATTACTTCAATTATAAAATTGAAATATGTTGGCTTGGAGTTACACTCTTTTCACATCAGCATTCTGCACCTTTGGGGGAATTACAGACCTGTCAAGCACAGCCAGTTTGCACAATGTCTTCACTTAGCTGCTGTTTTGTTCCAGAATCAATATTTAAATATGGTACTTAAAAACATTTCTTTGCCAGACCTGCATAATGCTCTATGATAAAAGCACCTGAGTATGTCATGGAAGTGGCAACTCCAAGGGTCTTACTCTATTTATCTTCATATGTCTACTGCGTTGTCTTGACAAAAAAATATTTGAGTGTGACATTAAATTACATTTGTATCCTTAAACTCTGCCTTTCAGTGCTCACTAATAGAGACCTTGGATTCTGATAAGAGTTGTGGAAGGAAGAAAAAACATGTGCTTCCTACAGTTCTCTTGCCCCATGCTAGCCCCTACGACACAAAGTGAAAGATAGGGTCTGAGCTGCTCCTGCCTGAGGTGAAGCAGCCAAGGCTCCCTTTGGCATGTTGCCGTGGAATGGATTCGTCCTGGTGCTGGTACAGCATCACATGTAATATGTGCTCTCCTGCCTTCAACCAGCATTTGAGAGCACCACAAGCATTCCTTAGGCATCAGGTGTGGAAAGTAGATATGGTGAGGAGAGCTTTTACTTATTTTGAGAACATGCATCCTGTTTACAGTGGACTGGTTAGCTGAAATACCTGTTTTGCTGTGTTTTACTGTGAATGAATTTTCTATTAATCAAATGAAAGTTTAGCTGTTCTATTTCTTTTCACCTCACAGGCAATGGTGGAATCCTCAGGTGTACTTTCTGTCCTTACGAGCTGCAGTCTTTACAACTCCCTAGTTTAGTCTTTACAACATCTTAGTTTAAATGAAACCTTTTTTACCTATTTCTTGGGCCGATACAAAATAAAACATTCAAAAATGCTTTTTTATTATCTAATCATTCTTTTCCCAAAGGGCAACAAGAACACCTTTAAAATTATGTATTTGGAAAGAATTCATGGGGGAACCGAATGCAATGAAAACATTCAACCCAAATACATTAAAATAAATGGATCATGTTCTGCTAATTATGACATTCTGTAATCCTAGTCTTGGCTGGAACTGTTTGATTTCCTTCTGGGGGCAGAGACTTTTTCATGTGCAAGAAATGTGGAAACAGGATTTGGTGAGTGCAAAAAATCACTGGGTGAGTTTGAGAAAAAAGGAATGAGTTGTCCAAGTTCTTATGTGAGAATTCACTTTAAGAAATGAAATAATTCCTGAGGAAGTAATGCACCAAGAAAGACCTTACAAGAAAAGACAATATATGTATATGAAAAGCTTTTGAAGTAGCCCAGGAACCAGAGTTTTCAATAACAGAGAAGGTTTAGCCATCTCTCAGCAGGGTGCTGTGATTCATGTAGTTCACCAAATCTAGGCACACATTTTTTTCCCCATTTCAGAAAGTCTTTGCAACTTTGAATACAACCATGTCAAGCCAAGAGAATTATTTGGCCCAGCTCGTCTAAATCCTACCTTAGGGAACATAATAGTTTCATGGCAACATGGTGAAAGATTTTACTGCTAGGTTAAGATAGGAATCTATATAGTTTCAAAATGTATATTTGGAGCACAGCTTATTAAAATCATCAATATTTATACACCAGATAATGTCTTCAAGCAGGCTGGACACCATCTGCCACACTCTAATTTAATTTTATGGTTGTAGTAGAGTGAACTGACAGTGCAGAATTTTTCACAGAAGTCAGCTGGAAATGTGTCATGGTTTTCAGGTAAACCTGTGAGATGTTGTAAGTGATGGTTGTGTATTCATGGTATGTAAATGAAGAAAGTACTCATTTTGGGGGAGGGATTGATTTCTGTTTGTTTGCATCCAGAAACAAGTTTAAATTTTGCTTAGTGCTCTATTGTACTAGAATAATTTATAATTGAATCCTTCATACATGCCTTATATATCTCTGCAGGGAAAATTGAGCATGAAATCATTAGCTGTGGAAGAATTACTGAATACAGGAAATGGCAATTTTTATAATTAAATAAGACTTGAGCAGTTTATGGCATTACCTTCAGATGGCAATTTAGAATTAAGGTTTTCTTTTTCATAGTGAGCATTCAGTTTATGGCACCTTTAGCATTTTATGTAATATATCAGTAGGTCAACAAAACACACATGATAAACTTATTCAAAATTGTATTAGTGCATTTTGGAGTACAGTTATTTGCTAGAGTTATACAGGACATATAGACCTTGAAAACCACTTTCAAAAATGGCAGTAGTATTATGGTGTTCTGAAATTGTCTTCTTGGTATGTGTGTAATCAAATAATTACTAAAAATTTTTTCTCTAAAAATGTAGTAATTGAAGGTAGAAATATGCAGTAAGAAGGTCCTGTTTCTCCAACACCTGTCTAAGTTATTCAGTATATTTATTACTTTTACTGAAGTAAGTACATAGCAGTCCAATTTTGTACATCCAATTCAGAGGTTCACAGGTTATTCTGAGTTGGAAGGGACCCACAGGATCATCCAGTCCAACTCCCAGACCCACAAGCATGGAACCACGGGCACCACGCTCCATCCATCCAAGCCTCCCACCAACTAGACCATGTCACTAAGGTCCTCATTGAGTCTTCTCTTAAACACCTCCAGGGATGGAGACTCCACCACCTCCCTGGGCAGACCATTCCAATGAGAGATCACTCTCTATGGGAAAAAGCTCTTCCTGACATCCAGTCTAAACCTCCCTGGGCATAGCTTAAGGCCNGGTAAAGATGTTGAACAGTGCCTGGCCTAACACTGAGCCCTGTGGACCTCCACTAGTGACTGAATACCAGCTGGATGTGAGACCATTCACCAACACTCTGAGCACGTCCATCCAACCAATTCCTAACCCAACATAAAATACTTCTATCCAGTCCATGCTCTATGAGTTTCTCCTGAAGCTTATTATGGGAAACTGTGTCAAAGGCGTTGCAAAGATCCAAGTACACATCATCCACGGCCTTTTTTTCATCAACCAGGAGAGTCACCAGCTCATAAAAGGAGACCAGGTTGGTCAGGCAAGACCTACTTCTCCTAAATCCGTGCTGACTAGTTCTAATGTCATGGTCATTTTGCCGTTGCTGCTTAATAGCACACAGGACTACCTGTTCACTTGATTCATTTTTTCACACGGGAAGTTTTAAGTGAAAGAGACAGCAAATCCTCATAACAGATGCATTTTTTTGTCTACAGTTACACTTTATAAGTGCAACAGCTCTGTATTGGTCAGGCCACACAAAGGTAATGTTTAGATTGTGCTTTTCAGCCTCAGGGTGGAGCAAAAAACTGACATGATGCCAGTCATAAATATTTCTCCATCTCAGTGTGTTTGCTACATTTGCCCATCTGTAGAATAAAGACAGCTTGAGATTAAAATGTACAGTTCTTCATGGTGATACAGTGAAGAGGTAGTAGAAGGAAAGTGGGTGAAATAGGAGTTAAAAGGTGTACATATAAGTGCTTTTATTTTTTCAATTGCGTCTCTCAACCATTAGTGTTGTAATCACATGGGAAATGAAGTAAGTTTAAAGTTCTCTTGATGGAGATGAGCACAAAATCCACGATTATTATTTCTTTTAGGAGAAATTCCAGGTCAGCCTTCATCAGTACTTTTATCTTGAGTCAATGAGGGCATTGTGAATGTTTGTATTTTTTTAACTGTGTAGCTGATATGTTCAGTGCATGGAGAGTTGTATAGCAGACATAAGAGTTGCAGAAACCCTGTTCATTTTATTGTATCCTCAAGCTTGAAAAATAACTTCGAAACAAAGAGACTCTTGGAGTTCATGTACAGTGAGCATATACCCAGGGAGGAGAGCAGTGGCACAGTGTGTCTGGTTCCATAGATAGCCTGACACACATCTTCATTGTTGCACTTGGAAGGGCAACATCACATCAGACTGGAATCATAGAAAACTACGGCCTGAAGTGATGCTGAGAAATCACTTAGTTCTAACTTTAGGCCTGAGTTGGGTGGAAGAATATGGTCAGAGATGGGTTTGTTGATTTATTCCTTACAGTATAAAGATGCTTGCTCACTAGGACTTTATTTTAGTGCCCTTAATTTAATGTGATTCATTTAACCATTGAGAAGAGTATGACCACTGCAAGGCAGAGAGAACAGTGTGTAGCAGCTCTTAAACCATCACAGTTTGCAACCCAGTGCATTAAGCCATTGCCAATTTCGAATGCCTTAACATCTTGAGTACTGTGTCCAGTTCTGGTCTCCCCAGTTTAAGAAGGATGTTGANGTTGGACTAGATGATCCTGATGGTTCCTTCCAACTCAGAATAACCTGTGAACCTGTAATATGCTGGAGTGCAAACTGTGGCACTTCAGGAGTTGCTACATTCAGCCATCCATGCAGCAGGCTCTGGGAGAAATGGAGTGAACTGCTCGAGCAATTCCAGTTTAGTCCTGGTTCTCACACCGATTAGCAGTGAGTTAGAGAGTGCTTCCAGGGCAGGCAGAGTTAGTACTGCTGTAGTGCTTCTGTCCTAGTAGGACCATTTCAGAAGGTTTGTATAAAAACTCTGGTGAGCAGAATTACAGCTGTTTTCCACTATCCTTTAAAAGCAGTGTTTAATTCTTCTAAAGAGTCCCTAATTTACCTACATCTATTTATATTATTTTTTAACTAAACAGCATCAGCAAACAAGGAATTGGAAATACAGACAGATCAGGATCGTAATGTGGCAGGGTTTTTTTTTTTAAGTGATCTTTTATTGTTTGCATAAATACAGGACTGAATGTGAGCAACTCCTAACATAATGGCTCTCTGAACCTCAGTGCTCACAGTATCTCTTATGAAAATCTGTGACAGAAGTATTTTCATATCCTGGGCTACCGGCTGTATGATCTTTTTTTTGGAATTCACTTTTGAAGTGAATTAAGATGTTTTGTACTAGAAAAGAGCAACACTGAGTGCTTTAAAGGCCCAAAGCAGTGGTACAAGAGCTTAGCTGGAATTAGTTTAGTTGGTCCATGGTGACCTTTGTAGCTCTCTTCATGTTGTAAACATCTGCTTCGGACCAGCTGACCTTAAATATACCCATTTCTAGCCTTGCCTGTCATGGAGAGCATATCTACCAGTTAAGATTGGGCAGCTATTCTGGGAAACAGCTGCCTAAAATTATTTAAATAATTGGATGTAAATTTTGTGTACTGTGTTGGGCTATTACAGTGTTTAGCTGAGGCCTAATTCCAGTATGGAATGCATTTTATGGCATTGTGGTGTAACTTGGTCAAGCCAGTAAACCATCTCAGCAGGACACTATAATGAGCAGGCTGTAATCACGAATGTGGAGAGAAATGCTGGTTTAGCTGTTGAGCTCAAGGAAGCAGCACCCCTTCACTGAAAAAAGAAGCATTTGAAAAGCTGCAATTTTCCATTAGGTTTGCTGTGTCAGGGACAAATACCCCAATTACACTCTAAAGCCTCTGACACCTCTGCAGGAGCTTAGGCTCTTTGTTCCTTCTCCCTTCCCCCAATGCCAGTCTTGTAATTATGTCAAAAGCAGCCACTCTTATTGCTTCTGCACCAGTTATTGGTCAGTTAATGCTATTTTCAAAGGTATTCTCCTGACTCGTACAATAGCATGGGGTTTTTTTTAAGAAAACTTACTTTTTAGTGTACCCTGAGGGTTTTGGGTAACACAGGTAAAATATTTTTATGGACATATTCTTAAGAAAGAAACCCCAACCCTTTGCTTCAGATGAGTAACAAACTCATAGGTGTGTATATATATATGTATTTGTGTATGGTTGCTGTCGATTGAGTCCTCTCACCAAGTGAGCAAAAGCCTTTAAGAGGTGTTTGCAATAGACACCCTAAAAAAAGAGAGTAATATGTAGACTTCCTTTCAAGAAGTAATTTCATTCTGGTCTTTTGCCTAGCAGTAATGTATTTCTAGAGCCTTGTTAAAGAAGACTGTAAGTGCAAAAGAAGTAATTTTTCAGGATATTCTCTGTAGTGTTCTGTAGGATCTGGAAGGGATGGAACCTTTCTTGGGAAAAAAAAGGAGACCGACTCCTTTACTCTGAAGCCCTCTATGGTGGAAGCAGAAGTGGTCACTTTTTGTGCAAACGTGATAGTGATGTCCTAGACACTGAAAGTAAATGTAATATGGTGTGTAAAAAAGAATATTATTACAGAAAGAAAGGCAGTGAAGCTTTTCGTGGTTTTCATGACGATATGGTAACACCCACAGTGGTGGTGGAGTCACTGTCCCTGGAGGTGTTGAAAAAAAGACTGGATGTGGAACTTAGTGCCATGATTTAGTTGATAGGGTGGTATATGGTCACAGGTTGGACTTTATGTTCACAAAGGTTTTTTCCAACCTAGGTAGCTTTGTGAACTGCCTGTTTAAGTTTTTGTTTGTTTTGTCCATGTTGTGATGAGGGTTTTTGGGGGGATTTCGCTTTGTTTTGGGTTTTTGTGGTTTGGTTTTTGTTTGTTTATTTCAGTATTTTGTGGTTACTACCAATTGTGACTAATGCTACACATCTCGTAATACCTCCCCTCATCACGCCAAAAAAGCTTAGTAAACTAGATTTCTAAAGCTTGCCCAGTCAAATATGCTATGGTTATTGAGACCAGTAACTTGACACATTAAAACTATCTGTCTTTTTGCTTGTGTCTACTGTGCAGGTGTTTACAGACTGTGGTGGAGGTTGTGCTCTGCTGCTGTTGGTACCTCCTTGGGACACTGGTGACAATGGCAGGATGTTCTCGGAGGACATAAAGTCCCTACAAATGCTTCTTCACTATGTATCATCCAATCTGCTCTTACTATAATGTACAGTGTGGGGAGGACTTTCTGTTGTGATTGTTGTCTTGTGATAAAGCTGTTAATTAAATTAAGAAAAAAAAAAGGCAACCATGTGGGAAAGCTGGAATTGTAGAAATTTTTCTCGCTGCAAATAAATGTGTTCAGACCTTCATGCATGCATATATGTATGGAGGAATGATACTGCATACAGTATCAAGACGAAAACCTTCACTTTCCAAAAAATAAAAACATACAGGAGAAACAGGCTAATGGAGAAGAAAGAGAGATTGGTATATGTAGACAAAAATGGGCAACCTATAGCTAAGGGCCCAGCACCAGCCACTTTTTCTGTAGTTCAGTGTTTGAGTTCCAGGTCTTTCAGGACTGTGTTTGGCCCTGGGTGTGGTAAAATCTGTGGGATATTCAGATCACTGGCAGGAAAGCTGCAGTGAGTTCCTTTGTGTTCTTTTTGACTAATTAAATTGATACACTGAAGTAAATAATTTGTTTTTCAAAGATAGGTATTTTGTCAAGACAGATTATCACCATAATATGAGGAAAGGCAAAGAGAATTGAGATTGTTCAGCCTGAAAAAGACAAGCCTTCTGAGTGGCCTAATCACTGCCTACCAGTGCCTGAAGGGAACCTACAAGAAAGATGGAGAGAAACTTTTTACCAGGGGCATGTAGTGACAGGACAAGGGGGAATGGCTTCAAATGAAAGAGAGTAGGTTTAGATTAGGTATTAGATGAAATTCTTTACTGTGAGGGTGGTGAGGTAATGGCAAAGGTTGCCCAGGTGAGTTGTGGATGCCCCATGCCTGGAAGTGTTCAGGAACAGCTTGGATGGGGCTCTGAGCGTCCTGGTCTAGTGAAAGGCGTCCCTGCCCATGATGGAGATTGGAACTGGATGATGTTTAAGGTCCCTTCCAACCCAAACCATTGTATGATTCTATGATAATATTTCTGAATAGCTCTTATCCCAACCTAAGTCTTATGGAGGTCTAGTCTCATGGAAGTGTAATTGCCTTCCAGTGCACTTTCTTTGCTGTTTAATGTTAGAAAAGAGGAAACATCTGTTATTTGGCATATGTAGAACAAATGTCTTTGCCTTAACTTTTCAACTTGAGGACTTCAGAAGTCATCACCAACTCTTCTTGGTTCTGTGAGCTCAAAATGCAATGGTTCCTCTGTGCAATTAGACTTCTTAGAAGTGGCATTTGGTGTGTTCTAGTAGTGGGTATAACATACTGCTAGTGCGGAGTTATCTAGCAGGTCCTTAGGACTCCAAGAGTTGCATTGCTTGTTCATGTGAGCAATTGCTGTATTCAATTGCTGTGAAGGAGATGCTGTGATTTTTTTTTTTTTAATCCCTCTCCCAAGCATAAAACTTGTTTGAATTTTAAGGGTTCAGATGGTTTTTCAGGGTGATAGGTATTAATGGCTTTCTATAGCAGCTAATGTAAACAGAAGGCAGATCTACACTGTTATTACTACATTCTTTCTGTCCTATCTAGTTCCCTGATGCTGCAGATGTCTGAGCTGCTGCTGGTGAGTGCCACAGAAGGGTATTCAGCTTCCCTTTGCAGTCCGCTCTATCCCCTGATTCTCCAGGAGATACCGTAGCTGTGGCTGCAGATTAGATTTTTCTCTCCCTCCCCCTGCGAGACCTCTGTGTGCTTTGACGTCATGTGTGCTCCTTTCAGTTGCCATAGCAGCCCCATTCCCCAAGCTCTGCCTGTCTCCTCTGGTAGGTTCCACAATGGTACAGCCAGCATCACGCTGCACAATGGTTTCCAGGCAGTGAAAGAGCGTGATTCAGCAAGCCACTCTTCCCCCCCCACCCCGCCCTCCCCTTTTATTTCATTATTATCAGACATTTTGCTTTCCCGTTTTCTGTTCTGTTCTACCCTCTTCCCCAGGCTTTTATTCAGTTCTTTAAAGGAAAACGGTGATTTACCTTGAAACCAACTGTCCATCTTTTTTATTGCTTTTATTATTTTTTTTCCTGTTACTATAAGTAGCCCATTTTTAACTCGACGCTGTTTGGAATGTGATTTAAAAATACCACCTCAAGTCGCAGTTTGGGGAAAAGGTTTCTGGACGAGAATAGCTCACAAGCAAGGAATGGTAGGTGGTTGATGCTAATATTCTTTGACTAACTGCTTTTGTAGGGTGGGATGATGAATATTGATTGCTGTTTAAAAAAACAAAACAAAACGGGAGAGGGAAAGAGAGACAGGTTAATTAAGTAAATTGCTAACTGTAGCAAAAAGGCCGCACTTGTTCATTTTGTGGCAGGAGAACCATCGTTTTCCTGTGTTCGGGTGTGTATGAGCTTTAATGTTTGGGCACTGCAGGTGACCGGTGGTCGTGGGAGCAGGGCAGGGGCACATCATGGATGTGAGTGCAATAGTGCTTTGCCAGCTGGCTCATGTAAACAGTAGTGTTTTACTCAGCTTCGTCACCCCTAACGCTGCTTGGGGGCTTTGGCGGGGGGCTAAGGAGGCGTCTTGGCTTGCTATTCTGTAGAAATGAGTGTATTATGTGGGTTATATGGTCCATACGGAGCCATATACAAATTGAATGCGTAAAAATAAAAAGAAAGAGAGGATAAGAAAGCAGAAGATTCAGATGACAGAAGTCTTGGCCTTTTGCAGAGTGGTTGAATGCAAAAAAAAAAAAAGTGTGTCGAGAAGTGTGTGCTTTGATAAATCCTGTCAGATGTGGGAGTAGGGGATGTTTTTAAGAAAGTGACCTTTAATCATCACTCTTCTATGTTACTTGGGTTCAAGGGAACGACTCAGCCCGTTGGGTTTTACAGAACCACCAAGAGCTTTCAGGAGAAGAGCTTACAGCAAGCTACAGGCCAGTTATTTTGCAAAAGAGAATTAAACATCTGTAGATACTGCAGTGAAATCGATGTTGCTTTGCAGGGAAATCCTCTGACAGAAAAGCTACTGCTACGGGGAGAAATGCTGGTTTTGTTTTTTTATAGCAGAGAGACATCATTAAAAATAATATAAATTTAACTTGGATAATTAAGTGTTACAGCATTGTTTAATAAGCAGGCGCTGCTTCCAGTGAACCACGATGGGCATGTTTCACACCATTCATGTACTGAGCGATTGTAGGCTTGTTTACATGGGCTCTTTCTGCTGCATAGCTTCATGATATCCTCAGTGCAACCTTTCCCTCCTCTGGTATGTTCACTGTGAGTTTTACCAGAGACTTGTTAGAAACAAATCAACACAATAAAAATACAAATCTTGATGAAAATGATGGCATAGAGTAAAGAATCATTAGGAGGAAAATACAAATGGGTATATTGTAAGTGATCAGAGGAATCTGAAATCAGCTTTCTGGAGGACACAGAGCTTGTCCTGCAAGCCCAGTTTCAGAAAAAGAGAACAGGATGGTGTAGGTACTGCACTGGGCTGTCTGTCTTTGCTCACATGTAATCTATCTTTGGCCCCCCTATACCTTGGTAAAAGTGGAGTGCACCAAACCTCTGGTAATTCAACCCTATTTCAGAGCACTGCTGTGTAGTCACTGGTCAGGAGCACTGGACTAATGTTTTCTTATGTGATCCTCCCCCTATGTGCTCCCTTCCTGCTAGGAACGGTGACACGGAAATAACTTTCCAATTGGCTCACGTTATGACTTTGTCTTACGGGGATGCAGATGTGAATGACAAAGGTGATTTGACCTCAGCCATTAAACAATATTCTCTTTCCCTGACTCTCAATAAGTTGCACCCTTGTGCATTGCTCTCTCCTGCTGTTTCAGAGCATGCATGATTTGTCAGGGTCCTGTAGTAATTATGGTTTTGTTCAAGAATATTGGGATTATCTTAAATAGGAAAAGGACAGAAACCACTTACCATTAAAAGTAAGTTCCCTTCAGCTGCCTGTCTGCCTGCTTGGAAAATGCCCTTCTCATTGCTAAAAAACCCTCTGGTATGTACACACAGTTCTGCGAGCAAACCTTGGGGATGAGTGTTTCTTGTAGATTTGAGGGCTTTTTCCCCCCATCAATGGTTGGCATGTTTGCAGCCTTTTCTTAGAGATTAAACAGTATTGGATCAATATACTATCAGCAATGTCACAGTACCACATCTGGCTTGTGAGAGCAAAGAGATTTATCAACATTTCATTGCTGTGGTATTCGATAATTTGGTAAAATTTGCTTGTAGTTTGCAATCCATTGTAAAACTCATCCAATTTAAGTAAGAGCTAAAGGAGGCCCAAAGGAGAATGATTTTAGCATGTTTTTGTAGATAACATCATAGTTTTGTTGAGACTTTGAAGACAGAAAAGCTGCATTTAAGGCAAGGTCTCCAGCTTTTAAATTGGTAACCTCTTAACCTGTTTTTCAGTGGAAACTACACAGTACTTGGGCAATTCCAAATTACAGAAAAAATATTGCCAACTTGTAGGTAATTTTTCAAATAAAAGGGGGTTTTGTTGTTTTTTTGCTTAATGGCAAACATTCTATACCCATAGTTCCTCCCATTCCACTGATTACTTTTTGAGCTTTTAACAATACTACTAGAAATCACATCCTGAGAGCCTAGTGACTGCAGTATTGCCACAGTTGCTGCTCTGTTATGTCATCTAGAGTAAAAGAGAGAGACTTCACTGGACCACAATACTGAATATGAATATAAATATAACCTGACTTTCAATGCTCATATTCTGCTACCCTTTTCTATGATTCTTGTGCACTTAATGCTTTGAAGGCTATTTGCATGAAAAATGTATCCTCATAAAGGGTACCAGTTAAGATTAAAACATGCTGCTGCGATGGCAGCATCATCTGTGGAGGCAGATATAAGAAAAAGTCTTTTTCAGAAACAAAATCTTTTGTACTCAATTAACCATCTTAAACTGACAACAGTGCACAATTTTAATTAGCATGAAATAATCAGGTATTGGGGCTAAGTTACCGTTCTATTATTCTGTGACAGTGAGATTAAAGTAGAGCTCAAAACCAGTAGAGGGACAGAATTTCACTGTCCCCTGTCTACTGTTTATAAAAGTTACACAGCTGTCCTTGAGTTGCTACACTGTGTTTTAGCCTGGCAGCTGCAGCTTTGTTAGCAAGATTTAGAATCAGTCTTGGCTAGTTTTTAGAAGAAAAGGACAGGAAATTCAACCCCAATATTTTCCAGTCTCACTTATTTGTTATATAGCGAGATTTTTGATAAAGGATTTGTTGTATGAACTGATGAGTGGTAGTGATATATTCTCCTCAGCTTCATCTCTACAGAAGGGATGTGAAGTCATGAGAAAAGCTGGAGGTTCAGGAGAGCCTTCCAGCCAAGTTGATTGCAGCCTCATCAGGATTCTACAGTAAGAGGTCAATAACCCAGGAAATTAGGAGCTGTATTTTGAGGTGGGAATTCAGGGAGCCAAAGTTCCCGGAACCCAGTTCAGTGAAGTGTAGTGGGTCCTTCCTTGTTAAGTAGTTGTTTTTGTCTTGAAGGTTTTTAGTCTTCTGTTCTAAGTAAGATATTTGAAAACACGCTGTGATACAGTGGTAAGAAAATGTTACCCCAAACATTCCACATAATAGTAATCTTGCAATTTTGTTCAGTGGTAATACACCACAGCATGATACACTTGGTTGTTCCTTCTCTTATTCACTGTCTCAATACCACAGCATTTGCTTTTTACTACATTTCTTGAGGTTGTCTGTCAGTTTCTTAAATGCATGTGCTTTGTCAGTTGAACTTCTTTTGTGGCATTTTGCTGTTTGAGGATGCTAATTTGATGAACACCAGTAAATAACAGGCATTTTCTTATGCCTATATGTATCCATATAACATAGTTTTAAAAGCTGTTCATAATGAGACAAGTCAAGTTTAATTTCCACTCCCAGATATCAGTGACTGTGACCATATCTCAGGTTGCTATAGGCAAAGCTTCTGCTCTTCCTTATTCCAAAGAAAAACTTGAAGATCTGACCTAAGAAAGATAGTATAGAAACAAAAATAATTATTTTAGCACAGTTTTATTACTTTTTTAGTGCCATCTGTTGCAATTTGTGCAGTCTGAAACATGTGCCCTTAAGTGATAGAGTCTTGATTTTTTACAAGTTTTTTTCCATTTTTTTGCTGGTAGGGGAATAACTGTGACACACTTTCCCTGTTTATATAGCCCTTCATTGCTTCTCTCTCTCTAGGTTTTTTTTGTTTGCATGGAAGAAGAGAAATGTATGGTACAGATACTGCCTGAACTGGATGCATTATGGTACAATCACAGGAAAACCTTAAATCTTTGTTATATGATGTGCAGATATTGTTATTCCAGGTTAGTTTAGTTTTCTGAAATTTTCTGTTTCTATTGAACTTGAAAAATAAACCCCAAATATGTCTTCTTCTTTTTTTGTGCTTAGGGCTAGTATTAGAGACTTGTACCAACAGCAGGCCAGACTCAAATATCAGCTATGACAACCCATGCATGAAGTTGATGCCTTTGAACTATTTCCTATAGATGAGACATAGCATATGCTGTGGTGAGTCAACAATGTATTATTTTATTAAATCCTACTCCTTGGCAAAAATAATGCCAAATTCCAAAACAATGTTTAATGCCAAAGTGCATGCTGATATTTTTTTCATTTATTTTTTTGGGGGCGGGGGTGGGGTGGGAAAGGAGGGAGCATTAATGTTACAACTTCTGGTAATTTTTAGTACACATTAGCATAATACTGTCATCTTATAATGTGCTTCTCAAATGTATACTTTTTGCATTGTGAAATGATCAGATGGAGGAATGTGGCTTCAGTGCAAGTGTTAAAATAGCAAAATAATTTTAAAAGGGCACTTCCTGTGCAGTGTTATGAGCACTATTTAAAATACTAAAATATGTTTTATTACTGTTAAATCTACTATTTCATGGTGATTTTTCTAACTAATGCTTTGCATCTCTGATTTGGCATGAGAGAGAGGAAAGGTTGTTTTGTTCCTCTTTGAGATGACTGAAGAAGATTCTAAGGAGTCTGTGCTGAATCCTCATATATCTCTTTATCCTTGGACAGGAAAATAAACTGTGAGAATAGTAATGCAAAACAAATGATCTTTTAAAAAATACTGTATAGTTTAACTATCTTAGGTCTAATAGTAATTCCAATGCATATTTCTTACCTAAAAAGACATTTTGATTCTGATAATTTCTTGTCATGGTTTGACCCTGGCTGGATGCCAGAGACCCACCCCAACTTCTCCTGAAGGAGAAAACTAAAAAAACAAACTGGAAAATAAAACTGGAAAATAAAATAAAACTGGTCACAGGCAAAAGAAGCAAGGCAAAACTATAAATAAAGAACATAAAGGGTTTATTTTCTAACTAACAAGCTCAGAACTGCAAGGGAAGCATCATTTAGAAGGCAACCTTTCTCCCCCCACCCCTCCTTCTCTTACAATAGATGTAATATTCCCTTTTCCACCAGGAGAAAAAGGGGGAACATAGGGTAGGGGTAAACCAGGCAGGTTGGTATTTCTGACCAGATCCAGGGTAGGAACCATCTCTCTGCCCTTCCATAAAGTTCTCTCTCTCTCTCACGAGAGGGAAAGGTCTTTCATGACCCCTCCCAAGTGAGATCTCGACCTGAGG
>WEKX01009634.1:30444-66663 GCA_013390025.1 Pitta sordida
AAATCTCTCAGCCTCCCGACGCAGGTTCTGAGCTGGCACGCTACATCTTACTACTGAACTTTTTTTTCTTCTCTCCCAAGTATGTTATTCACAGAGACGCCTTTATCTGTACTCTATAACCTTGAAGGCCCTGGCAGCACGGAGAGCTCAGACAAGAACTGGGCTGTTAACCCCCTCGCTACCAGAGCAGCAGAAAACCCCCTAAACCATAACATTTCTTTAAGAGGGTTTTGGTATATCTTTAGGAGATGAGGAACTGTTTTAAGATTTATCATGTAATCTTGATTGAATTATTGAGAAATCTTGTTACTCTTGAAGGTAGCCAGTTTCTGTTCAAAACAGGCTTATATTAAATATTTCCCCCCCTAATACTAGCTAGATGTGTGTCAGATGCAGCCACTGTTACCAGCACAAACTGAAAGTCAACAGCTTTAGAAAGAAGTCAGAGGTTCAAGTGTGAATGCAGACTTCAAGCAGGTCTTTTGTGGTTTGGCTTTTACAAGTGGCCAGTGTCAAATCTTATTCCTGGTGCTATTACACCGATAAAGCAGTAAAAATATTTCAGTGACTAAGGAATTTAAGGTCTTGTTCTGAAGCTGCAGCTCCACAAAAAATTGTCTGTAGGTATCTTCAGCCATATAATACAATCTTCTAGCATGTGTTTAAAGCTTTTTATGTGTAGAAATTAGGGATGGAGTCCTGTAAGCATGTGAAGGAAATGCAGTTTGGAATTCGGGGCTTTGGTGTGCAAATGGTTATGCTTCCTGTGTGGGCTCTCCCCAGTTAATATCAGCCATTAAGGCTACATAACTGTATTTCACATTCAGCAATTTCTGTTGCTGAAAATGTAAGCTTTATATCTGTAGAACTCGTATGTGAAATCAGACACCATGTCTAAAAGTCAAAGCTAAATTAGCTATCAAAAAACTTGTAAAAATGGTCAGGACAAGTAGCATTTGGAGAAAAAAAGTACGTATTTTCATCATAGAAAAAAAAGTAAGGGAAAAACTTGTGATAGTTTGTTGAACATAAAAATGAGATTAATGCTATGGGCAATCAGAGTTCTGTAAAGCTGAGTTAGTCATTTTGGTAGAAACCATGTGAAAGAAAGGCTTTGATATATCTATGAAGAGAAGCAAAGCACCTGGGTTAAAGGAATTTTGGATTTTTTTAAAACACTTGAAGAAACATTTGAGGATCTTTCTATTTTTTAGTGTCTTGGCTTAGTATCTTGCTACTGTAGTTGCATTATGTTCATCACTTTATAAGTCCTAGGTGCAAAAAGCAATTCTAAACTGCACCTAGCCAAGTAAATGTAAAGTATAAAGGTGCTCCAGTGAGATTAGTACAGTGACACCTGGAACTGTTTTTGTATCAGACTTGTGTCAGAAGACCTCAGAGCACAATTTTCACTGAGAAATTTGTATTCTGCTCCTCTGTCTAATACACAAACCCTATTTATATCGAATTGCTGAATATTATAAATGTAAAAACTTATTATCTGCTACTGATGATGGTGATGTAATAAGGAACATATTTCCCCTTCAAGAACTGTTGTCTTAGCATATTTCCAAAGGATTTTTGTCATGTGTTCTGCTACATACAAACAAAGGATTTCCAGAAATGACCTCTAATAATCAAGACTTCATCTATTCACCTTCTCTACTTTTCAAGGAGGCTAGATTTTTTTCCAGAAAGTGTTTCTATCTTCACTTGGAATTACAGATTTTGTAGTGGAACCACTTGATCACAGTTTAATAAACATGGAAATGCCCATGAAGGGAGTTTTCCTGCCTTTGCGTTTTTTCTTCTTGTTGACTATCTTTTTTCCTTTATTTGGATTCTTTTTATCTCCTAGTAATATTGTTTTACAGAATGTTCTCACTCCCTTTTAAACTCAAATAACATTACAGGGGGTTATGCTGTTGGTTCTGATTCTGATTTATATCCCTTCTCCCTCCATCCTTGATTTGTCTTAACTGATTCTCCCAGTCCCTAAGATCAGTATTTTAATTAATTTATATCGAAATGTACTCCTGTCAACTCTTACACTACTTGGGGGTTTTTAATGCCTTAGGCTGTGTTGCATACGTGTGAAAAACTGTGAACTTATTTTTTGTTGATATTCCAGGAAAAAAATGTAGCTTGAATATGTGAAAGCTTGAGATTTCAAAACTGCACAATCTTTCCACTAAGATTATTCCCTAGAGATAAGTTGGTACATTGGGATCATATGACATTGTTCTTAGACATTTGGTACTGGTAATTTTACCCCCCCATATTTAAGTTAGCTGGAGAGTGAAGATTTGCTGTCTTGCTGAGTACTTGTAAAGACACAAACATACCTTGTGCTATGTCTGTATTCTTCCAGTGCCAATGTCTGTCTTTGGGAGATTTCCAGTTGTTCAGTTACTGATGGATCAATTACTTTTATTTTGCCATGTGTCAGTCTGTGCTTATTGAACAGGAGTGAACTTAATTTACAGGCTTAATGGTTCCTTGTGTCAGATGTGACCTGTACATATATCACATGAAATATTTGTGTCTGCTGTATTTTTTGAGTTGCTGATGGGAAAACTAACTCTGTACCACCCGCTAGGCAAGGTCAGTATTTGGCAGGCTCCCCTTCCAGTCTTACGGAAAATATCCAGGACTATTGCTGTAGAATATCAGAGTAGAATGTCAGACAAATATCTTCTGAACCTTTGAGCAGCTTTTCAGTGTGATTCTTATGAGTTGTATTAAAATAATTTGAATAGCCTGCAGAAGAATAAATGGAGACGCCAAATCGATAACAAAAGATACAGAGAATGGTGCCAGCTGAAAGGTGGAAAAGAGACCAAGACAGCAGTAAATTCAGCTACATTAATGGGTATGGCATATGAGCCCGTATTATATAAAGTGGTGGGAAGTATTTTGTTACCACAGGCTGAAAGATTTTGCCTGCTTCCTCTTCTAGACTTGTTAGCGTGGTATGTCTCTGTGCCCATTTCTTTGTGTTCTTATCCAAAGCATCTTTCCTTCTCACAATCTGTCAAGAATACACTGTGTAACACTGTCAGCTTTTCCTCTGCTCACCTTTGCTGTTTTGTGTATTGGAAAGAATAGGGAGCACTGACTGCAAGTGAAGAGTATGGCTCTTCTAGAGAGAAGCATCCACAGCACTGGCAGCATCAGGTGCTATGCTCAGGCTCCCCTCACTTGAGTGGTGCTGTTTAAGAGTTGGACTCAATGATCCTTGTGGGTACCTTCCAACTCAGAATATTCTGTGATCCTGTGTAGTATGTACAGAAGTATTGATGCAATGCAGCCAGTATGTCATGTCATGTCCCTTCTCTCTTAACTACTGTGTGTTGGGATGGAGTATGGCAGGCAGGTGAAAGGACAAAGGTGAATATGCATAATGATTATCCGCAAGTCACTTAAACTCCTTTTATATCCACAGTCTCGTCTACGGCACCTGAAGTATCCTTGTTGCATTGGATGCAGATTGCTGTGTGGTGGCAGGTTGGCAGGAGAGGGAACACTGCAGGCATGATGCAGTACTTGTGCGTTCTTCATATGCTCAAATTCCGGGCAGGATTAATAAGAGCAATTCAACTGAGATGAGTTTGAGGAGATGTAATTATTAAATAGGCATTCATGAGCTGTTGGGTATTTATTAGCTCTGCCTTAATTTCATAAAAATCAGAGTTGTTCAGGCTTACTGTTTTTAAATACTTTAAAGAAGAGTAATCATATAAGAATAGCCAGTAATTTCACATGAAAAATACATCTAGCAAAGGCTTCTGTCCTCGGTAGCCACTACCTAAATATTTGGAGAAGAAAAACGAGAACAAGATAAGCAATCATTTTTTCTCTTACTTTGTTCTTGTGTATTCTAGAAGCATGACTTTTTGGGGAGAGAAATGGTTTCTTTGTCCTAATTCAGCATTTTCTGCCCAATAGGTGTTTTATGAGCTCTTGTCTAGGTGTTCAATACGAAGATCAGGTTCTGGCTGGATTAAAAATCCTGAGTTTTTCTTTGTAAAAGTGATGTTGTGTGTAGATTTAGACCTAATCTGCAAAAAAAAAATCCTCCTGTGTGACCCCCTGCATCACATTCGGCTGGGGGATGAGTGGTTGGAGAGTGGTGAAATGGAGAGGGATTTAGGAATAATGGTTGACAGAAAGCTTAATATGAGCCAGCAGTGTGCCCAGGTGGCTAAGAGGGCCAATGGCATCCTGGCCTGTATTAGGAACAGTGTGGTNCAAAACTGCAGGGGCTTTGCAAGTAATATGAAGATATAATAGCATCTCTATGTGAAGTTCTGATTCCTAGCAGATATGTAGTCGTTGCTAAAGGTAGTATTTATACAGCAGGCACTGGAGTAGTCTGTTGTGTATGTGGCTTTGTGTTATAAGGCTTGCTGTTGCAAGCTAGTTTATCTAAATCTAATGCAACACGTAGAATCATAGAATAGTTTGAAGGGGCCTTTGAAGATCAGCCACAGACAGGACCACTAGTGATATGAAGACTTTGTAACACGCTTCCTTATTGCTTTTCTTTAAAAATATAGCTCCAGTTAGGTGTCCAGGTAGCAGGGTTACTTTCCTTGTAGCAGCATGTATGGTGCACGAAGCAGGTTCGAGGGCTGCCTGTTCTGGCCTGTCAATGCCGGATGAAAGGAAAGAAGAATGGGAGGATTTTTTTTGATTTATAAATTGTTAGGAATGAAATACAGCACACAAGAGAAAGAAGGGTGGAATTAATTACCCTATGTTTCATGGAGTGGATGTGATGGTTTTTCTTGGTTGCTCATGAGAACCAGGTGACATAATAACCTAACATGGTATCTGAGTATTCCTGTCCCTGTATTCTCAAAGCAAGATTTTATCTGAACCTGAGTGTTGTTTGTGGGTTTTCACCATTTAACTTCACTACTTCATGCCCAGTCCATGTACTGTAAATGTAATTTACCACTGAAAATTCAAATATAGTATTTAAAAATTGACTCACATTCTTCAATAGGAACATAAAAAGCACTGAAAAAGAAAATTACATTTTAATACTGTTTTTCTTGAAACAAAAAAATCCTCTCTGAGCTGTTCTTAAAAATATCTGCGTGGCTTAATTGTGAATCATAATGCTACTTAAACGCTTGCAATAATTTTATGTTAGATTTCAGTCATCAGCATGCAGGTAGATATTTTTCTGGCATTATTATGAATACTTGATTTGCTGTTGTACTTAAAATTAATTTTTTCATCCATCAAGCTGTTTGAAGAGAATCTGGTGGATGTCTTCCATGACAGAATAATATGTAAAAATACATGGTTGTACACTGATCTATAAACCCTTTCACAACAACAGTGTTTTGAAGGCTGTGTATTCTCTTCAGTCTAACAAAGCCGTAGTGCAGTTCTCTGTTTTTCATTTGAGGACTTGAAAAAACAAAGACAAGGATTCCTGCTTGGTTTTGCCTTGGATAGGTAGCTGGGGCAATTGTGTGACCATCAAAATAATGAGTAGCCTGACACACATTTGAAGCAATATCGTCAAAACGGAAGTATTCAAAAGTCTTGAGTGAAATCTTCAGACCCAGAAGCTGGTTTATATTTATTTTGTGAGCTTGTAGGCTGTCTTTAGGTCACATTTTTAATATTTTCTCTGAAAATCAAAAGGACACAATTAAAAAAAGCTAATTCAGGCTTCAGGAAACAACCCAGCTAATAGGAAAATTACAACAAAGCTTTTGGTGTCAGCAATGATGGGATAAGTTTTACAGCAAATTTCATTGGAAATACTGTTTTGCATGGATCAACTGCCCAGCACCCTTACCAGGTAGAAACTGACCTGAGAAGTACTTACTTTTTTTGAAAAATAATTATCAAGATCAAAAGCCCATAAAATCTTAAAATGATAAGATGAAATATAGCTCTTACAGCTTAATTTATAAGCGAAGTCAACAAAGCAGTACTGTTTATCCAGAACTGCAAGAAAATGAGTAGGTGGTGAAATAGCTCCATGATGTATTTTATTTTGTGTTAGAGGGGGACTGTTGGAAGGAGAATTTGCCCTGGACTGCATAGGCCATAGTCAGTTTAGATGCATATTACCCTGAATCTTTTTCTGCCTGACGATTTGTAGAGATGACTAGTTGGCTCAAGAGTTTGTTCATCAGAATGATCTGGACCATCTGGTCCAGACCAATTAACTAAAACTTGGTGGGATCATGGAAAAGAGTATGGACAAAGACAATCTACATGTATCCGTTGTGCTATGCATCTATTTTTATAATTCTGAGTACATCTTGACCATCATTAGTTCTTTGTTCTTCTTGTGAATGAATGAAAAAAAATGAAAATATGGCTCAAATTTTGAATGGTATCAGGAACCTATACGTTTTGACACTAGATTTTGGTCATGTTGATGTCTTAAAGCCACACATTCCTCTCTTCTTTCCTTCTGACATTCCTTTTGCAGTGGTGACAGACATCTTGTACTGTCTTGTGTAAATGGAATACTGTTTTCTGAGCTAGTGTTCTGCAGCTTTTCTTAAGAGTTGAGCTAGTATACAATACCAGACACTCTTCTTGATGGCTCTAAAGTTTGAGTAGCTGGAGAGGACTGCAAAGAAGAGAATTGTAATGAAGTTAGACTTTAGTGGCTTTGAAAATTGTAGCAGAGTCATAATTTCAGCGTAGGTACATTATCAAGTCCATTTGAGTTGTTGATACTTGTAAAAGCACTACTGTGTTTTCCCCCACCCCCTCCCCGAAAAATTACTTTTGGACTAATGATTAATTTTTACACAACTAGTAAGAGATCAGAATACATCACAGCAGATTTTGAGCTGGTTTAATCTAGAATTGCTTGGGTGTTTTAAAAGGAGCAGTGACGAATTGTGGCAGGAGAGAGCATGATCCACCGGTGAAGGTAGATGCTATTTTAAGTGAGAAGGCAATGTGGATAATTTTCGAAACAATCAAAAATATCATATATAAAATTACTTCCTCGAGACCCTAGTGCACATAAACAGTAGTCTATTGTACATTACAATGATAATTATTGTTTTTTAAATTTAAAAGAGAGAACGACACTCAGTATATTGTAAATCTTCTGTCAGGATTTGACTGTCAGCAACAAAGTCCAAATTGGAATGTAAGTGGTGATCCTTAAAATAAATTTAACTTCTGACCGCACGTATGGAAATGCTGCAAAAAAACCTTTCTACTTCACAAGGTGCTAATTTTGATCACCTGCAAGCACAAATCAGTTAATTATCAAGTCTAATTAACTGCTGTAATGACACCTCACCTGGAGTACTGCATCCAGCTCTGGAGTCCTCAGTATATGATATATATATGCACCTGTAAAGCAGATCCAGAGAAGGGACACAAAGGTGATCAGAGGGATAGAGCACTTCTCCTGTGTGGAAAGGCTGAGAGTTTGGGATTCTTCAGCCTGGAGAAAGAAGGCTCAAGTGGAAGACTTCACTGTAGCCTTACAGTAATTAAAAAGAATTTCCAAGAAAGATGGGAAAACTTTTTAGTGGGTTCTCTAGGATCCGGAAAAGGTGTCATGGTTTTAAACTGAAGGAGAGTCAGTTTAGAGCAGATATAGGGAAGAAGTGTGGTTTGGTGTTTTTTTGTTTGTTTGTTTTTTTAATTAATAATGAGAGTTGTGATATACAAAAACAGATTCCCTAGTGGTGGTGGATCCCCCATCCCTGGAAACTTTCAAGGTCAGTCTGGATGGCGCTCTGAGCTACCAGATCTGGTTGAAGATGTCCCCTTCCTTTTTGCAGGGGGTTGGACTAGATGACCTTTAAAAAGTTCCTTCCAACCAAAAATAAAGAAAGGGAAAATGCTGCTAAGTAGATAAACTAATAGCCCTGAAGCAGATAGGCCTAATGCTATTTCACAGTACCTGTCTTCATTGAGCAGCTTGACCTAGCAGTTGTACCCTTACTCCCTCTTCCAGTAATGCCTCATACAGACTTTTGTGTCATCAAGCCACAAGTTTTTGTTACCCGTTCTGCTGGGTTACAAAGCCCAACTGAAGTTTCTCATGATCTTGTGATGTGAACTACTTCTGTTTCACCACCTACTCAATTTCTTGCTGCTCTAGATAAACACAGCTTCTTTTTTAACTTTGTCTGCAATTTAAGCACTGGATTAAAATACGTGTCATTTTCACAGCTAGTGCAGTTGTCTAAATGCAGGGTCTTTCTGCAGTTTTCAGCAGAACTCTGGTTTTGATCCCATTCAGAGATTGGGAGGGATGAAGAGGGGAAAGATTTATTTCAACCATCAGGATTACCAGTATTTTACCTTACAGCTTGCATGTAATAGAAACAGATTCAAGAATTAAGTTATTGCTTGCCTGACAAAAGTGTTATCTACTCTGCATCTATGACCTCTGTGTCTTTTCAATATCTTGTTGTCTTCTCCAAATAAGTTGCTTTTTCAGTTTCATCTTTTGCTGGTGCTATGTTAGAAACTGTCTTTGAAACGGTTTGGTGGATATTTTAAAAAACAGATGCTCAAAGTAATACTGTGTGAAATGCTCAAAAGAGTAACAGCATGGTTTTGTGTTAGATTTGCAGGCTTATTTTGTGTTTAGTGCAGCTCAAGGTGGTAAGTAAACCTGATATTAAAAAGTAGAAAGAAGGTTAAGTGATGTCTTTAACACAAAACTAAAAAATACACTTTTGAGAGAACAATTCAGCTTCAAGAGATAGAGCAAGTTCAGACTAGCAAGTCCGTACCTTGAAAAGCTTTGTTGTTATGAGACTGTTTAATAGTCACGCTGGAAGCGATACAGATTTCCTTGGCTGGGATGCTCTTTAATTCAATCAGTAAATCCAGCCCAGAAACCAGTTACTGTTTCAATTAGTTCACTGGGTAGCATGTCTCTGGCTGGCGAAGAGAGAACAGACAGCAAAAAGCAGTGTACCTTAGTTCTGCAGGATTTATTTTGCTGATTTCCCCCCCTCATCCCAACGTGAGGCACTTGCTTTTGACACTTCAAATTTGTTTTTATTTAGTTCCAATCCTTATGTTCTTGTGCAAAGCTTCAACTTGGAGCTGAGAGTTATCTGGAGGAGAGAGTGTTATGAATGCCTTCTGTTTGTCCGTGAAAGGAATGTCTCTGTCCTCCAGGAATTCTGTGTTGCAGGAATGAGCTGCAGTTTGGAAAGACTCTGTATCAGTGCTCTGAAGGACAAGCATATGTAAAGATAGCTAGCAGGCTCAGCAGCTATATAGAGGCAGAACAGCAGTACATGTAGCAAGATGGAGGCAGAATGAGTTTTAAACAAAATAAGACATATATTTAACTATGTCATTACCTTGGATTTATGTTACAACATTGCACTTAATGGCACATGAGGATATTTATGATTATGAATATACCTAAACCTGTGGAGAGATTTTTCAAGTAGGTTTCACCCCATCTGACATTGTTTACAGTAGCTTTAATGAATATATAACTAGCTATAAACCCTAAAATGTTAATTTATATTCATGCTGAATAGTATCAGAGTATCTCCTGGTACATTTCACGGCTGCACATTAATAAAATTTTCTGCTTTTTTATTACCATGTATGAAAATAAAAAAAGGTGTCAGGAGAGATTTAAGCCAGTATTCCATCTTCAATACTGTGTAATATTGCAGATGGATGACGAGAAATTCATGTAGAGAATCGCTTCCTTCCTATAGTAAAAAGAAATACTTGGACTCAAAGCTTCTGTTAGGCAAGTAAGCATCAGAATGAATAAGATTTTCATTGTGGGTTAGGAATAATGAGTTTATATTAAATATTGCTATTTAATAAATGATGTAAGCATTTTCTTTCAGTTAGGGTGAGGCCCAAAATACATCTGCCTCTCTATCAAAAAGAACAGATGCTGCCATTAAATAGCTCAAATTTGCTGTCAGAAAATGGTGCTGCTCTGCTATTGCACTTCCTTTTTGGCACTTAGTTGTTATACTCAGTTATTATTTTTATGCTAAATAAAAACTTTTAGTGACGGCTTCCCTTGCAAATAATGGAGATTGAAGGGGATGGATCCCACAATGGTGGAGTTTACTGTAATATTTTTTGTAAGATATAAAATGTAGGAAATTTGCAGAATACAAAGCTACTTCCTCAGGATACATTGCTTAGCTTCTTTGTATGTGTAGTATTTTTTGTTATTTACAGTCCTATAGAATTTTATGGCTTAGTTCTCTAGCACAATGCATCATCAGCATTGCATATTTGCATTGACTCATCAGTCGGGCTTTTTTGAAATAGAATATGTAGTAAATCATAACTGGCTTTTGAGAATTAAAATTAATCCACTGAATGAATTGATTTGTCCTTGCTTATGATAAACAAGTGTCTTTGTTTGCAAAGTACTATGCTTGCTGTAGAAACTGCAGGAGTAAAATCAAGGAGAAGAAGAAGGGAAGATGGTATGGGGCAAACCCAAATGACAACAATTTTGATGCAGTTGTTCTTGGAGTCCAGGTTTTGATGCTGTACGTGACATACTGCATTTTTTTTGCAAGACACTTTCACATAGTCAGTGAGGGTTTGTTAAACATTCGATAAACCTAGCTGACAAGTGTGCTACGCTTGCAGAAGTGGCAGTCTAGAAACATGGAGGACAATATAAGGGGTGTTTGCATAAGAGGGCAGAAAAAGCCTACTGCTCTGATGTTACTATGTCTTTGTCATTGAAGTTGTTTGGTAGGACAAGCCAGTGCCATGGGAAAAATCTGCCAAAGGAACAAGTGCAATTAATTACCAACATTTGAAATATTAATCCAAATTATTAATTCAATCTGTTAATAAAGTTAGGAATATGCTGAACTGGAAGGGACGCACAAGGATCATCGAGCCTAGCCTTTAATCGTGCACAGGACCATCTGCAAGAGTCATATCGTGTGCCCAAGGGGTATCATCCAAACACTTCTTGAACTCTGTCAGGCTTGATGTTGTGACCACTTCCCTGGGGAGCCTCTTTTAGTGCTCAGCTACTCTCTGGGTGAAGAACCTTTTTCTAATATCCAACCTAATCCTACCCTGACACAACTTCAGGTCATTCCCTCAGGTCCTGTCATTGGTCACCACAGAGAAGAGATCAGTGTCAGCCCCTCCTCTTCCCTTCCTTAGGAAGTTGTATACTGTGATGAATCAGTCTTCTCTTCTCCAGGCTGAACAGACCCAATGACCTCAGTTGCTCCTCGTATGGCTTCTCCTTAAGGCTCATCACTAACTTTGTTGCCCTCCTTTGGACGCTCTCTAAGATCTTAGTATCTTTCTTATATTGCAGTAACCAAAACTGCACATGTAAGTGTATGATACTGTTGATAGTTCAAAATCAGCAAAACCCTTGCTGTAATGAAATCCTTTTTCTGTAAGATGGGAAATTGCCGTAAGGACACCACAGTTGCATGCAGGAAGAAGGAACAATCAATTCAGTGGATAATCTTGAGGCTTTCTGAATTCATTGTTGCCAGAATATGATTGGGGGAGGAGAAAAACTACAGCCACAGAGAACCAGGCACATGCTGGTCCTTAACTGAGTTTTTCTGGTCATTTCTGTAGCAACAATCTGCCATAACTCAGAGGGACCTTGATAGGCTAGAGAAATGGGCAGACTCCAATAATATGAGATTTAACAAGACTAAGTGCTGGGCTCTTCACTTTGGACATAACAACCCCATAAATCGCTATCAGCTGGGGGAGGAGTGGCTGGAGAGGGGTGAAATAGAGAGGGATTTAGGAGTAATGGTTGACAGAAAACTCAATATGAGCCAGCAGTGTGCCCAGGTGGCTAAGAAGGCCAATGGCATCCTGGCCTGGGTTAGGAAGAGTGTGGTCTGTAGGACTAAGGAAGTTATCCTTCCCCTGTATTCGGCACTGGTCAGACCACATCTTGAGTACTGTGTCCAGTTCTGGGCTCCCCAGTTTAAGAAGGATGTTGAGCTGCTTGCGAGGGTCCAGAGAAGGGCAACAAGGATGGTGAAAGGACTGGAGGACAAGCCCTATGGGGAGCGGCTGCAGGAACTGGGGTTGTTCAGCCTGGAGAAGAGGAGGCTCAGAGGTGACCTCATTGCTGTTTACAACTACCTGAGGGGAGGTTGCAGTCAGGTGGGTGTGAATCTCTTCTCTCAGGTTGACAACACCAGAATAAGAGGACATGCCTTAAACTATGCCCAGGGCGGTTTAGACTGGATGTTAGGAAGAGTTTTTTCACAGAGAGAGTGATCTCTCATTGGAATGGTCTGCCCAGGGAGGTGGTGGAGTCGCCATCCCTGGAGGTGTTTAAGAGAAGACCTGATGAGGAGCTCAGCAGCATGGTCTAGTTGGTGGGAGGCTTGGATGGATGGAGCGTGGTGCCCATGGTTCCACGCTTGTGGGCCTGATCCCTGTGTGGGCTTTCGCTTGGGAGTTTGACTAGATGATCCTGTGGGTCCCTTCCAACTCAGAATAACCTGTGACATTGTATGTATTCACTCGTCTGCCAGAGGCGTGTTACTACTAAGGCTTTTACTGTTGCAACTGGCCTTATTTTGCCTTTGTCCAGAAGGCATCAAGGCTGTTTTGTCAATTAATTTATTTCAGTGGATTTACTCTCCCAGGTTTCCATTTTCCCTCTCTCATCTTTTGCTTGGGGAGGTGTCTTGGGAGTGGCAATGTGAGATGATATTCAAAGAGTGCTGCAGAGGTGACTGATGAGTGGTGACCGTCTGTTGTGTGTTCCCTTGTTCCAGGGCATGGTCCAACCACATGTGAGTGCCATTGCATCTCATGGCCATGACTGACTGAAATCTCCTTATTTTACTGGCAGTTTTCTTATTCCTGCTGTAAATCTAGAGAGCTGCATTTCGCTTAAGCCTTGTTTTTTAACCTTACAAATTTTAGTTTAGATGAAATAGTCCTGCTGGCATTGGGTTAAGAATGACTATCTCCTTCA
Organism: Pitta sordida; assembly: GCA_013390025.1. NCBI lineage: Eukaryota > Metazoa > Chordata > Aves > Passeriformes > Pittidae > Pitta > Pitta sordida. Next base: position 43,400 of record WEKX01009634.1, read on the forward strand.
ATTCTGCTCAAATCTGTTTGCTGATACAGACACTTTCTTTGGGTTAATATTTGATGACATCTGTTTATGTCTCTCTTCATCTCAAGCCTTTGGTTTTGCTGGGTATCAATTTGGCTTCTTGGATTTTTGTTGCTTTACACCCCCACACCTCTCCCCACCATGACATGTGTTTTCTTTTCATGTGACTGCTTCTGAAAACCACCATTGCCTTCTCAAAGAGATACCAGTTTTGGGCAGGGAGTAGCATGGACACACAGCTCTAGAGGAGCTTTTTCAAAGTCACGATCTTTATTGTTAAACATTTATCCTCTTTTTGAAACGTTTATGATGCCTTATCTAAAGAGGTTTTATGTTTATATACCTCTTCTTGTGAGCCTCTGAAGTACAAGTTGGTGATAGGCTGGGAGAAAATGGAGTGAGATTGCTTTTTTTCTGTTTATTGTCTGAAAATGACCCTGCAGTTCTGTCTTTATTTGCATACACTGTGTGAGTGCTTAAGGTCATAGAACATACTTGCAGAAGATTCGGAAGTGGTAATTTGAAGTGATACTTGTTTTGACAAAATAAATTATGTCAGGTAAAATCAAATTATTTTGTTAACTACTTTCTGTAGAATGACTCCATGATCTTCATTGTAATATACTTTTGTAAGTCCTAAACTGTCTTCTAAGCAAGTCACTTAAAGGAAGAACTGTGCTGTCTAGGATTTAAAACGTGGGAGAATCTTATTACAAATTTTAAGTTATCTTGGTGACTTGGCAACTTGATCTTCATAGAATCATACAATGGTTTGAACTGGAAGGGATCTTAAAGATCATCTAGTTTCAACCCTCCTACTATGAGCAAGTACACCTTCCACTAGACCAGGTTGCCCAATACAATTTAGTTGAAACCTGCCTTCTTCACTTTAAAGCCATTCACCTGTGTCCTATCACTACACACCCTTGAAAGAAGTCCCTCAAGCTTTCTTGTAGGCTCCGTTTAGGTACTAGAAAGTGCTATAAGGTCTCTCTGGAGCCTTCTCTTCTTCAGGCTGAACAGTCTCTATTCTCTCAGCCTTTCCTCATAGGAGAGGAAAATTGACCTCTTTTTCAGATTAGAGATAGTACCAATGACAATCCTACGTGTAGCCAAAATTAGTATATAGCAAACAGAATGGTTTGATATGGAGGCTACTTTTTTCTTAAATCAGGATTCTAGTGATAACACATCACCAAAAAACATACTAGGTATTGGTTTTGATTGATTAGACAATAAATTTAATCTGCATGTTGCCTCTTCTCAGCTTTAATATGGAAAACATGTAGGATTTAGAAAAGTGGGGATTAGTGATAGCAAGATGCATATAAAATCATCTCATGCTGTTTTAAGAGTAAGTGAGCAATTGCTGGCTTGCAATTCAGATCTCATTTTTCTAATACGCTTATGTTAACACTTTTATAATTAAGTTTCACTTAAAATTATAATAATAATTTCCTTTTCCATTCAAGCATAACAAAGCACTTAAACAAGCATTAATAAGCCTCATATCACCTTTGAAAAATAAGTATTATTGCCCCTATTTTACAGTTGGGTAAACATAATTGAGGGTAAGTGATTTACTCTGAACTGACAGATACTGCGAAGGGCAGCTCCTGGATACTCCTCCAGCTCTGTGGACCTCAGTGTTTAAGTGCAGATGGAAGGGTTGATCCTTAAATATTAAGGTTTAATTTTAAAAATGTGAGCTCAACAATACTGTGAAGATGAAGAGCCAAGGAGCATGGCTTTAGTGGATGACCACAAATGCAATCCATGAGCATTTGCTTAGCAGAGCATGGTGGTCAATCTATTAATTCATAGCTTACTTGTTCAGGAAGACCCTGAATCTTGGCTCAGGTATAGGACTTTGATCCATCCCTTGACAAAATGCCCAGTCCAAGGTGGATTTGAAGGACCTTGTGTGCTCCCTCAGCTCTTTGAAATTTTTCCAATTTCTTCCAACCAAAGTACGTAATATGGATGTAAGCAGAAAAACAATGCAGTCTAAGGTCAACTGCATGTTAACACGGGGAAAACTTCCCTTTCTCTTGGGAAGTGGAGAGGTGGACATCATCAAGATGCCTTTAGTGAATAAAAATCCCCTAATAAGAATCAAATTGCTGGACTAAGTTGCTGACCTTGCAGTCACTTTCAGAAATATCTGTTAACCTGCACCGCAGCAGGAAATGCAGAATAAATCATTACAGATCCCTCAATGGAAGGCATACCACAGGCAAGGAATAGAAAACCAAGCTTCCTTCAGACAAAAGAATAATGAAAAAAAGAAACAGACCACCATAAATAGTGATGACCCTGGAAATTAAAAGCCACCTATTGGGAAGAGGGCAAACTTTGTTGTGGCCAAATACTGCTGATGACTTCTGACTTGAATTGCACTCCAGTGCTGCTTGCCGATTTTTTTCACAGGTGTCATCACTGTATGTATGTTGTAGGTGTAAAGTTCACAAATACAAAAGTCAATGACATTTACATTGATTAACAATTTACATCTGTGTGGTTGAGAAGAAACTTCCCCACATAACAATGTATATATACATTGTTGTACAGTATATAAAAATCTGTCTGTTGTAAATTCAGTGCTATAAATCTATAGGCAAAACATTTTGATATGACTGAAAAATCTTTTTCTATTTCCTGAGAGGTAATTTAAATGTGAGAACATAAGATATTTCTGACAAATATTTAACCTTGGTGCACAGTAAAAGTACTTACCTTATCTAAACATTTGGTTCTAAATTAATTCTTTAATAGAAGTTGCACTCATGCATATTGATACTTGCCAACAAATTAAAGGGAGAGTGAGTCAGTACCTGACTACAATGGAAGGTGGAAGAATTGAAATATGTAGTGCTATCTCTCAGTTAATTTTTTTGAGTTAATAACTATGATAAGGATGAGGTGTTTTCCTAACAGGAAAGGATATAATCCTTTTGCTGCATTGTTAGTCTTAGTGGTAAACTTGGAAGTATCCCTAGGCTGTCTCAAGAAGGCCTTACAGAATAACCTCAAAGGTAAGGAAGCAAGATAAGCAATGGAATCAGGGTACCAGAGTTGCAATGAAAGAAAATAAAAGTTTGGAATGTTCCTCTGCATTATTAGCCTGCAGTTAGTTTTTTTTAACCTTGATCTGAGAAACAACAGCATTCATTGACTACTGAGATTTGTTATGAAAAAAAGTATTCAGTTGCATTCTGTAATTTCTATATGCTTTATTATTACTATCAACAGCATTTTTGGATCCAGTACTACCCATAGGACCAAAAAAGAGAGAGTTCTTTACCAGATTAATTGTATGCATAACTTAATTTTAAGCAGCTGAATCATCCTGACAAATCCAGCTTTAAGCATTTGAACAGTGCCTCAATCAGACTATGCAGGTACTTAAAATTAAGCACAGCTTTAAGAATATTGCTACATTAGGTTTGAATGTAGAAAGCAAAACTGCAACACAGCAAAGAAGTTCCTTCAGGCAAAAATTAGTTTTCTCTCCAGTGTACATCTTTGACAACCTCCCACATGCACAGTTGTATGTATATCATAGTTTAATTCAACTCTAGCAATATCAGCATGTTTGTTGGCTAAAGCTGATGAGCTTTCTAGCTGCCATTGCAGTAAGAACAAGAGTGAAATAAAAGGCATGAGGCTGATACAGAGCTCTCATTATTAGACACCAGACAGTTATAATCCCATCTGTGTCGATGTACGGCCAGGATCTGGGTCATGTGAAATACTCCCTCCCTCCAACCAGAAGCCTTCTAATGAGTATTCATGATTAATTTTGAAACAAGCACTGCAGTATACTGCTAGGTGAAGGTATTCTCATTTTTAGAATCCCTCTCACTGAATAGCATTTCAAGCAGCTATTATTATAACAGTCCTGACAACTCCTTGATTAATCCTCATCCATGTGTGTCAGATGTTATTAACACTTAACTGGTCAAAGCTCAATCTTTACTATTCTCCAAGTCTGTTTCTTCATGCAGAGCCTGAGTGAAGCAGTCACGCATGTTGTACTGTCAAGCGAGAATGCATAACCCTCTCCTTGTTAATTTGTTTACTGACAACTCTTATATAAAGTGCTCCACTATAAATGGTGGTGGCAGTTCTAATCACTGGTGCAAATGCCAGTTCACAGGTTCACAGGTTATTCTGAGTTGAAAGGGACCCACAGGATCATCTAGTCCAATTCCCCACCAACCAGACCATGACACTGAGCTCCTCATCAAGTCTTCTCTTAAACACCTCCAGGGATGGCGACTCCACCACCTCCCTGGGCAGACCATTCCAATGAGATATCACTCTCTCTGCGGAAAAAACTCTTCCTAACATCCAGTCTAAACCTCCCTTGGTGTAGGTTAAGGCCGTGTCCTCTCATTCTGGTGTCATTAGCCTGAGAGAAGAGATTCACACCCACCTGGCGGCAACCTCCCCTCAGGTAGTTGTAAACAGCAATGAGGTCACCTCTGAGCCTCCTCTTCTCCAGGCTGAACAACCCCAGTTCCCGTAGCCGCTCCCCATAGGGTTTGTCCTCCAGTCCNACTAAAATGCTTCTAACCAGTCCATGCTCTAAGAGCTTCTCCTGAAGCTTAACATGTGAAACCGTGTCAAAGGCCTTGCTAAGATCCAAGTACAGTACATCCACGGCCTTTTTTTTTGTCAATCAGGTGAGTCACCAGATCATAAAAGGAGATCAGGTTGGTCAGGCAAGACCTACTTCTCCTAAATCCGTGCTGACTGGGTCTAATGTAATGGTCATTTTGCAGGTGCCGTTTCTTTACTTGTAGTAAGCTTATAATGCTTGCTAGCTTTAACTTTATTCATTTCTCCACTTGATATTAAAATAAAAGTGGAGAATTTCACTAGTGATTAATCTCACAAAATTCAGGTATTTTTTAAATACCTTTGCTACCTTTTTCATATGTAGGTTAATAGATGAACTTTAGCTGCAGTATTGAAGTTGAAATGTGTGGGTATATTGCTTTCATACTGTACAAAGTACAGCTGAAGTCCAATCTTCCACTTTACTAGAAGGTTTCTGTTCTCAGGTGTGTGGTTCAGAAATGACACCTGATACACACATGGAGTCTGGCTAAGAGCTTGCATTGCCTTAGTGGAACATAGTTTGGGTATTTTCATGCAAAGATTTTTAACCTACTAAGAGTGTGCCTCTGTTAATGTGAGGGTTAAGGCATCTACAGATGGCTTGTGGTCTTCTTGCCCTCTTTAATTGTAATTTGGAAACCACTGTACTGTGTAATTACTCTTAATCTGTGATGCCTTACACACAAGAACAGCTTCATCATATCTGGGTTCAGCAAACAATTTGCAGGTCTTGTGTGGCTGAATTTTTGCATATTTGTGTGGGAGAAGACACATTTATTTTCCTACTTTTTTGCTGCTACATACTTCAAATATTGAGTGAAACATTTTCACTGCACTGGTCCATTTACTCCCTCCTTTACCCTGAAACTATTTTTATGCAGCTGCCTAAGCAGACTAGTCAATAATGGAACCTTTGGGTTCTTGTAACTTAAAGAAGGCTCTGCACTTATACATTGCTTTTTGCATCCTAAAGAAGGGACTTTCAGTACCTCTAGTTTTTGTCTAGTTAGCTATTACTCCATAACTGTAATTCTTATTTCTGGAGAGTTTTTATTTTAATCTGTCTTGGCTATTCTTTTCTTACATGCAGACATGCCCAGCACTAGTTAAAAACAAGTATTAATTACATTTATTTCCTGAAGAAATCTCTCTGTTACTGCCTTCTAGCACCAGGGTTGGTGTTGCAGAAGAGAGGAATATTCCATGTAAATTTAAATATTTCTGTGTTATATGTATCTGATAATGGTAGACATCTTAGTTCAAGCAGTAACATACTATGATTGTTGTAGTTGTTCTGGACCAGTGGGGCAGTTTATAGTCTATTCTTCCTCTGCCTTTGCATTCAGCACAGAAGTCAGTCATGAGTATAAAGTTATAAGACATCTAGACTTGTTCATTGATAGAGGACACAGTCTGCTGCCCACTAATGCATGTACTTCCATGCACTAGGAACATCTCCCTACCTCTACTATTCAGGAGAAATGCCACAAACTGTATGTAATACTATAAACAAACTGTATTTAAGTGTAAAGAGGTGGTGGTGATTTCCTTGATTCTTAAATGCCTGTTGGTAGTCTAAGTTACTCTGAGCTGAAGCTACGTAGCATTTAGGTCTTATATCTCAGATACGTCTTTTCTTTGGCTGCTGGGACTTCCTCATAGGACTGTGTGTTTTGTTCTGCCAACCTGCAGTTAGAAACATTATTTTCCTACATTTGAAGCTGCTCTAATCACCACCGTCAATTTTGATCATTCCTGATATCTTCATTCATTGTCTTTGGCTGTAAAAGGTAAAGAAAACCTTACTTCTGGCCTTATAATTTCGAGGTTGTCAAAAGTAATGGAGGTATTAGATTTTTGGTATCACTCAGGTTGCTTTGCATACACACAAAAATAGTTGCATTATCCCCATAGTTTCTCTGTTTGCTGTAGCTGAAATGGAAAAAATGTGAGTAATGAGAGAGAATTGGCAGGCAAATATTAGGACAAAGCAGGTTAAAAATATGTTTAAGCTTGTGGAGGAACGTCGATTCTAAAAATTAATTTTAGGCATAAAGGCCAATATGAAGAAAACTAACAAAAATCCAGTGGCAGTAAGCTGAGTATATCTTCATGCAGCCTGTGCATTTGAAAATTCATAACAATAGCAGCTGCTGGACCAGATAGTCTCTCTGGTTCTCTCCCTGTCCTTTCCTGTGAGAAGATAAGAGGAACAAAATGGGAATTGCATTATGCTTCCTGTTCCTGATAATTTCGGATCTGGGAAGAGCTTCTGCTTTACTCTGGTAACTGGATTATATACTTCAGGAGGCCAATATATTTTCATGATTAATAGTCTGTTTTGGCAAATTACGTATTACTGAAAAGTACATGGAGCACACTGCATTTTAATGTTGGAATAACCATGGTCTGCTCATTTATAAATATGCTTCTCTGCTCTCATTTAGAATGTGCATAAATCACATTTCAAACATGAGATAATCATTGGTAGTCAGTAAAAAAGATGTTTCCATAGCAACAGTTGCTAAATTGAACAGCATATCTGTACCTTCTTATTTTTGTCCAGAAGCATCCCTGACTTTAGCTCAGATAATATTTACCTTACCAAGGACTAACAAAAGGACTAACTAACCTGTTAAAAATAATAGAATCATCATTGTCTGTGTAAAGAGTTATTAGAACACAAATTAGCAATAATTATTGCTACTGATAGTACTAGGCATCGCCATTTTACATCTGTACTTCTATAACATTTCATAGGCCCTGTTAAACACTTAGTAAGGCCTTTCCTCATGTCTGGTGGAGCTGGTGTAATTGTATTTTGAGAGCTCTGGAAAAATCAAGTGGCTTGAAGGAAAATTTGACCAGTCTTCCTGGCTTCTGCTTGAAAAAGAAGAAAAAAATGTGGAGGTGATGGCACTTCCCATGGTTTTATGATCTTTCTTCCTTAACTTTATACACATCCAGCAAAATTGCTTTTTTAAGGAATAAGCTGACTTTGGTTGGCAGATAGTTGGAGATCATTACTCTTACATGTGGCAGGTAACCTGAGAATAAAGGTGAGGGTTACATGGTGATAGACACAAGCATTTTGGCCTGCTGTGTGGACTACTCATGTGATACGATACTTGATGGGAAATTCTAAGAGGGATGGAGGCAGGTCAAGAGGGTTCTTTATAGAAGCAGACAGGTGGCTCACCTGTGATGGAAGATTAAATAAGAAACTTGGGGTTTGTTTCCATGCTCTACTGTTCTCCAGAGTAATTTCTTTTTGCCACAATGAAGCAAAACCTCTGAAAAGAGAGAGGTAGTTTCTAACAATAAGAAATACTTTGCTTTTAAATCTACCTCAACCTGAGTGCGATCTATTCTAGATTTTGAACCGAAGATTTCTAACCAAGAGATCAAACAGGCAGAGAATTAATTGGTACTTTTTCTGTCCATTTAGTTCTTCAGATGCAAGCTGCAGGGACATATTTTGACTATGTTGGTGTTGAAAGAGGAAAATGCTTACTCTTTGCTAGTATCTAAAATGTTTCCTATTTACAGTGCCTCTCCAAACTCTCAACCCTCTCATTCTCCCTTTTTTTCATTTGTAAGGCCTAAGTTCACATGGCCTTGTTCCATTTTCTGTTCTGTTTCACCTCCTTCATAGATTTTTGCGTGACTCAGTTCATCTTGTGCCTCACTTTGGCCTGTGCTTCCTTCGTCCTAAGGAAACCTGGGGAATGAAGAGTGAACAGCAGAGGCAGACCACGCTTATTTCTGAAGCATTAAGAGTCTAGTGTGAAGCTGAAGTCTGCTCTGTTCTGATCCTTGTCTCTTAGATCTATCTTAAGCAACTGTGGTCCCTGGAGGTGTTTAGGAGAAGACTTGATGAGGAGCTTAGTGACATGGTCTAGCTGGGGGGTGTAGGGTTGGATGCTCCTGTGGGTCCCTTCTGGCTCAGAGTGGCCTGTTAACCTGTGTGGGAACTAGGTTTATGTTCACCACTCTGGGGTGTGCGTTCGGTCTCTGTATGGGCGTTAGATGGTGAGTTGGACTAGATGATCCTTGTGGGTCCCTTCCAACTCACAGTATTCTGTGATTCTGTGATAGGTGAAGAATATAGACACTAAGGAATTCAGAAACATTTTGGTTTCCTTTAGGGGTAGTTGGAGATGCAGAATTAGGCTTTCTTATTGAGTCCACTGAGGAATAAATCTATAGAAGATCTATTATGAGATAGATCTATTATAGATCTATATAGATCTATAATATATAGATCTATATACTGATCTATAGATCTATACTTGCTATAGAAGTATGCACTTGGAAGAATGAAGGCTGTCACATGTTGTGGATTTTAATATCCTGTATGTCCCTGTCCAAAATGGGACTGCTACCAGATTAATGTACGATATCTTCTGAAACCACCAGAATATTAGCAGGTGTTAATTCATTTTGAAGCTGCTTTTTAATTTGTTTTATTTGAAAAGTAAAAGTAAATTTAGCCACTGTTGCTCTTTATTAATAAAACAGAATGAAAAATCTCAGCTGCATCTCTGAACAAGCTAATTTTGCAACTACGTCTGATTTTGTATGTGATCAATTGTGCTCAATATGCTTTGTATGAAGTAAGTTCAATGAAGTTTATCCCAACAGGATGAAAGGTTTTTAATATGGCTACTCCGACTTCAGGGTGTTGTGTGATTGTGTTCTTACAAATTTCTTCACAAGTCTGAGAAAGAAAAACTGTGTAGGGCCACAGTTTCACAGGGAGCACCTTTTCATTCCTGAGAGAGTTTGTCTATGTTTTCTGGCATCTGGGTACAACATTGGATTAAATTTTAAGAGGCTGTTTTTTGGAAGGCAGTGAGTGTGGGTAGAAGAACCAAAAAGGAAGCTGAGAAGTTGCAAAAGGTATAGTAAAAAATACCAAAATAAGGAAAAAGAGAAAAGAATGAAATGCAGAGGAAGAAAAGATACTCGAAAGAAGAAATGCATTGAATTGAGAAGGCAGCAAGCAAGTTTAGAAATGGTATTAAGGAGGAGTAAAATTGGTGAATAAGGATACCCTCCCTTCACAAGGCCGTTTCTTCAAACATTTTGGACAGATGATCTGCTTTGTTGCCTCTGTCTTCCTGTGTCATTTTCAGTCAGTCTCAGTTTGTCTTCACAGTATCACAGTATTAGCAAGGTTGGAAGAGACCTTGGAGATCATCAAGTCCAACCTGTAACCCAACACCAACCCATTGTCTAAACCATGGCACTAATTCCTCGCTGTGGTGGTTTACAGTCCCTCTAGAGGAATGGCAGCTGTTGCCAGCAATTAAAGAGAGTTAACAGTTTCTTTGTGTGAGCATTAAGGGTGGTAATTTTATGGGTTTTCTCTTCCTACTTCACAAGAATTAAACCCTTGTTGATTAGGGTAGAAGTGAGCTGCTGCTGACCACTTCTGTAACTCCCAAGGCAGTCATGGATTGCTGTAGGAGAACCATGGCCTTATGAGAACAGTCTGCAGGCAGTGATTTTATCTTTAGCATTTGTAAAGATAAACATGCTAAAACTGGGCAGTCTTAGATCCTGCTTTATGCCCCGTTTTTCTTTGCACTTTTTCACCCCTTTTTTGGTATCTGTCAAAAGACTTGCTGCATTGAGGAAGTAACCGACAGCACAGGTGACAGAAATGTGTTTTGCCTGTCCCTCTGAAAGTGTGTTTGCTGCAAAGAACTCATTCATATTCTTGTCATAGGTGTAATGTTCAAATGTTGTGAAATGCTGCTGAGTGAGAACTGACCTCTTGGCCTGATGGTGATTACTATGCTCAGTACAGCGTATCTAAGTATTGTTTGCCTCTGCAAGGTTTAATAATGAGCAGAAGATGAAGCACTTAGACATACGCCTGGGTTTTGTGTATTTACACCTGCTGCCATGTGTGTTTGTTTATTTCTTTGCTCCAGAGAGAGGTGCCAATGAAACTAAATATGGAAGTAATAGAAAAATTGTTTTTGTGTGTGGTATATATTTGTTTCTGAATTCAATGTCTCAATACCAAACAAAAAAAGAAGTAAGAATAGCTTTAACTTATTATAAAAGATAAACAAGAGCAAAAGATTGGAAGAATTTTTCATTTAGCTTCTGGACATAAATTAGGTCTTTTCTTGCCATGAAGAAGGTAAGACCTTCATTCCAGTGCCTTCTGGAAATGTTTTGCAAGATTTTGTTCCTTTTTTGTGACATGGCTGGTGATTACTCTTACTAAAGGCAGTTGATAGACGAAGTGCTAGTGTGATGAATAATGCAAGTTCTGTTAGTTTTTAACAGAGACTGCTATGTACTGTCCATATGACTGCTGTAGTTAATGATTTAGTACAATGATGACTTATAGACAATGTCCCACTACAAAGTCTGCAGAGAGGTACTGGGTTTGTCATAAAAGATAAGAAACAGCAATTTAAACTGTACTTCTTGTACATCTTTTTCAAAGGCATTGAAGCCTTGTGTCATTTTCCAAGCTTGACCGTACTTTGAGGTACAAAACAGAACTTGCAAGCAATTCAAGCTGTTTTGCTTCTGTTGGGTATTTAGCCACATGGTAATGATTTGATAAACGAGTTCTAATATTCCTGATGAAATAAATTCTGTTATTTACTTAGTTTGTAACTGATACAACTTGATATTCTGTGGTAGGCAGAAGTTATCTCCAATTCTGCTTTTTAGGCAACCCAGGACAGGTTTATAAACAAGTCTTTGCAAGTGGCACAATAGGCAACACCTTTTTGTGTTGTACATGTTATTTTACTTTTCAAGCTATTTATGCAGCTTTTTTTTTTTTTTTTTTGGTATGGAAACTTTCCTTCTTGTCAGTGATTCTCACCACTAATCTAAAAAATATTTTCTGCATAGTTCTTTCTGTAAACCAGAACTGAGTTAACAATCTGACAAATTAATTGGTAAATTCTTGTTAAGCATCTTTAAAATTGCAGAAAGGATATTAATTAAGCTTTTATCCAGAACTGATTCCAAAGAGCCCCCCTTCCTTCATATAAAGTGCATGGATTGGATGGAAAGAATGGTTCAGAGACTCTGGATTTTACTGAGAGGATAGGACCGGTGCAAATGTAACTGGCTTGCTGGAGAATAGTTCATTTTAAATCTGAGAATGGAGCTGAACCACACACATAGGTGACAATAATGTAGTTCACAGGTTATTCTGAGTTGGAAGGGGCCCACAAAGATCATCTGTCCAACTCCCAAGCGACTCCCACACAGGTGGGGATACTTGACCTCTCTCTACTAATCATTTCACTCATCATCAGCATTTCCGCACTTCAACAGTATGAATACCTGCATTGGACTTCATTGCACTGTTCTGAGAACATAAGAGCGACAGCCCATACTAATAACTTTTTGCAATGGGCAATGCATGAAAGGATTGGCATTCTCAGAGTTAGAGTTCAGAACATGCTGGATTTTGTATTCTATTGTGGTTTGTTGATAGATTCACATCTCAGAAACCCATATTAGAATGTAGGAAAATATTTTACTCAGCCAAAGGATCTTTTTTTTATTTGTTTTTTTGCCAGCAGTACAACATTGATGCAATAAAAGATACTGAGGTTCTCCATATGTCTTGAAGGAACACTCATGTTTTCTGGGTAAAATCAGCTTTGGTGCTGGTTCAATGTGTGTCATTGTGCATAGAAAACATCTGCTATGTGAAGCAGAACTGACCTTCCACTTCTGCTTGAAATAATTTTGACATGCAAAATGTCCTGCTGAACTTGATCGCTACTTAATCACAGAGTTCCCAGTCTCTTGTCATAGATGAGAACCACAAGTTGGATAAGCAGTTTAGAGAGTTCAGGATCTAAGTTGAAGAAAATAATCCATATTATGTGAGGATAAGTTGTTATGGACGTGGGCAGATTTGCAAATACTATTAAAATAATAACTGTTGCACTGTCAGTAGTGGAAAATATTGGGAGTTAATTTCCATTTTATATCTCAGAGCTTTCATCTGAAAATCTGCTGTTTAGGTTCATAGTATGAGACATTAACTGTGATTACTTCCCCTTCCACCCGCACCCCTAAAGACACCCAAAACCAAGCAGCTGTTACACCTTAAATTACGTTTAACATCTGTTTCAAACTGTCGTACCATGGACATGATTAGATTGCATACAGAGTTCCTAGAGTTCACCCTCTGAAACAGTAAATTACAGTCTACTGATAGATCAATGAGTAAATTTCTTGTGAAACATCCTTTATACAAAGTGGAAACACTGGCCATTTTTCCATAAAGATGAGCAATGTTTCTATTCCTTGTGTGGAACAGGAGAAGAGGAAAGAAATGTTGCTTTGTCTGTCAAATTAAAAGGCTTCCATGCAGACTTCCATGTTTTAAGGATCATATATTTTCAGTGAATCTGGCCACATAAATTTATATAGTATGCATATAGCTGGTACATGTGTTAGATATATATATATATATATATAATTTTATAATATATATATTATATATAATTTTGTTTTACATATATTATTATGTGGGGTTTGGAAAGAAGAACTCTTGATTCAGGAAATTGTCCTTGGGTGATTCCATTATGTATATATACAGTGAGCCCCCGCATATTTGCGGCCCGCTGTTTGCGAGCTTCAGTATTTGCGTGTGATTTTTCCACGAGATGTGCCACCTCGGAGCATGCTCAGAACGTACTGGGACCCCAGTCGGTCTCGCCGCTCGTGCTGCAAGCACAGCTGGCCCCGCCCCCACTCCTGCCTCCCCGCTGCTTGCAGAGCAAGCGCAGTGGGCCCCATCTGCTCACGAATATGTAAATAGGTCCCAGCCGGGACCCGGCACGGCACACCCGGCACGGGATGCGTTTAGTGTAAATGTGTGTTTTTGCACGGCTGGAATTGTCCTCCACCGGGCTACAAGATGGGGTGATGGGGCTAGCATTGTGTGTGTGCTAGGAGCAGCGCTCACCCCCGTGCTGACCTGTGCCGCTGTGCTGCCACCGCTGCGCCCTCGTGCCGCCCCATGCCGCCCCTGCGCCCCCGCCGTGCTGCCCCCACAGGAGTCTGACCAGACCCAACAGCCNCCGGGACCCGGCACGGCACACCCGGCACGGGATGCGTTTAGTGTAAATGTGTGTTTTTGCACGGCTGGAATTGTCCTCCACCGGGCTACAAGATGGGGTGATGGGGCTAGCATTGTGTGTGTGCTAGGAGCAGCGCTCACCCCCGTGCTGACCTGTGCCGCTGTGCTGCCACCGCTGCGCCCTCGTGCCGCCCCATGCCGCCCCTGCGCCCCCGCCGTGCTGCCCCCACAGGAGTCTGACCAGACCCAACAGCCCACGAGTAACGGGGGTCAACTGTATCCCATATCTTGGTGCTTTGGCTTTGGTCTATGAGGAAATTTTCAGCAATACCTCTGGAATACCCAGTTCACACCTGCAGAGCCTTTGGGCTTGTTAACCCACTCTCTCCCACAGCTGCACTATATAAAGCTTGAGAAGGGCTCTGTGTGGGGTGGGACTCCAGCTCTGGTTTTTTTTTTTTGGCTCAGCACCCAATTTACCTCAAAACTTCACAGAAATGCAAGTAGCATTAGTCTAAACAGGGGTCTTTTTGCTGTCGAATGTGAAATCCTTTTTAATTATTTGATGGGGTTTGGGCATGTGGAGAAGGCTTTGATTTGAAGAGTGATAAAGTTGCATCATTCATTTGGGTTTTTTAGAGGAAATCAAGAGAGTGTTTGTTTAATTGCACATGGTATTTCATACTTCAGATAATTTTTCTGTGTTTTCAGTTTGTAAAATTCAGGAGATGAGTAAGATGATGTCATGGGGAGAGTGCTTTTGTTCTATTACAAAACTTTTCTCCTTTTTACTGGAACAGACAATAAGTTTCTCTTCTTATCTCCCCTTCCCTCCCCTGCAAGACATGTGGCCAGGGGAGGGGCCTTCACTTTTCTACTGGACAAACAACAGAGCATTCTTTTTTTCCTTATCTTCCCTTCCTGGCAAGTCATGTGACTAGGGGAGGGGCCTGAGGGCCAGGGCAGGCTGAGTGACAGCCAATAGCATGTGAAGACATGCCCACAAGGCATGTGACATGGGAGGGGCCTGAGGCCCTATAAATATAACTGCTGGGCCTCACAGAGGGTGGTTTGTGAATCTTCTGGACTGAGGAAGCCTTGTTTTCTCCTCTGATCTCTGCTGCTGCCATTTTGCCCAGGACCACATGGACTTTGACTCTTCATCTCAGTAGAGTCTTCCCCCCTGCCGACCACTGGATTTCCCCTGCAGCCCCTTGGACATTTCAGGAAAGGATCACTCGCTGTTACTTCACTGGTTTGCCTACCCTGAACCCTATTCCCCTACCCCTGGAATCCCGGAGGTGCCCTGGTTTCCCTTGAACTAGGCACCCACCTCGTACTTGTTTTTTTTTCCCAGCTGTCTACAGTTGTTATTGTTCCATTTTTTTTTGATACTGTTATTGTTGTTCAAACATATATATATATGTATATATTTGTTATATTATTTTTTCTTTCTCACAGTGAAGTTCTTATTTCTCTCCATATATACTATTCAAGTATTGCCAAATTCAATTTATACTTCATCTTAATTGATACCCGGACAGATGGCAGTTTCATGCACTACTTAGAAATAAGTGGGCATCAAATATGTATTGGTTTTAGAGTCTTTTCTGTTTCTTATCTGTAAAACTTTCTTGATAACATTGGCTACATCACTGCACAATTATAGTAGTGAAGGGAAAAAAGACATATGGTCCATATTTTGGTTTCTTTTATGCCTTTGTATGTCTAGTCTAATTCATGTGATAAAAGCTAAGATTTTATGAAGTTGTTCTTGGAGGAAAAGAAATAAGAATTAGTCCTCATCTTTCTGTGGTTTTTATAATCCAGCCTTGTTTTCCATTGTCTTCAGATCACTGAGTAGTTTGGGTTTTGGATGGAGATGGGGAAGAAGAAGGAAGAGAATCTTTATTTTCTCCTTTTATGTACAATGGTTAAGGCACCTTTTTTATTTTGTTTGTTTGATCAAATAGGAAAAAAAATTATCTTCTTAAAAAGATGCTATTTGCATGTAGGTATTTAGGAAGCTTCACAGCAAACATATGTGAAGTTCTCTTTATTTATGAAAGTGATGCAGACAGTAAAGCAAAATTCTGAAGACTTCCATTTATTTGGGGTATTTCTCCCTTCTGAGTTCCTACTGAAAGAATACTTTGGAGCTGATTGTGCTCAGACTCATATGGAAAGTTAGTGGATTTGTGAGTTTTCTTACTAGTCCTGGATTTCTGCTCTCACAAACAGTTCACACAGTCAGAGCTTGACATAGGATGTTTGCTGAAGAAAATTACTGAAATTAACAGTCCTCTGTGAATTTTAATTGGCTGTCCATTTTTATACTGTCAGAATTGCTGCGACAACAACACAAATGGTATTGTTGCCTGGAATTTAGGATGTTATGAAACCTCTCAGCCTAGGAAGGTTGCACAGTTAGGCACAGGATGGCATCAGTCTTAGCCAGCAGATAGCTCTTCTGTGCCATTTTTTCTCTGTGCTTTCTCTAATAGGGTATGGCTTATTGCATTTTATTATGACAGTTTTATCTGTGTGTTCCCAACATCCCTGTGGATATTGTGATTTATGTTTGATATTTCCAGCCTCATTTACTGTGATTAGAATAACCTTGTTGAGAAATGCATGTAAAGCAATAACTTAAACCAATAATCTGGCTAGTCCCAGATAACTAGATTTTTTACATTGCATGTGCAGGTAAAATCAGCCTCACTTAGTTTGTTGGATCATTTAATCCCTGAACATGTTGAGTTCTGTTAAGAAAGATACTGGGGTTGGGTCAATTAAGTTCAAGCTCTTTGTCTTACTACACTTTATTTCCTCCAATATGTCATTTTTTCAAAATGAATCTGTTTGTGGAAGGTCTTCATTGTAGATTGTATTTCACACAAAAGAGGTGATTGAAGGTGTAATTGCTTTTTAAGGCCCCATTTGCATTTTCCTTAACATCTATATCACTCGTATTATACATGATAGATCTACCTTATCTGACTTTTTGGCAGTTGACTGGTTAAATGTTGATTTATCATGGATAACATTTGGATATGCAGTGTGCTGTTAGATATGAATATTGTTCATATGCCTTTTTTTTTCTCCCGGAACAGCTGATATTTTAGAGGCAGTCAGAACTGTGGTTGCCTATGGCCCTTCCAAATGAGGAGTTCTGTGTTGTGTCAGCAAAGTAATGCTATCTATTGTACAGAAATCAAACTGAAGAATGTTGAAACAAGACCAGCATGGGATGTTTATTCTGCATTTGCTTTTGCAAATGCTTCTGTTGATTCTAGGGCAAGATGTATGGATAAAGCTAAAGGAGGAAGAAATTCTTCACTGGATGTTAAGAAACCACTTCCAAAAGGGAGAGCAATCAGTAAAATAAACAAAATTGCCCTGGAGTCAGGATTACTGCAGGTAAACCATAGTTTTTCCAATAATGATTGACGAAGTGCCACACAAAGAGTACAGGCTGGACTTCACTAGCCATGGTGTGCTGTGCCTATATTTTTACCACACATGATAGTTGTGTGTGCAAAACTGCAGGACCTCATTATGAAATCACACTGCAGCCCGGCAAATTTCTTGCTATGGCATTTTAACTAACTAATTATAAATTTAAATCTCTATACAAAGTGTGTGATTTCAGGTCAGGAATGCACCGTTGCTCTATTTTTAGTGCAGTGCTGTCCTTGATTAGTGCACATTAGCAAGTTCATAAGCATGTAAGAAATGCCATAGAAATTAATGTAATGACTGTTACCTTTGAAGTTAGACACATTTATTTTCTGGATCAAGACAATGCAGGAAAAGAAAAGCATCTTTGAAATAGGAAGTATATTTGTTATGGGTGTTACATTGCCAGCATTAAAAGCGTAAAACAGGTGGCTTGGATAGTTTCTTAATAGGAAATAAGAGAGAAGAGGGTAGAATTTCTTTTAGTAATAGTAGCGTGAATTTTGACTACAGAAACAGAAATTACTGAAACTGGTCTTTTTTTAAGTAGAAGGTAAGCATAACTTGTGCTGGAATTTCCAAATTGATTGTTGCATGTGTTTCCACTTAACTTGAAATATTCTAGTCTTTTATGAAACTTATGAAATATCTTCCATGGTCTCATTGTTTTTGATACCTAAATGCTCTGGTATTTTATTATCATAGGTATGTTCCTTCTCTTTGAAAAACACTGCAAAAATTTGCAGTGTATGATCAGACACTGAAACCAGTTCATTCAAAACATTTTATATTCTGAGATATTTTCCTTACACTGAGAACATGTTTTATTTTATTGAGTCCACAGTCTGAGCTTCAGAAATGATACCACTAAAATAGCATTCAAATATTATTAGAAAACTATGGGTACTGGCTTCAGTGGGGAACCACTTCACCCTGCAACAGTCTGTCTTGCCTCCACAGGACGAGGGAATTGAGTCCATCATCAGCAAGTTTGCAGATGATACCAAGGTGGGCGTTAATATCGAACTGCTGGAGGGTGGGAGGGTGCTTCAGAGGGACCTTGACAGGCTAGAGAGATGGGCAGACTGCAATAATATGAGATTTAACAAGACTAAGTGCCGGGTTCTTCACTTTGGACATAACAACCCCATGCATCGCTATCGGCTGGGGGAGGAGTGGCTGGAGAGTGGTGAAATGGAGAGGNCCGAAAGGATATAAGGCATGTTCCTCTGATTGATGCTTAGAAGAGGATCTAAAGAATGTCTCAAAGTTGAGCCGCTCCAAATAATCAGTCAAAGGTAGCCAAAGGTGTGTTATCAGTATAAGTTTTGCTGCCAGAATTATGCTGTGTGGGACCTGGTTGATGGGATAAGATTTCTGGAAAGCCAGGTTTGCTCTTTGTGCAGCTGATGAAGTGTTGAGAAAGGAGAGCATAGAGAACAGGGCCTACAGAAATTGTTTCCATGGTATCCCTGACTCCATATATGCTAACTTTTATTCAGTAACAGTGGCAAATCTATCTCTCTGATACTTGGGCACAAACATATTTGGCGGAGAGGCCGATGGGCACGTACTGTGCCTGGAGCCATGCTAATGTAAATAGTAGTTGCTTTTTTTGCCTTTACCTACGTTCATGCCTGAACTTAACACCCCAAAATTTACTTTGGTCATCTTTTGTTGAAATGTGAGATGTAAACATATTTTCCATGAACTTCAGTCAGGCCTTAAAATGATGATTACTCTTCAGGAAGAATCCAGAATTTGGGACAGTGAACTTGGGACAAAAATGGTAAAAAATAATTGGGAAATAGAAAACGAAGAACAGTTGTAAAGTGGCAGTGAAATAGAAACAGAGTTCTGTTTTTGTTTATGATGGTGAAAAGAGTGTGCTTGTATGGAGACCATTTTTTTTTTTTTCCCCCGGAGTAGTTTATCATCTTAGAACAGCCACTGAAATAGTGAAAGGGTCATTTTGAATGGACATTCTCAAAATAATTAGTAACCTTTGCATTCCTTAAGTAACTTGAAAAACAGGCAATTTCTCTTCATGTTTCTGTTAAGAAAACATCCTTGCATTTTAACCATAGTGAAAAACCTCTTCTATAACAGTATTATACAGTATAACTCCTTGTCATTGGAGTATGAAGGCTTTTCTCTGGAATTCAATTAATAAGAAAGACCCATCAATCCCTGTCATCTCATTACAATAAAGATGGAATCATTAGGGACATGATAGGATATTGTAGTGTGGGTCTAGCAGAAAGGTTTAAAAGCTTTCAATTTTTCTATGCAAGTAGAGATGTCATTGAGAAAGTATATCTGCCCACATATGCAATGGACTTAAGAGAATCTAGGAAGAATGCCAGGGAGAAGGAAATGTTGCACAAGGAGGCTTAGCTACAGGAATATAGCTCTTTAGTAAATTCAGACAAATTAATTCTTCAAAGCACCCACCAAGGGCCATCAAAGTGATTAAAAGATGGGCATTAGTCTGAGAAATGGAAAACATATTGCCACTTAACTTTTAGTCCTGTAAACCCAAACTATTTTCTATAAACACATTGAATGACAAGAAAAAAAAAGCCAAGCCAACTTTTTTGAGGAAACTCTTTATGCTTTTCTCATTTATTCTGCATTTTGGACATTCGGTATGTTTTTTCATGTATGGTCATATCAGGATTATCAGACACAGTTTCCATTGTAATCTACTGCTGGTAATAGTTCTCTCGTTCTGCCCCTATTCCCTTCTTGTTTTGGCCTTTCACAGGATCAGACTGCTTTACTCTTACAGGAAGCTCTTTCTGTAGTCTTCTTGTGATTTTCTACAATTTGCTATTTTTTGTCCAATAAGTGAGCTACAGTAATATATCTGACTCCCTGGTATGGAACAGTGGTAAGGTCACTCTGGGAGTTTGTAGAAGAGTGAGATGTAGCAAAATGTGCTTTTGTATTGCTTCTATGGTCTGGTTTCAGGTACAAAAGTATCTGGAGTTCACAGTCCATTCCCTAAACCATGCCTTATTAAATGCTTTAACTGATGAGTAATAACCACGTCAAAGGATGGAGCTGAAAAATCCAAGTTTGAGAATATGTCCTAAGGTTCAAAGTAGTAATTTGTTCCGTGTCAGATGGAACTCAGCTTTAAGGGATTACTGAATTACGACCATTTTGGTTGGTTTGATGTGCATTTAGACTGTTTCAGCTGCCCTTTTTGAAGGTTGCATTTGTTATGGGGCCTTCAGGCCACTTCCAGCTAACAGATTATGACACCCAGCAGAGTTCATTTCATTTAAAACAGCGTAGCATGCAAAAAGTTGCCCAACCCTCTTGTGCAACTGGTAAATTTTGGTTTTACACAGGGTCTTTGGCATTGTGTTTTGCAAAGGAGTTGTCTCCCTTTACTATCCTTGCCTCCATTAACTTGCTAACATAGTGTAAGGGGTATTTACAGATTACAGTATTGTAGACAAAGATTTTAAAACTTCTTCCTTCTCCATGTTTTTCATACCAAGGGTTTTTTCAAAGAGAGTGATCTCTCATTGGAATGCAGGGAGGTGGTGGAGTCACCATCCCTGGAGGTGTTTAACAGAAGGCTCAATGAGGAGCTCAGTGACATGGTCTAGATGGTGGGAGGCTTGGATGGATGGAGTGTGGTGCCCATAGTTCCATGCTTGTGGGCCTGATCCCTGCTGTGGGCCTTTGCTTGGAAGTTGGACCAGATGATCCTGTGGGTCCCTTCCAACTCAGAATAACCTGTGAACCTTAAAGAACCTAAAAGATTAATTAATTCATACACTGTTTTGGCATGCTGATAAAACCTATCGGTTTTCTAGCAGGCATAAGGTGTAGACAATGGTGGTTGACTTGCTCTTTTATTTTTTTGCGGATTAGATTGCTTTTGAATTGCTGCACGTAATGTTATAAAAGAATGGAGGAACAAATCATCCAGCCTTGAACTGTCCTAAAGTCCCTAAGCACTGAGAAGAGGGCCCGAAAAAAGCTTGTTTATGCCAGATGTATTGTTTGCCTGAACAAGGAAAAGTAGAGAAGTACTGTATTAAGTTTTTATCAGTTTAAGGCATGAAAAAAGTCCCAAGAAGATTCATGCTTTAGAAACAAAGTTTTAAGTTTGTACAGTCCCTTTGACAATCAGCTACTTAGTGCTGATATATTATTCTGCAGTGCTGTATTTGCAGAATACTGGTGACATTATCTGTGCTGCACAAGACAAATATAAAGGGAATTTTGACTCCAGTGAACTCCTATTGCAGAAAGCAGATACAAAGAAGGGCTCAACTTGCTGTGCCTCCCAGTGAAAGGAGGTGATTGTAGATATAATCCCATGTAATTAAATAATTTCTGGAAGGCTTCCTTTTCTGCTTTTAGTTTTTAGTGATTTGTGTTGGCAGCTGCAATTTATTAAATATTTGGTAGTATCTGGGGGCTTTTCAGAGTGGTTTCAATAGCCTCTGACAGGGACCAGAAGAGAGTTTGGGGTTTTTTTAAACAAATTATAGCTTCTTACTTTTGATTGTTTCTTACTTGTAATAGTCACACTGAAATCAGTGAGGATTTCCTTGCCTGATGACTCTGATTTTTTTACCGTAGTGTCAGTTCACAGAATTAGTAAGGTTGAAAAAGACCATAGAGATCATCAAGTCCAACCTATCACCTGTTACCTAACCTAACCTTTCGTCATCCTGCCTCTTCAGCTTTTTCAGTTCTTCAGCTCTTGAGGACATCTTTCAATCAAGTGCCCAGGTTTTCTGAAAATTGAAGGACAAACAGTTCACTGCAAGAAGTCATGTTCATTCTTGTCTACTTGTACAGAATTGTGCTTTCACTGCTTTTGACAAATTAGAGGATTATGACAACTGCAGGCTTGTCACTACTGTTTGTTTACTCTCGGGTTTGTGGTAGGAATAATGGGAAACAAATATAAGGTTGATGGACACACAGCCTGAAATGGACATTGGCTATTTGTCTAAATTGCTGATAAAAAAATTATACCCCTTCATAAAAATGACCTCTAGAGTAAAAAGCCTGTAATATGAATCTCTGGAGAGGGAAGAGTCAGGATGCACATTTTTTTTCTGTAAGGTTTTTATTGTGCATGAAATTATTAAAACAGACTTAGTAGATTAAAATCTACACTGTAAAGATAACAATCTTTAAATGAGTCACTAAATAAAACATAATTGTTTTGTGTTTCACTTATGAAGGACTCGGGATCTCAATAGGCTTCACCAATGGGCAGAAAACTGGTAAAATGCAGTGAGCAAATTTGTGCTTGTGAGGTGTGATTGCTGCTGGAAGGCTCTAATCATAGAGGTGAGGAGATAGGATCTAAAAAGAAAGCCCCCATGGGAACAGTGGGGGTTTATTTGTAATTTGGACGGATATTCCTCACTCTTCTGTACTGCAGCAAACTGAAATTGCCAGAAAATAGGTGCCAAATAGAGCTAGAAGGCTAGGAAAAGCTGTAGCCCACAACAAAACAAAACTCTAGATGATCTCTAGGTAGAGGAAACACTTTTTTCAAAAGGAAGGTTATAGATTCAACTACATATAACTAAAGCACCAAAGCATGCAGTAATCAGTTAAAATAATGGTATTTTTTCTCCCAAATATTATAGAGGCTTTTTCTAGAAAGTTTTCTGGTGTACATAAATTGTTGGCACATCACTATGCCCAAAATAGGTAATTTTAATAGCTTCACATTGTATGGTTCCAGAAGTTCCTTCATAGCTTCACAGAATCACAGCTTATAGAAACACACAAAATGGTGGAAAACTGCTTAAAATACGAAATGCTGTATCATTAGCTTTAATAGAAATACACAACAAATATGTTAAAAGAAGCATGATAAGAAATGCTACACAAAAAGAGATGGAGAATTTGGAAATTGAGGATGTAGGCAACACAAAGGTGTTATTTCTGGAAAATGTACTGTATCATGAAGGAGACAAATGTTTTCTCAGGTTGTGGTAAATAGGTGTGAGAAGTGGGAAAGGGGATGCAGGGAGCATTGATTTTCTTCATTGGTGGTAGACATTGAAGAGACATTCTCCTGAGG
>WEKX01009635.1:610-17135 GCA_013390025.1 Pitta sordida
TTCTTTCATCACCCTCAGATGGATCCCATCTGGTCCCATGGACTTATGAGGGTCCAAGCCACTCAGCAAGTCTCTGACTACCTCCTCCTGGATTACAAGGGGGTTATATTGCTCCCCGACTCCTTCTGTCAGCCCACTAGTCCAGCTGTCCTGCTGGCAGTCTGTCTTACTGTTAAACACAGAGGCGAAGAAAGTATTAAGTATTTCTGCCTTTTCCTCATCGCTACTTACTCTTTTCCCCTCTGCATCCAATCAGGAGTGGAGGTTGTTGCAGCCTCTCTTTTTACTGTTGATGTACTTATAGAAACATTTCTTACTGTCTTTAACAGAAACGGCTAGTTTGAGTTCCATCTGGGCTTTTGCTAGTTTTTCTCCTGCATGACTTGACGACTTCCTTAAACTCACCCTGACTTACCTTCCCCTTTTTCCAAAGGCTGTACATCCTCCTTTTTTCCCCTAATTCTTTCCTTAATTTACATTTTCTAATGGTATTATAACATTATATTTTTCAGGTCTTCTCGGCATGGTTGCTCACATG
The DNA here is from genome assembly GCA_013390025.1 of Pitta sordida. Taxonomy (NCBI): domain Eukaryota; kingdom Metazoa; phylum Chordata; class Aves; order Passeriformes; family Pittidae; genus Pitta; species Pitta sordida. Next base: position 1,149 of record WEKX01009635.1, read on the forward strand.
ATGTACACAACTGTATTTCAAATGACGGTAAATCTTGGTCCTGAAGACTGGAGACCTCACACATGGGATTATGGATGGTCCTATTGGTACTTATTGGTCTATATTTGGGCCTTCCATTACATTTCAGCCACTTCTTTCTATGTTCAGGGAATATATGCCTAATTTAAAAGCAATGGATTTACCTTATTTCACTCCTGAGGATGCAGTTCAGTAACTAGCTGTTTTCAAAAATCTGGTTTTGTAAATCTTTGCACAGAATGTATAAGCCTGTGAGTTTTGTATTTTTCATCCCTCAGACAGCACAGAGATGCCCCACTGCACAAAGTAGAGGTTCTTGTTCATACACATCAAATCTAAATTTGGTGCCTTCATCTCCCAGAACAACTGCTTTACACAAGTTGCTTAAAACTCTTTCAGTTTTAGCCATTTAGGGTGACATTTTCCTATCAATTACATGCTTCAGATTGTTGCATTTGGAACATTTCAGACAAAATAATTCAAACTTGATAAAATTTTAGGTTAAATCCACATTATTTTGGCCCTGTAGATGTCTGAGGAGATCTAACAAATCTATTCAGAAAGAGGGCTATTCAGACTAATTTTGCTATATATATATATGTGTGCCTTTGATAATCCATAAAATCTAATCAATAGCAAGAATTTGGTTCAAGTGCTGGCAGCGGCTGCTACTTCCCCAGTTGTGACTGAGAAAAAGAATAGGAACAACTGTATTAGGTTAAAACAAGTCAATCAGGATCGATATTTTAGGTCAGAAGACCAGCGTTCAGGCTGACTGTCTTGTTCATACATAATATGAGAGGTGAGATCACAGCTCACATTGTCAGTTGTCCTTGTTGCTCATTCTACTTTTATTGTACCATTATCAAACAGGACCTTGTAGCTGTATATGGTCCCTACAATGCAATCACTGTGGATTTTTGCAGTGAAATAGAGGTTTCTTTTGTCTTTGTTCTGTTATTTTTCACCTTCTGAGGAACTCAAATCTCATTTGAAGATCAGTGTACGTTGTTCTGCTTCTTTCCAGGAGACTGTTTCCCAAGGAGTTTGTTTGAACCTATTGTTACATGTGTATAGACAGATGTTTCTCCAGTGGTTTCAAAGCACAGAAGAATGGGCCTGGTCAGTTCTCCCAAGATGGAGATCAGCCAGTTCATGACAAAGGGTGTATTAGTCCAGCAGATGAGGTAGCACAGCACCTGTATGCCACTCATTTGCTCAAAGTAGAAAGTTTGATCATGTTTCTATCAAGAAGAACAGGTATGAGAAGGTCCAACACCGAACATCCAGACAACAACCAGGACAGTGTCTAGGACCTACTTGGACCTGTTGATAACCTCAACAGGTATCATAAGAGTTGTGCAGGATCTTTCTTCCATCCTTTAAGGCTTGCATTTTCCTTCTTTGACTCTCACTTCATGTGTTTTTCCTGTAATAATAACTTCTTTTCCCTGCTTTGGGGATCTCTTTTCTGGATGGTCTCTCTATTTATTTTATGAATGGGATTGAGTCTGTATTTATCCTAAAACCAGTAAAAAGTATTATCAGTAGATTGGCCCAGATAGACAGAGCGTGGTACCCATGGCTCTGGGGTTGTGGGTTCAAATCCTGTGAGAGTGTTTATTTGGGACTTGGACTCGATGATCCTTGTGGGTCCCTTCTAAGTCAGAATATTCTGTGATTCTGTGTTCTGTCATTATCTCCCCCCTCCAATGGTAATGGAAACAAAAAACTGCAGACTGTTACTGAAGAGCCTGTTCCCTCCTTTCCATCCCAGTGGGAGAAGAAGAAAAACACCCAAATCACTGTCACTAGTGCTGTAGCTGACACAATTCTTTCAATGCCAATATCACCATCATAACCACTGATGTCATCACTGCTAACATTATAGGCAATGCTCTCCTGCGTGCTGAAGCTAAGGACTTTTACCATGTAGCATGCACTCAGGAACTGAGGATTTCATGGCTAGCCTCTAGTGATTCAGTGAAGCTTGAGCCACTGAATGCTCAATTAAATGCTTCCACGTATTAAAATAAGACTTTCCAAATCATCAGTACCTGCATACAGGAAGATACTGAGGAGGATTATCCATGTGGTGCATTTTTTCTAATCAGATTTATCCTTCATTTTTCCACAGAGATTTGCTTTCTGCTTTCCCTTTCCTAGGCCTAAATGGCAGCTGCATCATCTTGTTTGACAGTAATCTAAAAACAAAGCAAGCCATACATGCAGGTTTCTCACACCCTTCTCCCAGCTGTCTCCCTTAGTTTCTTTTTATCCTCTTTAATATATAATGTTGTCTCTCTTCTGATAATCTACTTTGCACCTCTTTTCCTGTTATACGAACCTTCATCTTCAGCCTCCTTTAGCTATTTTCCCAATGACTGAATGTGGAAACCTCATATGAAGGTAAGAGAGGAAGGATGCTGATGCTATGGGAGATTTATAAGAGGAAAGAGAACAGATACCAGAAAAAAGGGAACATTAAGGATTATAATAGATGCTTTCCTTCTAATTATGTCAGCATGCAATAAAACCATGAGAAGGGCATGGGCAGAGAGAGGCACAGAGGTTTTTCCATTGGGACTTCCCTTGACAGGTCAGAGAAATGGGCAGACTCCAACAGTATGAGATTTAACAAGACTAAGTGCTGCGTTCTTCACTTTGGACATAACAACTCCATGCACCGCTATCGACTGAGGGATGACTGGCTGGAGAGTGGTGAAATGGAGAAGAATTTAGGAGTAATGAATGGCAGAAACCTTAATATGAGCCAGCAGTGCGCCCAGCTGGCTAAGAAGGCCAATGGCATCCTGGCCTGTATCAGGAACAGTGTGGTCAGTCAGACTAGGGAAGTTATCCTTCCCCTGTACTCTGCGCTTTTCCAATACTTCTTGAGTGCTGTGTCCAGTTCTGGGCTCCCCAGTTTAAGAAGGATGTTGAGCTGCTTGAGAGGGTCCAGAGAAGGGCGACAAGGATGGTGAAAGGACTGGAGAACAAGCCCTGTGGGGAGCGGCTACAGGAGCTGGGGTTGTTCAGCCTGGAGAAGAGGAGGCTCAGAGGTGACCTCATTGCTGGTTACAACTACCTGAGGGGAGGTTGCAGTCGCTAGGGTGTGAATCTCTTCTCTCAGGCTGATGACACCAGAACAAGAGGACATGGGTTCAAGCTGAGCCAGGGGAGGTTTAGACTGGATGTAAGGAAGAGGTTTTTCCCAGAGAGAGTGATCTCTCATCGGAATGGTCTGCCCAGGGAGGTGGTGGAGTCACCATCCCTGGAGGTGTTTAAGAGTAGGCTGGATGAGTCATTTAGTGCCATGGTTTAGACAATGGGTTGGTGTTGGTTACAGGTTGGACTTGATGATCTCCAAGGTCTCTTCCAACCTTGCTAATACTGTGATACTATGGCTTACATTCATCTCTTTAGCAGCAAAAAACACAAAGAATTTTGCCCATGGCAACGTCTTTTCATCCCAATCACCAGATCTAGTAATAGCTATTCCTGCAAGAACTACCATGCTTTTGTCATCATTCTTCTACCTGCCACAGTTTCCCTTCTGTCCTCAGGACTTTCCTTCCACCTGATGCAGAAAGATCAATGACCTTTCTTCTTCCCTTACCATGCTGGAATTGCTAATGATGGATAGACTAACTCTGGTAGCCCTGAATGTCTCTTCAAAAATTCCTTCCATATTTCTCTTTTCTCTTCTTCAGCAGCATTCCTGGAGATTGAAAGATGTTTCTGTTATTTGTGAATCTCTCACTGTCCTTGTGTTTCTCAGATTGAGACATCCTTACTTCGAAAGAGAATATATATTTTCTCTCTAAAGACCTGCCCTCTGTACTATATTCCCGTAACTCACCTCATATTGGATGCTCCATATAGGGAAAGGGAAAATCCATAATCTACTTGAGCTTCTATTGGCATGTCTCTTATGGAAATGAAGGACTGGTTGCTTTAGTTTACTTCTTTATTAAATAAATCTACTTGATTTCCCCTTATGTCCTTGGTCTCTGACCAGAACTGGAGTAATCTCCTTACTGAAGCTGAATTTCCACTGCAACCAAACTGCCTCTTATTCTTTGGCTGCTTCAATACCAAAACTCACTTCCTCTCTGAGTTCTTTCTAGTCATATTTGGGACTCCCCGTTTTTTAAAATTGTTTACAGAAAAGCAGAGTTTCTGGCAAAAAACTTGAAAAAATCACATCAATATCCATGTATAAAAAGAAACCATTTATTTCTGTCATTTGGGTTTTTTTCTCTTTTAAAACTGTATTGGTGTACAAGAAAATCTCTTATCAAGAGATTAATTTCTTTCACTCTTTGTTTTACAGAAACTCTCTGGAAATCAGTTTCTTACCCTTATGTCATTGAGTCCTTCAAAAAGCTTCAATGAATTGAGTAGGAAAAGCACCTTTGAAAAAAGTTCTGCTTCATCTTATTAATTCTAACAATTTGTCTACTAATGTGTCTATGCTTCAGTTAGTCAGACAAAAATGCCAACTACATAACTCACGATTACTTCAGCCCTGCCCTTTTTATCTCATTCCAGAGCCTGAATCTTCAGTTCTCCTCTACCATGCCTGGCTCATCACAGGTTCATAGGTTATTCCAACTTGGAAGGGACCCACAAGGATCATCTCGCCCAACTCCCAAGTGAGTGCCCACCCAGGGATCAAACCCACAACCCTGGAGCCATGGGCACCACGCTCCATCCATCTGAGTCTCCCATCACGTGGCTCATGTCACTGAGTTCCTCATCCAGTCTTTTCTTAAACACCTCCAGGGATGGCGATTCCACCACCTCCCTGGGCAGCCCATTCCACTGAGGGATCACTCTCTCTGTGAAAAAGCTCCTCCTAACATCCAGCCTAAACCTCCCCTGGTGTTGCTTAAGGCCATGTCCTCTTGTTCTGGTGCTGGCAGCCTGAGCGAAGAGATTTACCCCAACCCGACTGCAACCTCCCCTCAGGTAGTTGTAACCAGTAATGAGGTCACCTCTGAGCCTCCTCTTCTCCAGGCTGAACAACCCCAGCTCCCATAGTCGCTCCCCATAGGACTTGTTCTTCAGTCTTTACAGCATCCTTGTTGCCCTTCTCTGGACCTTCTCAAGCAGCTCAACATCCTTCTTAAACTGGGGAGCCCAGAACTGGACACAGCACTCAAGATGTGGTCTGACCAGCACTGAGTACAGGGGAAGGAGAACTTCCCTAGTCCGACTGACCACACTGTTCCTGATACAGGCCAGGATGCCATTGGCCCTCTGAGCCACCTGGGCACACTGCTGGCTCATACTGAGCTTTCTGTCAACCATTACTCCCAAATCCCTCTCCATTTCACCACTCTCCAGCCACTCATCCTCAAGCTGACAGCACTGCATGGGATTGTTTTGTCCAAAGTGAAGAACCTGGCACTTAGACTTGTTAGATCTCATACTATTAGAATCTGCCCATTTCTCTAACCTGTCAAGGTCCCTCTGAGGGGCCCTTCTATCCTCTAGTAGTTCAACATTTGCCCCCAGCTTGGTGTCATCTGCAAACTTGCTAATAAAATTACATCCACAGGTTACACAGTAGTGTTGGTAGACCTGCTGTCCCATTCTTGCTTTCTTTTGCATAGGTAGGTAATTTAGATGATTTTCCCCTGTTCTTGCTTTCTCTTTATTATGAGAGTTCTTCTGCAGCTCTCCCCATTTGAGAGTTACTCAGGTGTAGTTTGACTGATGTCAGGAGCAAAGACTGCTTAATCTCTCCCCTTCTTTTTTCTGGGATCCTTTCACATCTCTGTGCCATATTCCATTTTCCTCAAATTCTATCAACACATCTGATTTCTGATCATGCTAGAAATCAATCTTGACAAAAAATACTGAGGGGGAAGAGGGTGTAGGAGGAAGGATTTATTTCAAATCCTAAACAAGTTTGTTGAACCACATCAAGGATGTGTTTATAAACATCTCCGAGACAGAGGTGAGATAAACAGAAGTCACAGGTTCACAGGTTATTCTGAGTTGGAAGGGACCCACAGGATCATCTAGTCCAACTCCCAAGCTCCTTAAATTGATTTCTTCACCAGAGAATATTTCATCTGACAATCGTGACCTTGCCATGTTAGAAAAGCTACTCATGAGCAAGTTCCTGCACTATGAACATCCATGCCACTGTGGCCATATTTTCACATGCTGCTTTTATACCTCCAGCATGCACTACCCACTCGGTAGTTTGGAATTTCACATATTTTTAGAAAATTGTACCTCAATATGTATTTTTTTAGTTCTATCTTCTTAGGGTTGTACTTTTACTGTTTCAGAGTTGACGTCCTTTTCTCTGTTTTGTCATGACCTGTATTTTCACAGGAATGCATTTCAGTGCTCTGAACCTGCTTTACTCAGCTATTTAAATGTACTTTCTCTGTTCTTTTTAACATTTTTTGATAAATCACTCTGCTTTTCTCAGTGTCCCCTCTGAGATTTGTACTCTTAATAACAGCATCTTTAAATTTTTTATAATTCCTCTTTCTGATATTAAACTCTACGCAGAGTAAATAGAGAAATTTGAGATAGGGTTTCATTAAAAGGGAATGCTAAATGTGAGTCTCATAACAAATATGCAGAGGTCAAGGTGTATGTAAGTCAGGTCTGTAGGTGGTCTTTCTTCCTTACCCAGCATGCTCATCTTTCCCTAATACATACCAATACAATCACAAGTATGCAGCATTTTCAAAAATAAAATTGAAGGACTTGGATATGAAAATACCCTATTAATTTGTGATTAACCTTTTTGTTTATAGCCTCGCATGGTCTTCCTTCGCTTGCTGTATGGCTTCAGCTGTCACCACGATTAACAAATACACAAAAACTATTTTGGAATTCAAGCACAAAAGAAAAAAGTTGGAAAGGCATTTAAAGGTCAAACACAAGTTTCCTGACCATGCAGCTCCAGAGAAAGCCTTCAATGTGTATGTGAACTCCTTTCAAAACACCATGGAGGACCCCACACATGCGATGAGAGGTTTGTGTCACCTGGCTACTATTTCAGTTCTGTAAAGCTGAACTGTATCTCAAGGTATCCTGTAAATTATAATACTAGATCCAAATGAACCGATATTAATGAACAAAACATATCAATGTGTAGTATTATTTATTTTTCTTAATAAAGAAATTGTTTTGCTATGGATGTTTCACGGAAGTCTTGATATTTGAAAACTAGATTCAGGTGTCTCTTTCTGAAAACAGTGATGCCAGTCCAGCGCTGCTCTAATTTTCGCACAGTAGCTATTGCTAATAGAGAGTATATGAGCCTGTTAGAATTTCAGAGCACTATGTATTCCATCCTAATTCCTTATTGAAAAGACTGTAAAAAATCCTGTCCCAAAACCAATATCCATGAAGAACAGTGCAGCAAATAAGGCATACAGTGCATGGCTTGATTAAAGGTACAATCCCTGTGGAAAAGGAAAATCTGTACATTGCACCTCAGGATTCAAGCATTTCCCCATATGCATAGTGGATTTTCTGTGAAAAGAAGGCTAGTAGAGGGAAGAAGTTTTCAAAGTAAACACTGCTCTTTTAAAATGGTTAGGAAGACAAAGTGGAAGAAAATGGTTGCATACAACACACAACTCACCTATGTAATTCTCTAAGAATCATTCTGGCAACAGTGTCAGAAAGAATCAAAATGTGATTTGGAATTACTTATTACAAATGAAGAATCTATAATGACATTAAAATGGGAAAGTAGAAATGGTTATAGAGAATGAGAGAGAATGAGCATAGGTGCAGCTAAGAGAGACTTGAACTGTATAGAAAGAGAAGCTTTCCCATTGTCTGGACTTGTCAAGCAGTGAAACAGGCTGCAAAGAAGAGGCTGTGCAGCCTTCTTACTTGGAGGTTTTCAAGACCAGACTAAGTAAACTCTGACCTTCCGGGTCTTACTTTACAGGTGACAGAAGGGTGAACCAAAAAATCTGCTGAAGTACTTTCCAATTTGAAGTATCCTATGATCATACCACTGCTGCCTCCCAAAACTCAAATATAATATTTGGAAAAGTTTGGAGTCTCTTTCTGTTGTGTTCTTTAGTAGTGAAGGCTTCTTTCCGTATATTTCAATTACCAAATAAATCTTTATTTGCACAATTCAAGTTTTGACCATCTACTCAATAGCAGAAATTCCTTTTTATTAGCCTGTATTTCCTTGCAATCAACAGTTGACTCCTGTCCTATAACACCATCTTGATGTGTACAATTTAAAATTAACACTGTATTTTTTCATGTTTTTCACATCCTGTGAAAGTAGAATGGAGGCTGCTGGCTTTATAATTAATTTATGATCCCTGTACAATCCATTCCTTGTACAATCACTTCAGTCACACACATTTTAGCAAGGACATTTGCCATAGTATTCTCGTTATTAGTTCAGCATTTAACCTAAACTTAATCAAGTTGAATTTAACCAACTTCTAAATACACATGAACAACTTTGTGAGAGATTGAAATGTTGAAGGTTATCATCTCAAAAAATCAGTATTTCACAAAAGCAGCAGGTGCTATGCTGAGACCAGGTTTGCACCCTCAGGCAAAGGGGAGGAGGACATTTTTGGGATGTGTGATGTATCCAATATGCATAAGAACAGCCCAAGTGCAGAGGGTGTGTGCATCCACTATGGGAGAATGACCACAACAAACCAAACTTTGTTTAGCAACAAGCTAGGTTTTGAGCCAGATAAGGGAAAAAAACCCAGTAAGAAGCAGAACTTGTGAGGTGGGAGAGTGTTTTTTATCATGCCTGGGGGAGGTATTGGGACTTTCACATGTAGGCCTGGAGGTTTTCATCCATTCTGATGGGGCATAACTGGCTCAACTATGCTGGTGTGAGGGGCAGCTGTCATGACTTAGGAGGGGCCATAAACCATCAAGGACCATCAAAGCACCTCCAGGTTAATTTCTAAGGCCTTCCATCGGAGGACTGCACGTGATGCAGTGTTATATCTGACAGTGTAAAAAACCCCTGAGGGACATATCTGGAAGTTCCCATGGAACCTGAATTAATCAATTGAACTTTTGGTTTTGTGGGCACCCACCTGCAGGAGATCAAGACTATCACCTTGATCAACAGGCATCCAAATTTGTCAATGAGTGTGATATCTTTCCACTATCTATTCTTACCCTTTCTTTTTTTCTCTCTTCTTTATATACTTCCTTAAGTGATAATTTTATACTTCCGGTACATTTTGATAGATAATAACAAAAATGGCTACATTTCCATTGCAGTCAAATTGTTCTAAAATAAACCTGCCACATATGTGTTTATAAACTGATCATTCAGTGTCATTTCACTTGAACCTGCCTCCAAGGATATATTTAGAGGTCTGATCCTTAAGATTTCCTTCTTCATTGTCTTGGCCACTGGTATATTTTTAAACACCTGAATAAACTTTTGACAGGTAAGCAGGAGAGGAAGGGGGAAGAGAGAGGACTCAGGGGGCCTCTGCCAGGAAGCTGCCCTCACTACCCTTGCCCTACACAGTCCCTCATACTTTCCTCACCAAACCAATCTATTGGAAAACTCTTGGACACACAAGTGAAACACACAGTTAAAAAAGTCACCTGGCAGTTGCCATGTGTGCTGGAGAAAAACATGCCAGAGGAGAGATGAGACCCTGCTGCCAAGAAAGGAGAGACTAGCCGCATCCATGTAAGAGCTGGATAAATCAAAGACATGTGAGTCAAGGAACCCCAAAACCTGCACTCCTGGGAGTTTGGTTATGGGTTCACTCCAGAGACAAGATTACAGAAGGAATTTTGGGTCCAGCTGTTCACTGTCCTCTGCACATGTGACTGGGCAGTGCATGTGCGGCAAAGACTTCACCGCATGGGAAGCTGTTGCAGAGAGTGATAAGGTCTTCTCTGAGCCTCCTCTTCTTCAGGCTGAACACCCCCAGCTCCCTCAGTTGTTCATGGCTTATGTTCCAGACCCTTCACCAGCCTTGTCGCTCTTCTCTGGACACATTTGAGCATGTCAACATCTTTCTTACATTGAAGGGCCCAGAGATGGACACAGTACCTAAGGTGTGGCCTTAACCAGTGCTGAGTACAGGGGAGGAATAACTTCCTTGCTCCTACTGGCCACACTATTTCTGATAGAGGCCAGGATACCATTGGCCTTCTGGGCCACCTGGGCACACCTTTCCCTCATGGCCCCTCCTTTCAAGTTCTACCTCCTCCACTCCAGTGGTGCAAGGAGATGGGGAATAGGGGTTATGATCAGTTGTTTTCTGCCACTGCTCAAAGAGAGGAGCCCTTCCTCTGCTTCTCATGGGGTCCCTCCCACAGGAGACAGTCCTTCATGAACTTCTCCAGTGTGAATCTCTCACATGGGGGACAGTCCTCCACAAATTTCTCCAGTGTGAGTCCATCCCATGGGCAACAATTCTTCAGACATTGCTGCCACATAAGTCACTTCTCCATAGGGTCAGTCCTTCAGGCACAGACCGCTCCAGTGTGGCTCCCCCATAGGCCACAAGTTCTACCAGCAACTCCTGCTCCAGTGTGGGTTCCTCTCCTTACAAGTCAGCTTGTCCCTGCCAGGACCACGCTTCAACATGGGCCTCTCATGGGTCACAGCCTCCTTCCAGCACCCATCTGCTCCCGTGTGGGCTCCTTCACAGACTGCAGGTGGATCTCTGCTCCCTGTGCTCCTCGATGGGCTGCAGGGGCACAGCTGTTCCACCATGGTCATCACAACAGGTTGCAGGGGAACCTCAGCTCTTGTGCCAGGAGCACCTCCTTCTCCTCCTTCTCCACTGACCTTGGTGGCTGCTGTGTTGTTCACCTGTTCTCACTCTGCTCTACTCTGGCAGCCATCTTCATCTCCCCTTAACTTTTTCTCTCTTTTTAAATATGTTATCTCAGAGGCATTACTGCCACTCCTCTTTGGTTCAGCCTTAGCTAGAGGTGGGTCCGGCCTGGAGCCGGCTGGCATTGTCTGTGCCAGACATGGGGGAAGCTTCCAGAAACTTCTCAAAGAAGCCTGCCCTGTAGACTACCAATGCCAAAACCTGGCCATAGAAAACCCAATACATTTTTACAAACTCTTTTAAAAGGTCTAATTTGAGTAGGTATATTTTTTCTTAGCCTGAAGTTTACTAACACAGATGTCCATTGTCTGCCATATGCCGTTTCCTCAGGATTGTTTCTTACAGTGAGTTACACTTACATAAAGTGCATTATGGGAAAAACGGCTTTTAAATAATTGTCCAGTGGGACCCCATCCAGACCAATTTTTAAATCAGAGACTATTCGTCTCCCATACTAACCATTCAAGAAAGTACAGTCGGGTCTCCTATATCGTGGACCCGCGAAGCCCTACTTCCGCATTGAATGGCAGCTCATTAATATGCAGCATTGCTCCGCACCCTCAGATGATCCCCGGTGCTGTTTTGGTGCTGTGTTGCTGTGTATCAGTTGCCGTGGTGGCTGTGCCCAGGGTGGGGTGGGGAAGCGGCGAAGCCCGGGGGGGTCGGTGAAGCGGAGCTGCCACCAGTGGCGGATCGGCACAGCCGCCACCCGCGCCGCCGCCTGCGCCGGCAGGTCACACACGTGCAGTTGTGAAAAAGGGTCTCCTTCCTCGCTAAAATATTATGCCACTAAGATCTGAAGCCGCAATATGGGGGACGTGAAGCGCAAGAGGGCCAACTGTATATGTATTCTGCTGTATGTCTGGTATATACTAAATTCACCCGTTGAAATGCAAGATTTCTTATCCCTATTTTTAACACAGGGTTTTGTATTCTGGCCCTAATTTTAACTCTTGACTCCCAGTAAGTCCTGGAGCCACATTAATTGAAGGCAGGGGGAAAAACTATGGCATTTTTATTCTATTTTTTATTCATTAGACCAAATACATCTTCATGCATGTAGAACAGAAGACCCCTGCTTATCAGCGGTTCATGTCTCTGCAGATTCAAGACTTCACTGTCCATTTTACAGCGAAAAGTGGGGGTATGTGCATACGCAAAAAATGCCACGAAGGCAGGCAGTTCATGAATATGTAAATGAGTTCATGAATATGTAAATGAACTCATGAATATGTAAACAAGTCTCACCCAAGAGTCACTGGGGGTGGTGAGGGGAGGGAGCTGCGAACCTCAAGCCACGTCCAGTCTCAGTCCCATCCAGAATGCATTTAATGTAAATGTGTGTGTTTGTGCACCTGGCATTGTTCTCTGCCAGGCTGCAGGAGGGGGCTACCATTGTGTGTGCCTGTGGGTGAAAGTAGGAATGAAAGTCACCTTCCCCTCATTGCCATGGCGCCCTTTGTTGCCAGGGTGGCAAAGGGAAGGGCAACCCCACTGTTCCCACCTCCTGTGCTCTCCACGGTCTCAGGGGCTGCGATGACAGGGGTCTCCCAGCACTGGCAGCACTGTCCCATCCCTGGTGTCTGATGCTGGCCTGGAAGAGGGACCCAGATTCGCCAGGAGGAAAACCTTAAAAAAAAAAGAAAAGAAAAACCACACCTGTTTACAATCAGCATGTTACAAGTCTATGTGAGCATGCCCTGCAGGCACCAAGCATGTTTGGGAGAATTAAAGATGGGAGAAATGCTTCCACCTCCCGAGCTGCAGTGGTTGACGAGGGACTGCGGATCCTCCTGGCGCAGGAAGGAAGGGACAGCAGCCTCGGTGCTGGGCAGAGAGGGGGCAGCACCAGGCAGGTGTCTTGAGTTCTTGTTGTTCTCAGTCATAAGACCAGAGGGAAGGCTGTGCCTGGAATGCAACTTTCCAGCTTCATCTTTTCCTGAGTGGCCAGGGCCAGGAGCTGGTGGCTAGGGGGTATGGGGGGGGAGCTTGGTGCTACAGAATGTCCAGGATGACCCAGGGAAGTTCACTCCTTGCACATATCAAGGCCAGGGAAAAAAAAGGGGGAAAAAAAGAGAGAAAAAAGAGAGAGAAGCATCAGTTTAATAGTTGTGGCATCCAGTCCTGGTCCCATCCTGTCGTGTCCCATCCCATCTTACGGGGGCAAGGAGAGGGAGCTGGGAGGCACATGGTCCGGCCACTGCAGTGGTGGCAGGGGCAGGGCAATGGGCAGGGCTTAATTGCATATTCATGTGTTTGCTATCTTTGTAAATCATGGCCTTTGCAGCTTGGACACAGATCCATGGACCTGCGAAAGCTGGGGGCTCACTGTATCTCAGTAACCTTCAGATACCTGTGACACAAGTACATAGATCTACACTTGTGTTGGTCACCAATAGAAGTTAATGAGATAAACAATCTGGAATGTAATTCCTAGTATCCTGAGCTGTAAGTCAGACAAATCAGGCTATAGACACGTGTTCCTTTCCACCATGGGGGAGGGGGTCTGGGAGGCCAGCCTTCAGGGCTATATCTGGGACAGATGTCTAAAATTACACAAAAGTCTCCTCACTTTTAAATTCCTCCTTATCTCAATGGTCCCTGTGTCTAGAAATGTCTAACAACGTCAATTTTCCTGGACAACAAAAGTAAGAGTTGATTTCAGCACAAACACTCATAAATTTAAAATAGTGCATCCAGAACTCTCATTGAAAAAATTACGTGCCCTTTGGGCATGTAAGAAGCTTAAAAAGTTAATTAAAGGAGCAGTAGCTGATTATGTTTCTCCTATGATCAACAACTAAATCTGTAAGCCTAGTTCTGTCCTCATTTATAAAAGTTAGTATTATTAAAGAATCTACATAGCTTAAAATACAGTTGAGTGAGACTCACAGAAAATATCTCTGACCGAACTCACCTCATATTTCTTTTTTGTTATCATAATATTTTTGTGTGCAACATGTATTCACAAGCAGACAGCAGAACAGAGTTCTACAAATGAAGTAGAAAACTTCAGATTAAAAAATTGGTTTCCTCAGAGGAAAATTAATATTGCATCTGAAATAACAGTGGAGAAACATTGTTCTCAAGATGAGAAAAAAATATCAAATAAGAGAAAAGTGTGACCCATTTAAAAGGTCATCCAATCCTTCTTTTCCCCTAGGCAGGATAAGCTAAAGCTACATTGCTTTTTTACAGATGTTTCATTAATCTTTTCTTTAAAGCTTCGGAAGACAGGCATTTGAAAATTTCTGTGCCAATTTATTCTTTGTGCTTAACTATTCTAAGCTGAAAATTCTCTCCATGCAGATCTTCTTTGCAGTAATTTTAGCACATTGTCCTACTCCAGCAGAATCACAGAACAGTGCAGTTCTCCTTGGCAGTACAGTTTAGGAATTTGAAAGTCATTAAGATACAACTTTTTTTTTGCTTTCTAGATTAAAACACAGCTGTTCTTTAAAAATTTCTTGGTAGTTCGCAGATGTTATTTTATCTTTGTTGCTCTCACTGCTTTTTACTGTGGCTCCTTAAACTGCTCGCATTTTTTAGTTGAAATTGCATGAATTTCTGCTGATATTTAGAACTCGAAAAATGCAGCAAAAGGATATTCTGCTTATTTTAACATGTAGTCCACTTGTTTTTACAACAAAGCAAGACAATAACAGAAACCACAGAAATCACACAACGGTTTACATTGGAAGGGATCTTAAAGGCCATCCAGATTCATTCTCTGTCATGGGCAGGGACATCTTCAACTAGACCGGGTTTCTCCAAGCTCCATTCAACCTGGCTGTCATGTGTGTTTAAGACGTTTGCAAAATATACCTGCTTTGAATTTTTTTCCATTTTTTCCTCCTGGGGTGAACTCAGGCAGGTGGCCGTTTCTTTCATCAGAGGATGTCAAGGTGGGGTGGTGTGTCTGCAGGCTGATTGGCTCCTGTCATTTCCCCCCTCCCTGCTGCTGGGTGCTGCTACCTGACCTGGTCCGCGAGAGAGCAGTGGACAGCTAGGGATGCATTTCCCTAGCAGTGGACAGCTAGGGTTGGAGCCCTGGCTTGACGCCCACAAGCAGGCAAGGGGCCAGCCTCCCGCAGCCCCGTGGGAACCCATGCTGCTGGTGGTGGGCATTGGACCCGTGGCTGGGCGCAGTTCCTGCTACAATGGTGCAGCACACCCGTTCGGGTCCCCGCAGGGCCGGGTGTAGCATGTGGGCATGCCATGGAGGCCGTCAAGTCATGACATGGACAAGCATCTCTTTTGGAGTTAGGGGAAGACAGACAATATTGACATTTGAGAGCTGCTCCCCATGGGGCAGACATGGAACAACGATGGGAGGGGTTAAAAGGAGTTTTAAAATATTGCCACTCATGGGATCAGACACTTTTTCCTTTGGAGCCAGTTCCAACAAGATGTGCCAGCTTCAGCTGCCCCGTGGAACTCATCTTCCCTTCTGTCCTAGGGTGGTGTGTATATATTCCATATCTTTGTGTTTTGGCTTGTGGATACTGGTCCTTAGCAACACCAAGGTCATTTTCTCTCTCTGTCCAGAAGACAAGAAAAAAAATTCAAAAAACTGAGAAGCGGCAGTTGAAGGAAAAAAAATTTTTTGGAGTAGCTCACACAGCAGCAGCAGAGGCAGGGAGATGGTTGGAGCTCTCTGGCAACAGTGGTTGTGTGGGGCTGGAGACGGGCTGCTCTGGTGGGTTTTTCTCCAGCTTTTGTGAGAGCCCTGTATTTTTTTTTCCTTTTTTTTTTTAATTATTTTTCCTTTTTTGCTTTTTTTCCTTGGACATATTTCTTGCTGCACTCCAGCCACTAGAAGAGGGGAAGAGGGACTGCAATTCCCTTCCCCTGCCCCCGGGGGTTCTTCCTCATCATCTCTTGGTTTCCCCTGGAGTGGCTGCATCAGGACTCTCAGCTCTAGCTGCTCTCAGTGCACCTGAGGAGTTTCTTCTGGGACTGTTTGCTGGAATCTCGTCGAGACTGACAGGACTTTTCACATACAGGACTTCCCACATCACAGGACTCTTTACATCACCGGACTTGTGGGATATCTCAGGTTTTGTTGTTTAACACTTGTCTGTTTACAAAAGTAAATGGTTTATACTTTTCACAC
>WEKX01009637.1:10455-28705 GCA_013390025.1 Pitta sordida
CTCAGCTGAACACAGCCTGCCCAGCTTCTCCGACACTCCAGAAGAGCAGGCAAGGAAGGGGCCCCAGCCCCTGCCCTGCCAACCCATTCTGGACAGGATGGCTGCACCTGCCCCTTTGCTCCTGGGCCTCCAGAGAAAGGGAAAGCCCTGGCCCAGCCTCCCCAGAGGCCCCCACCACCCCCTGCCTCCACTGGAGCACCCAGACCCTGGCCTGTGCCCAACAAGGGGTTTGGGCTCTGCTGACATGGGTGCACTGGGGGATGAGGGTGCACTGGAGGGGGTTACACAGCAGGAGGGGAGTGCAGCATGGGAACACACTAGAGGANGGGATTCCCAATGAACCATTTGCTGCTTGAGAGGTGGATGGAGTGTGACCATTGACTCAGCTTGGTTCCAGCTCCAAAAGCAGTGCAGGCGTGGCGGGCTTCAGTTTACAAACCAAATCTCTCTTTTTTTTTCTTTGTTTTTCTTTTCTTTTTTTNCAGAAGAGCAGGCAAGGAAGGGGCCCCAGCCCCTGCCCTGCCAACCCATTCTGGACAGGATGGCTGCACCTGCCCCTTTGCTCCTGGGCCTCCAGAGAAAGGGAAAGCCCTGGCCCAGCCTCCCCAGAGGCCCCCACCACCCCCTGCCTCCACTGGAGCACCCAGACCCTGGCCTGTGCCCAACAAGGGGTTTGGGCTCTGCTGACATGGGTGCACTGGGGGATGAGGGTGCACTGGAGGGGGTTACACAGCAGGAGGGGAGTGCAGCATGGGAACACACTAGAGGAGGAGGAACACTGGTGTGCTGCACCAGAGTGGGGCCAGCCGTAGGGGAGTAGGTCCCACATTCCCAGCCCTGATTTCCAGGCCAACATGCTGGGCTGCCACTAGCATCGGCCATTCCCCCCTGAGGGACCCATGGGACACTCAGTCTGGGGACAAGAGGGAATTTTCTCCACATCTGTGCAGGGGCTCCCAGCTCCACAGTGGCTCGGCCACCATGCCCAACTTGACCCCATGGGGCCCAGTGTGTGCGTCCCAGCCTGTGCGTTCCAGCTCCTGATGGGATTCAAAGCACAGGTAAGGGGCATCGTAGCAAAATCAAGGATTTTGCAGCCAGGCACAGGCAGGAGGCATTTCTATCAGTTTCCCGAGGCTCAACAGAATGTGCGGTGCTCCCAGGACCACTCCCTAGAGCTCATTAGTGAAGGGGGCATGTCTATGGGTGGGGCCTAATTGAATATTCATGGATTCAATGCCTTAACAGATTTTATTACTTGCGTGGCCTGCCCACGTGAGTTCCAGGGGTTCACTGTATTGACTAGATGCTGAGATAAAAACATATGATTTGATGCCTTTCTAGACCCTCTTCATTACAAAAAAGTATAACAAAAAATATATATATATATCATTCTCTATCACTCAGGATAGGAGATCACAGTTTTCTGTGTATCTGTCTTTCAAAGTTAAGGATAGTTTTTGGGGTTTTTTGGTCAGTTGCATAAGTCTACTTTCTTCTTAGGTTTTTCCATGTTTCTTTTAATGATAAACATGTAAACCTACCATGGTGAAGTTGTCTTTTTTTTTTTTTTCCCCACTATTTTTAAACAGATACCTTTATTTTTTCTCCCTAAAATCAGACAATAAACAGAGGAAAGCTAATGCCTTGAATTTTTGTCTCTCTTTTCACATTCCAAAATTCAACATATATGGAATAACATTAGACTAGGAATTCTCATCATTTTATGCTCTTTTTCAGTTACACGTTTCCTTCAAATAAATCCTTTTCTCTATGCAAACTACAGTCAGCTGTCTTCCACATCACGACTCCCAGATAGTGCCTTCATATCTTTGCTGTGTGATTTTTCAGCAATTAAGGAGGCCTATTTTGGGACTGCCCATGTGCAACACGACGTGCATGAATATTCAAAGTATGCAGTCATGAGTATGCAAATTCCCTTACCGCCGCCCCTGCCATGGACACCTCTGCCCCACGGTGCCTCATCCACTCACTGCAGCTTCCCCACGGGGCAGAGGAGCTATGCACATTAGCCCCAGCCGCAGCTGTGCCATGTCAGGCAAGCCCCCTGGGAGGGCACAGAGCAGGCAGAGCTCAGAAGTCCATACAGACCCGCAAGGCCCCTCCGTCTGCTGCAGCTGCCCCATGGGGCAGAGAAAACCAGTTTCGGTCCCCCAACCTTGTGAGCAACTCTAGGGAATGCCCCGCAGGTGCTCCGGAGCTGAGAGGCAGGACAACCAGGGCCAAATTTGTATATTAATGAGCTGCCACTCTATGCTGACGGAGGGTTGCGCGGGGAGGGGGCAAGACCCGTGGTACCATGGTATAGGAGGCCTGACTGTATATACGTGTGTATGACATTTCTAACAGATTTTATAATGGCCTTAATTTCAATGCCATAAATGAAAATATTCCTGATAAGGCAGCAGATATTACCCTACCAATTTATAAGTCAGCACACAAAAATGCTATCATAGATAAGAAACCAAACTTTATCCTATTTGCTGCAGCATACTACATAATTATTTTCTAAATAAATAAATAACCCCTTTAACAGAGAGGAATAGAAATAAGCTATCTGAACTTCAGGAATGCTGTTCTGAAGTTATTAGAAGGCAATATAAGGTGTATAAAGATCATGCACTTTTCTCACTGTCTCTGCAAACTCTTGCTTTTTGAGTGAATCCCCCGACTAGATCATAGAAGCTTAGCTTCAAACAGGAGAATCATAGGTTTTATTGCAAATAAAATCTACTGATTCTTAGTATAACATGATAAGACCAATATGACTAATTTTGTTTACTTTGAAAATTATAAATTGGCTGTTAGACCAGTACTGAAGTTTAAACCCAGTAATCTACCATAAAATTTAGTGAGAATGGTCATGAGGGTTGTATTGTAGGGAGTATTGAAATGTTTCTTTAATTGTACCTCTCTTATCCTCATTTCGTACTGGATTTATGTGATTTTACCTTACAAAGAAGTGAGCAGTTAAAAGTTCCTGCACGTATTTGTTAGTTGCAGACCAGAAATATCTAAAGCATTTTGAATTCTAGTGGTTTCTTTTGAGAGAAAACTCCTTTAATTCACTTTCAACAACACAACAATGGAACAGTATAAGGAAATACATCAAAGCACTTCTGTACTTCGTGCCCAATTCTAGTGGTAGCACAGAAGTCAGAAGGTAAAGAACAGGCTTGTTCAATATGAGTAATGCCATTGGACTCAAGCTATGATTTTGCTATCCTGACCTCCAGAGTAATGAAGTGATCACAGAACACAATTAAAAGAAGAAGGATTAGGCTTTTAATGTCCGTAAAACTCTTTGAAGATAAGTTTTCACCATGACTGTGTTCTACTGATTGCAACAGTCCTATCAAAGTACAACCAGAAACTGAAAATTTTTTGAATGTTATTATCCCTGGTCAAATAGTGCCATAATGATAAGAAGAGAAATGTCTTTAAAATATTAGCCTGGAAATAATATCACTTAAGTTAATTAATTTTTGCTAGATAAGTATGGGCTTTCCCCAGCTCAGTATGACAGATATTTGTAGAGTGCTTAAAATATAGATCTGTCTGCATCTTTTTGTGTAAGGTGTAGATTATTCAAGTTAGAATTCTACTCAATACTCTAT
The DNA here is from genome assembly GCA_013390025.1 of Pitta sordida. Taxonomy (NCBI): domain Eukaryota; kingdom Metazoa; phylum Chordata; class Aves; order Passeriformes; family Pittidae; genus Pitta; species Pitta sordida. The sequence goes on from WEKX01009637.1 coordinate 14,094, forward strand.
AAGAATATTCCTCTCATCTTTCCACTTTCCCAGCTATTTCATCTGTAAGTAGTAGTCCATGATTCCTAGCACTAGCACTTGGACAGTAAACTGGCTTAACAGTTTACCTAAACCAGGAGATTTTACTCCTCTCCTTGCCTCGCCTCGCCTCACCTCGCCTCGCCTCCCCTCCCCTCCCTTCCTTGTTCCACTCCCCTGTTCTCATTTTATGAACCTGGGGCTTATCAGTCTCCTCTAAGAGCTAATCTATTGAAAATGGGGAAAGGGAAGGATGAAAGTTGAATGTTGTTGAGGCTTCTGTCACTTTTCAAAAGTTAGCTTCAGAGAATTGACGGGACAGTGTGAATGGGACTTGTTGGGGTGAAGGAAGGTAAAAGGGAAGAGATGTAAAATCTTCCATCTTGGTGGGAGAGTCATTAGTTGATTTGGCTGCTCACAAAAACAAAGTTTTTGATTTCTGTGACCTATTTCTGTGACCTGCCAAAATCTTTTCCTGTGAATGGGGAGATTTCTAAATATTTAACAGACATGTATTCAGTCAGACATTGAATTACAGTGAAAGAATCCTTATTCTATCTTTCTAAGTATGATAAAAATAACATATGGTCTTTCATAGAAAAATGTAAGCATCCAGCTATATGTTATTTTAGGCCAATACAAACACTTTGACAACCCAGAGTTCAAGTCTTAGGACCAAAAGGAAGAACAGACACTCATCATGGCGGTGGTCAGACCACATCTTGAGTACTGTGTCCAGTTCTGGGCTCCCCAATTTAAGAGGGATGTTGAGCTGCTTGAGAGGGTCCGGAGAAGGGCAACGAGGACGGTGAAGGGACTGGAGGGCAGGCCCTATGGGGAGCGACTACAGGAACTGGGATTGTTCAGTCTGGAGAANAAGGTAATCCTCAGGTGCCCCTAAATCACCAGGCAGTAGAAGGATTTAGGAAAATTTATTGCTAAAGGTGAGAACATTTAACATAATATTGTTTATGCCAGGCATGAAAGTATATGACGACACCAGAACGAGAGGGCATGGCCTCAAGCTACACCATGTTAGGAAGCGGTTTTTCACAGAGTGATCGCTCATTGGAATGCACTGCCCAGGGAGGTGGTGGAGTCGCCGTCCCTGGAGGTGTTGAAGAGAAGACTCGATGAGGAGCTTAGTGACATGGTCTAGCTGTGGGGTATAGGGTTGGATGCTCCTGTGGGTCCCCTCTGGCTCAGAGTGGCCTGTTAGCCTGTGTGGGAACTAGGTTTATGTTTACCACTCTGGGATGTGCTTTCAGTCTCTGTACGGGTGTTAGGTGGTGAGTTGGACTAGGTGATCCTTGTGGGTCCCTTCCAACTCATAGTATTCTGTGATTCTGTGATATATGTACTGCTTTTTCCTCTCTGATCCCTCCTCACATGGCCTCCAAGATTGTCTTTTCAGGAAGTTAACTTCACTGCAAGACAAGAGAAGGAGAGGCATCCAAGTTGTCTCTGGGAAAAAATGCCTCTTCCAGGCAGGAAAGACCTCTAAATGAAATGAGGGCTCTAACTTCTCGTAACACTTTCTGTGTGGAAAAGAGCTTTCCTCATATACAGGAGCATATGATTAAAAAATTAGATTCTAAGCTTCAGATCCTGACTAGCTCTCTGACTTTGTATGAGATATTGTTTCCTTTTATTCAGTTTATTTAACCCAAAAGAAGGATAATAATAGTTCCCATGGCATACTGCTTGACAGTGTACTTCGGGGAATTAATTAATTGATGTGTATTGCATTCCTTGAAAAATGTACAATATACAATTTATTATTATTCCACTGAGGGATTCCACTGACTAATGGCAGGATGCACAGCTGTGGAGAGCTCTTCAAATCAGTGTCTCTCCAGACCAATTAGGTGACAACAGTGATCATAAATATCTTTCTTTTATCTTCATTTGGCAAAATAATTAGGCGTTTTCCTTTTGCAAGTAGATCCATGCATCATGACTGAGATCTCTATTATTTTTTGAGTGGCTGACTCCAATAGCCATTGGTTTAGTCTGACACATGGCAGTCAAAGGCATAGCCATTACCTGGTTCTGGTAAATCCAGTACTGTGATGTCCAGTGTGCAGGAGAGCAGAGGCTGATAATGAGAAGGTTCAAATTTTTCACAAGTTATAGTCAAGACTATTAAGATCAAGTAAATAATTTAAGATACCAGAATAGGTGAAAAATTTAGAAGTACAGCTAGTTTCTCTTTGCTTGCAACTTTGGCAGTTTAGTAGTGCAGCATTTTTATACAGCTATTTCTCCCTATTTGATGGTTTGTAGAAACAAGATTAGATAGACCTATTTCAAGGCTAAATACTGATCTTTTGGCCAATTAATGCTATAATACTCTAAATAAACAGGAACAATCTAAATAAGCATCTTAAAAAACGTCCTCAATATATTTGAAACACATCTAAACTTCACAGTGCAGGGGAATGCTGTAATACCACAGAGGTATTCTGACTCCAGTATAAAATTAGATTTATTTGAGGGAAGATTTATTTGTGAAACCTACAAATAACTCCTTGTTACCCAAAGAATGATGCTGATACTTAAACTGTCCTTAGTGAGGGAGTTTTGGTGGCTCCATGAGGTAGATATATGGGGTTTTGACAGGCTTTTGGGCAGAACCTAAATTTGAGGTCTTGTATTCTGGCTGTAAATCAGGACGTATGATCCAGTAACACATACATAGATATTACAATACCTACATATTGTGAGATGACGTTGATTGAATTTTTTCAACATATCCCTTATAGAAATTTTAAGCATGTAGACAGCCTCCCACTTTAAAGTTATACACTATCGACTGGGGAACAAATGGCTGGAGAGTGGTGAAATGGAGAGGGATTTNAGTATTTGAAACCTAACTAAAAAAAGAAAGAGTATTTATATGTAGGAAAAGATTTTGCTGGTATGTTTTGTTCCCGAATCTATGCAATTGGGAAGGATTTTCTCCCTCTCTTTTCCCTGGTCATTGGTGCAGACCTTGGATGAAAAAACAACAGAGTTACAAAAAGTAAAGAGCAATCACTAAAGGACAAGAGACAGACTTATGGTTCTAACTTTAACATGGCTATTGTTTCTTGTAGTCATATGCTTATCTGTAACACTGATGTGAAATATAATTAAAAGAGTGCTTTGATCTAGAAATAAAAAGAGAAAAATCTGCTTACCATTTATTAATCTACTTAATAAAAATATCAGAAAGACTGGGCTTTAGACAATTCATCACTAGCAAATTAGCTGTCAGGGAATACAACGATCTCTTTCTAGAAAAACATTGGAGTTATTAAAACGTGTAAATTGCTTCTACATCACATAATTTTATCCATGTTGGTTTGAAAATACTAATCTTTCATGGGCAGTTTTTTAACAACTACAAAATTAACTTTATGTTATATATTCAAGACTACAAATGCTTTTAAAAGAAACAATTTAAAATTTGGTTTTAATTGACAATATATATTGAAGCTATAGAAGACAGCATTTCCTACAAGATGTAGAACTCACAGCACAGGTTAATTCTTTCTGTCTCTGTAGCAGGAATGATCAGGTCTCATCCTGGTTCTTATGTTCCCTCCAAACTGCTACCAACAAATGAAAGCAATAGTTTTCTCCTGGAAACTGAAACAGAAAATTAGTTTCCTTCCACTGATTTCCTACCATGTACCATTTCCTCATTTGCCTGCTCCATTAGTCTCTCCTTTCCTTAGGATAGCTTTTGTGTTGCACTGTACTGCATGCATTATTAGTTGTGATCCATGAAACATTCATAAGACACTCCACTCTTATCCAAGAGATCAAACCACCTCTGAACTAGAGTCTTGTCCTGTATCTCTTTATAAAGAAAAAAATAGCATTTAATTGCAGATCTGATTAAGGTTGATTGTGTTTACAGCCCTTAGACCCATTTGGGACTTGAATGAACAGATCGGTGATGATGCTGAGCTTTTCAGTCCTTGGCATCTATGCTCTTTGTGGAAGTCTACTCTTTCCAGAAGAGGTGCATTGGGTAAAACTGCATTAGTTATGGTGCACAATACCTGTTCCAAAGATAGATCAGCATTTTCCTGAGCAGACTAACTACTTTGTGTCCCTGTAATTTCTGTTCTTGTTAGTGAAAATCTTTTGACCACACATATATTAAAATCTGGTCACTTTTTATTCATTACATTACTTATATCTTTTCTTCCATCTTTTGGCTTCTTTCTTTACATGCTAAATTAAAACTTTCTGGTATTACTGTTATGTGCTTAACAGCCAGCACAAGAAGTGAGATTTCTAACCACTACTAGAATAGAAATTAAAGTGAAAGGAATATTCTGTAATCCTTTACAGAAGCCTTTTTGTTCTTTAAGATTCTTGACCATTCAAAGCCAGATGTCTGGTTCCCTTGGGCATATTTAGAAATCCTTGTCTGAAAGTATTTTGGTATTGAAGGACCTTCTCTGGAAAGTAGATAAATGTATACCCTGAGCAGAATATTGATAAGAAACTGGCAATTAAATGGGACAGGTGAAACAAATTAATTATGTAAAACATTTAGTGGTACATCAAGCATTCAAACTAATGTATATAATTTGCTTTAAACACCATATTTCTAATCATTTCAGCTTCAAGTTCCAAGCTCATTTCACTTTAAAGATTTGCTGGCAATATTCCCATAATTGTTTTAAGTTAGTGTGCTTCTGTCATAGGAATAAAGGAAAAAAGTAGGCAATCTGATAGGACTTTACAGACTAGTTTTACACAGGAACTTAATAAAAGATTGTTATGCATTCTTTTGGGAAATTTTTTTCCATTTCTACCACGATGCTGGAAAACTGAGGAAGGGAAAAGGAAACCCATTAAGTTAAGCACAGAATTCCTCAGCGGGGATGGGATGGAAGACTTCATTGTTTTCAGCCTGAGAGTCAATGGCCCTGATGGTCGGGTGGCAGGGAGATTTCTGCTCTAGGATGGCTGTGTGGGGGGGAGGGGAGAGCAACACCGAAGAGTGCCAAAGACAAGAGGGCTGGAGGGTGGAGTATGCCTGCCTGCCTTTCCTCCCTCTGGACAATAAGAAAATTCTGTGAGGGTTCAGCCCAGTGCTCTGGTTTTCGACAGCAAGCCGTGGGAGAGGGTGTAAGCGTTGTCCCATGACCAGATCATCCCTACTGCTGTTTCTGCCTCGCCCGACCCAGTTCTCCTGTCCAGGTGGACCCCGCAGCAGGCCGGAAGAGAGAGGGAGAGAGCCCTGCCTGCACCAGTCCTCATTGGGAGCCAGCCCGTTTGTCCCTCCTCATCTCCAGCTCTTCCTATATCAGAAGAGAGAGGGAGAGAGCCCTGCCTGCACCAGTCCTCATTGGGAGCCAGCCCGTTTGTCCCTCCTCATCTCCAGCTCTTCCTATATCAGACAAGTGACTCTTGCCTGCCTCAGTAGCAAATCCTGGGAACTCCCACGTGTAGCGAAGCCAGAGGACCCACCTGTTTCCTCCACATCTACGAAGATGGGAAACAAAAAAATACATGGAGGGGCTAAAGAGTAGGGTTTGTTGCAGTGATTTTCCTTATTACTGTTGAACTAGTTGTTCACAGGTTCACAGGTTCACAGGTTATTCCAAGTTGGAAGACACCCATAAGGATCATCTAGTACAACCTCCAAACGAGCACCCCCCCAGCAACCCACCCAATTCCCACAACCCACAACCCTGGAGCCATGGGCATCATGCTCCACCCATCCAAGCCTCCCATCGTCTAGACCATGTCACTGAGTTCCTCATCCAGTCTTTACTTAAACACCTCCAGGGATGGTGACTCCACCACCTCCCTGGGCAGACCACTCCAATGAGAGATCACTCTTTGTGTGAAAAAGCTCTTCCCAACTTCCAGCCTGAACCTCCCCTGGTGCAGCTTAAGGCCATGTCCTCTTGTTCTGGTGTTGGCAACCTGAGAGAAGAGATTTACACCCACCTAACTGTGAGGTGAGGAAAATAACTCCAACCATGAATGATTCGGAGGGTATGTTTTATTCAGTGGAGGGAGCATGAGAGATAATCCTCTAGAGACACGCTCTCTGAACAGAGGGAGACGGGTGCATTTATGCATTTTTTTTGCCCACCCGGTTTATGCATATTCATAGTCCATTCGAACTTTTCAGAACATTCTCAGACACACTCGGCTCCATGTTCTTGCCCATCTATCTGCATATCCCCTCCCATGTTCCAGAACTCTCTTTAGCAAACCCATCCACAAACAAGTCATGTTAACCTTGCAACACTAAACTCCTTATACAGCATGAAAGACTATAACATTTACCAACAACACATTAAGAAATCCAGCCCCCTCATGTTTTTAAAACCTAACTTGCTCTCAACTGAAACCTCCCTTCAGGTAGTTATAAACAGCAATTAGGTCACCTCTGAGCCTCCTCTTCTCCAGGATGAACAACCCTAGCCCCTGCAGTCACTCCCCATAGGGCTTGTTCTCCAGTCCTTTCACCATTCTTGTCACTCTTCTCTGGTCCCTTCCAAGTAGTTCAACATCCTTCTTAAACTGGGGAGACCAGAACTGGACAAAGTACTCAAGATGTGGTCTGACCAGCACCGAGTACAGGGGAAGGATAACTTCCCTAGTCCGACTGACCACACTGTTCCTAATGNCATAAAAATATTAAACAGTGCTGGCCAAGCACTCCACTAATGACCGGCCGCCAGCTGGATATTGCACCATTTACCAACACTCTATGAGCTCGCATAAATAATTGGTCCTTCCTTTTTCTATGTGTTTGACTGAAAGCCACCTGATTCAAAGGTTATAATTAAGTGGTGAATGTGCAGGATGAAAGGAGCTTTTGACCCTCATAAATAAATAAATTATATACAATAACTTATTAATAATACAATAATAATAAAATAGCCTAATAATTCTAATATTCCATACAAGTTAGGATATGTTTGATTATATTGTGTCTTAGATTTTGTGCCTAAAATCTGTAATTAAAGAACAGAAAATAAATAGAAATATTGCTATTCTTTCTTAGAGTCCTGCTTAAAGCTATAGAAAAGCTGGAGTCATAACCTGGATTTGTTTCAAAGCCTGTGAAGGGTCAGTGTCATGACTACATGATGAAGTGCAAAATTGAAGATTTTGCTTGCAGTAATATTTTTCTACGGAGTTAAACTTGAACTAGATCCTGCTACTGCAAACACCATTACAGGGAGGAGTTTTCCAGAAGAAGTTCCTTGATTTACATTAAAGACATTGCACAGAGTCCATATTACCATTTTGCCTCTTTGCATATCCAAATGGCCTTAAACAGGAGAGGAGGGACTTGACTAACTGGTTAGATTTGTAAGGGTCAAATCATGCAGTCAATTGCCCATTTTTCTCCTCAAGGACTACCAGAGGATTTGAAGAGGTAGTGTTTGGAGGGAGTCTCTCTTTTTGCATTCCTTTCAGATATCTGCTCTGTGATCGGATAGCTGCCCCCATGCAACAGCTAAGGGATATCAGATGCCTCAGTGAAACTTATGTAAAATTCTGGTGAACAAGAAAGAGAAATCCTAACTGGAAAAGACACAAAGTAGAGTTATTAGAATGACCAAGGGACCAAAAAGAACCTAGAAGGAAGAAAAAATAATGGAGTTTTTTTAACTTAGTCAAGTATGGGGAGTCATGAACTATGCTGTCCACACTTAAGAGTTTAATTGCCATGTAAATTAAACAACAGTGCAGAAAACTGGGAACTGAATTATCATATGCAATTTTAAAAACAGGTTCTTAATCTCAGAGGAAAAAGGTTTTCTTCTGAAACTACCTGATAGTAATAGCAACTGGAACAAAAAATAAAACCAAACATGGGTGGATTTTAAATTGGAGATTATGACTCAATGGAGATTATGGCTTTTACTGATCCAAATCTAATCCACTGCCTCCTGTTCCATTAACCCAAAGGTTTGCAGACACTAGAAGAGGCTACAATGTGAACAGCTGTTCTCACTGTAGACAGAAAGTCTACCTGGCACCATCACTGTTATAAAATAAGTTTTATTCAGCCACCAGGTCAAGCGAGGTGAGCATGAAATCAGTAATACATAATGGACATAGCTAAAGCTCTTCGTCCTTTAGCCAGTAAATCTCTGCCTGGCAGATTATAGGCTTTATGGCATTTTTGAGAAGTTACAAGCAATTCCAGTTACTTAACATTTCACCAAATGAAGAGAAACATTTTTTTTTAAGACATATGCTTTTAAAGTGCTGACTGTATATAATTGTCCATACATCACAGGAAGCATTAACACAGACGATGGACTACTAATCATTTTCTGAAAGCAAGGAAAAGCAAAAGTCCTTCAATCAGACCTTTCATGAGAAGAATTAACACAGAAATTGATAAAGACAGAGGAAAATACAGCAAATCGGACAATAAGTTTTAAGTACAGTCATACCTCGCTGCATTGCAATCCCTCCTTTGCTACCTCGCTGGTTTGCGAGAAATTTTCCCCACAAATCCGCCTCAGTGACTCACGGAGCTTCCTGGCCGATGCATGCGCAGTGCCTCTGCTTTGCCAAGGGGCGGCACCGATGCTCCCTGTGGGGCAGGACTGGCCCGGCCCCACAGGGAGGGGTTGAGGTACTTCTCACTCTTGTGGCATTTATGGTCCTGCGGCGCCATGCCCCGGTCCCTGCCCCACTCCTGTGTGTCTCCATTCCTTGTCCCTACAGTGGAAAGCTCACACCACGGTATGCCCCAGGTGGCCACTGAGACCCAGTGCAGCACCACCACAAGTCACGTTGATCTCTGTTACTCTAAGCCCAGCCAGGGGACTGACCCACACCAGGCACGTGTTACTGTTTCCATGGCTACAGGTGGAGAAGGCAATGCAGTCTGTGCCCGGGGACGGCACGCCCAGCGCACCTGGTGATGATCTAGCCCCGAGGGAAGTGCCCCATGAAAGTGGGGCTGGGCTGGCCGCAGTGTCGGTGGAGAAAGTGCTGCACGCTGGGACAGGGCAGTGTCAGGACGTACCCACAAGTTAAGGTTTCCCATGCTCCAAGAGTGCTGACCTGAGCCTCAGGACACCCCTTCCCTGCTGCAGCCTCAGAGCTTCCCCACTGTGGAGGAAGTGCAAGCATGCACCGTGGTAGCTGCCCGGTGGCAGCTGCGGAAGCGGCAGTGAGGCCAAAGAGAAGCCCAGGGATTTTCAGGGGGTTTCCCCAGGCAGAGAGAGCTCAGAACCACTTCCCTTTGCTCCCCTGTGCTGTAAGAGCCCATGGGGAGGAGCGGAAAATGCTCCCCAGTCCTCCTGATTGGCTGGGGGTGGAGCGATGGGTGTAGCCTGTATGCATATTAATGACCCGTGCATGTTTGTGAATTAGATGTTTCGCGAGACCCTGACAAGACCCATTCTTTGCAAAGTTGGAGGTATTACTGTATAAACAAGTGCAAACTGTGAGTATTTTGCTCTACTCTACAATTCTCCCAGCAAATGTACACTTCTGCTGGCTAGAAGAGATTAAGTCTTAAGGGATAATCAAGCTTACATAAGATCCAGCTTTCCAGTAAACTAGAAGATAAAGATTTCTGGTTATTGTTAAGAATACATGAGGAAGTCTCGTTTTGTAAAAATCTTGCTCTCTCTCTCTAATCTTCCATTACTAGTGTTATGGTTTAGGGGGTTTTCTGCTGTTCTGGCAGTGAGGGGGTTAACAGCTCAGTTCTTGCCTGAGCTCTCTGTGCTGCCATGGCCTTCAAGGTTATAGAGATAGAGGCGTCTCTGAGAATAACATACTTGGGAGAGAAGAACAAAAAGTTCAGTAGTAAGATGTAGCGTGCTGGCTCAGAACCTGCGTCGGGAGGTTGAGAGATTTGAAGGACCCGGGCCCACGAGAGAAGGGGTAGAGAAGTTCTTCCAGGCATCCTGTTGCTGTTTGTGAATTGGACCGACCATGGTGAAAACCTATGGACCANCACTCTCAGCAATAGGTAATTAGACAAGATGAAACAAATATACCCTCTATGGATCAATTGCATTAATTATTAAACAAAAAGTATTAAATTAATAAATTATTAACATTATAGACAATTTTTCAAAATTAATTTCCTGAAGCATGCCAAACATTCACATTAATATTTTTTATGTTCTTGTTTCTGTTGTGTTCTGAATACAGATGCTACAGGTTTTCAATTCCAGATGGAGGAAATTTTAGCTTCTAAATCAACACCTGCCTAGATTTCCTGGTCTTGATTAATTGTATCTTTACTTATTTTGTATTTATTGTAATTGTCTGCTTTTTACTTATAATTATGTTTTGAACTTATTTTTGTCCACATTTAATATGCCTATGCTGCAGGGAATACTTATCATAATTATCACACTGAAATCAAAGTTTATGGGTAAATGCCTGTAAGGGACATGCTAGGATTGAAATGTTGAATGTCCTGTTATTTAATTCCAAGCTTAGAGCATTGTGTGCTGCCTTGCTTAGGTCCCTTAATGATCACTGTTCTAACAATGTGAAACTGCCTTCTAAATAGGCATAAAATGCTCCCAGTTGGAGGCTTCTCTTTATAGCCATTCAAATCAGTGCCAAAGTCTAATAGATTCAGTGGCTTAAAAATACATCCTTGATTGATCCTCTTTTTTTGCAAAGATTGAAGCTGGAAAAAAAAAAAGAATTAAACAAGAAAAAAATATTTGTAGTTATAGGAAGGATAATAGAATCCTCAACTCAATCTCGTTTCAAGGGCTAAGAAGGACTGTACATCTTTAGACTTTGCCCTATAGCTGGGAGAGATAGGAAATCCTTGACTATGTCTGATGATCTGTCTGAAGTGAGTGTCCCTACCTCTCATGCGGGAGACCAGGGTTCAATTCCTGCCAAGGAGGCACTGGTGCCATTTAAGAGTTGAACTCCATGATCCTTGTGGGTCCCTTCCAACTCAGAATATTCTGTGATCCTGGGAATTCATGTGGAATTATATTAAAATAAGATTTTTCGTTATAACGTGGCCACCCCTTTGCCACCAGTGGCTCTCCCGTGAGCTGGCCAGCCAGCAGCACTCAGCAGCAGGGGCGGAGGTGGGATCACAGGAGCCGACACAGCCTGTGGCCACGTTGGCCCGGCCCAGCATCATCCAATGAAAGAAACGGCTGCCTGAGTTCACCCTAGGAGAAAAAAGAAAAAGAAGTCAAAACAGGTACATGTTGCAAATATCTCAGACACTAACCCATGACAGCTGAAAACATTGGAATGGTTTATATCCTATCCATCTATAAAGCTTAAGTAATGAAAACAATTTTCCTTCTCAAGATTTTTCTCAGTCATCACTGCTGAAGATGGTAGAAGTTCAAGAAACATTAAAGAGAGGAGAATAGAGGATACATAATGATTTGTAGATATGTATAGGGGATAAAGGATTTTATTTCAGGGGCAGAACAGCTTTTCTGCAGCCCTGCTACCAAGGCAAAATATCATTTGGAGCAAGATTATTTCCTAGTGGCTAGGACACTTACTTTGGGGAAGATAAACCTGTAGACTAGACTCAATTCAATGATTCAATGTGACATCTGCATTTCATGTGAATTAGACAAAAAGGAAGATTAAGCATCATGGATATGGGAGGTAGAGGGGAATATACACAGAAAAATTCTTATCTGTTGTGGGATAAAAGTGTCATTTCTCTACTAGGATGGTTTTGAGGAAATTGATGAAGGGAAATGGGAACGCGTTTCCTCTTGTAGAGGTAATAGAATTCTCTCTTGTCCCCCACCACCTTTCGAGATGCTACTTTTCCAATTGCCCTTACAGAATAGGTTTGGGCTCCTGGATTTTGAAGGTCATATGGATGATACAGAAGAAAACACTTTGTCTAGTGAATATATGATTCACCCCTTCTGTCAGACCAATCAGAACCTCTAGTATTGAAAAGAAAGGTAGTTGGTGGTGGTGACTCACTTCTGAGGGAATCAGAAGGTCCTGTATCTCGACCAGACACATCCCATAGGGAAGTCTGCTGCCTCCCGGGACCCGGGTACAGGACATCGCTAGTAGGTTAGCTGAACTAATTCAGCCCTCTGATTATTATCTGCTGATGGTTGTCCAGTGATGAGGCTAGTAAGAAGGGCTCCAGAGTAACTAAAAAGGAATTTAAGAGCTAGGTCAATTGATCAATGGGGCAGGAATGCAAGTGGTGTTCTGCTTGCTTCCTTTAGTGGCAGAGACAAATACTGAAAAAAATAGGAGAGTCCTCACTATCAATAAATGACGTAAGGGTTGATGCCAACAGGGGATTTTGGATTCTTTGACCATAGGGCAACCTTTAGTGAACTGGCTTTCTAGACTCGGGTGGACTATGTCTGTCTAATAAGGGCAAAAGGCTTTTAGCCCATGAGTTGGCAGGGCTCATTGAGAGGACTTGAAACTAGGTGTGAAGGGGGAAAGGAATAGAACCAGAGCCTCTCAGGAGGATATTGAGGGTGCTAAACCTAAATCAAATATGAATTCAGCGACCCAGCTGAGTTGCAGGTATTCTAATGCGTGAAGTAGAAGAGCTAGAAGTTTTGGTCCATCAAAAGAGATATGATATAGTTGCCATCACAGAAACATGGTGGGATAACTCGCATGACTGGAGTGTTGTGTTGAATGGCTACACGCTCTTCAGGAGAGATAGGCGAGGGAGGACAGCCTGCAAAACACTTCTGTCCAGTGTAAACATCTGTGTCCAGTGGGAGCTGGTAAATGACCTGCTCTCCATGATAACAGGGCTAAAGGAGGAGGTGGAAAGGCTGAGAAATAATCAAGGTAATGCAAAGGAAGTAGAATTGGTAGACAGTGCGTTTCCAGCCTCTGGGGACTCGGGAGCCCGAGCATCAACAAGCACATCACATTCCTCAGTACAAGGTAGAAGAATGAAACCTCAAGGATTAGGGGGAGTGGGGGTAAGGCATCACTCTCCTGTCTACCCTCACCCTTTCAGATGCCACCCTATGAGTTACCCCTATAGAACAGGTTTGGAGTTCTGGATTTTGGGGATCAGGAGGATGACATGGAAGGAGGTCCCCCACCTAGTAAATCTCTAGGAACTTCCTCTCTCACTAAGCAAACCAGAACCTCCAGTCCCAAAAGGAAAAGGAGGGTGGTGGTTGTTGGGGACTCCTTTCTGAGGGGAACAGAAGGGCCTACCTGTCGACCGGACTGACCTATCCCACAAGGAGGTCTGCTGCCTCCCTGGGGCTGGGGTACGGGATATTGCGGAGAGGCTGCCAAAACTAATTCAGCCTTCAGACTATGGTAGTGACGAGATAAATGAGAGGGGATCCAGAGAGATTAGGGAAGGGTTTAAGGAACTTGGTCAATTGATTAGTGGGAGAGGAAAGCAGGTAGTCTTTTGCTCTGTCCCCATAATGGCAGGATTGGACCTTGAAAGCAACAGGAGGATTCTTGCTCTCAATAAATGGCTTAATGGCTGGTGCCACCAGAAAAACATTGGGTTCTATGTCCATGGGGTGTCCTTCACCAAACCAGGGTTGACAGACCCTGGAGGGCCAAATCTATCAAATAGGGTCAAAAGGGTTTTGGCCTGAGGGCTGGCAAAACTCATTGACGGGGCTTTAAACTAGGTTTGAAAGGGGAAGGGGATCCGGCAGTCACTTGAGAGGGCACTGAAAGTAGTAAAAATGAGGAAAAAACATATTCAGCAGCACAGTTGAAGTACATGTACACCAATGCATGCAGCCTGGGTAACAAACAGGAAGAACTGGAGGTTATGGTGTATCAGGAGCGATGCGATATAGTTGCCATCATGGAAACATGATGGGATGACACACACCATTAGAATGCTACACTGGAAGGCTACACACTCTTTAGAAGAGATAGGAGAGCATGTAGGGGTGGAGGGGTGGCGCTGTATATTAAAGCAACCTAGATACCATAGAACTTGACATCAAGGATGACCAAGTAGAGAGCCTATGAGTCAAGATAAGAGGGATTCCCAATAAAACTGAAATTCTCCTTGGAGTGTGTTACAGACCACCAGATCAGGAGGAAGAGGCAGACCAAATGCTCTTTAAGCAACTGGAGACAGCCTCAAGATTAGCTGCCCTAGTTCTTACAGGAGACATTAATCTGCCTGATATCTGCTAGGAAGTTAACATATCAGAGAGGAGACAGTCCAGAAGGTTCCTAGAGATAGTTGATGACTGTTTCTTGATGCAACAGGTGAGTGAGCCTACCAGCGGAGAGGCTGTGCTCAACCTATTGTTTACAAATAAGGAAGGGTTGGTTAGTGATATTGTGGTTGGAGGAAATCTGGGATGTAGTGACTATGAGATTGTAGAGCTTTCAGTCGACAATGTGTCAAGAAAGGTCATGAACCAAACCTCCATGCTGGATTTCTGGAGGGCAGATTTTGGACTGATAAGAAAATAATTGAGAGTTTACCATGGGAAACAGCCCTTAATGGCAAGGGGGTCCAGAAAGGCTGGACATACTTTAAGAATGAGCTCATGAAGGCGCAGGAGCAAGTGGTCCCAATGTGCTGAAAAATGAGTCGGAGGGGCAGAAGACTGGCCTGGATGAGCAAAGAGCTCCTGAAAGAACTA
>WEKX01009637.1:29737-44795 GCA_013390025.1 Pitta sordida
TCTGAATGTTAGGAAGAGTTTTTTCACAGAGTGGTCCCTCAGTGGAATGGTCTGTCCAGGGAGGTGGTGGAGTTGCCGTCCCTGGAGGCGTTTAAGACAAGGCTTTATGAGGAGCTCAGTGACATGGTCTAGTTGGTGGGAGGATTGGATGGCTTGGAGCGTGGTGCCCATGGTCCCACACTTGTGGACCTGATCCCTGGGTGGGCGTTCGCTTGGGAGTTGGACTAGACGATCCTGTGGGTCCCTTCCAACTCAGAATAACCTGTGAACCTGTGAGAAGGGGTGTGTGGGGTAGCCCTGTATATTAAAAAACCTCTTGACACCGTGGAATTAAGGACAATTGGGTAGAGAGCCCATGGGTAAGGGTGAGAAGGACGGCCAAGAAGACTGATATTGTGGTTGGAGTCTGTTGTAGACCACCCAACCAGGAGGAAGATGTTGATCTATTATTCTATAAGCAGATGGAGAATGTCTCAAGATCACCAGCCCTTGTTCTCCTAGGAGATTCAATCTCCCGGATATTTACTGGGAACTCAACACAGCTGAGTGGAGGCAGCCCAGAAGGTTCTTAGAGCGTATTGAGGGTTGCTTCTTGTAACCGCTAGTTAGTGAGCCTACCAGGGTTGAGGCTTATCTTGACCTGCTGTTTACTAATAAGGAAGAGCTGGTGGGGAATGTGATGGTGTCCTGGTTTGGGTTTTTCCTCTGGCAGCGAGGGGGTTAACGACTTCTGCCTGGGGCTCCATTGCTGCCATGGAAATCAAGTCCATGAGCAGATAGATAGCATATTCACGTCTCTGTGAATAACACATTTAAGAAAGGAAAAAAGAAATAGTAGTAACAGAAAAGTAGATGGCCGGACCAGAGCCTGGGAGAAGCTGAGCAGTACAAAGGCATGACTAGGCCAACCAGAGGAGGGGTAGGAAGGGTTCCAGACGTCTTGCTGCTGCTTGTAGAATGGACCATAGTGAAGCAGACTGTCTGCCTGCAAACCTATGGAATAGAGAGAGAGAAACCAGCGATGCAGAGAAAGAAACCAGAGATGCATCCACCTGAGGCCAAGCTGAAAATGGAGGGTCATGTGCGAAGATGCAGATGTCTTAAGAGCCCAGAAACACAGAGCGGGAGCTGAGAGCTCGGCAGAGATCCTTTGGACAGACGTTTTGTGACAGAATTGCATTATGGAAGGATCTGAACTATATACTTTGGGATGGGCTCATATATGAAGCAGCGAAGCCAGTGCTTAAAAGTCTTCATCCCGTGCTGTGACTCTCGGGCAACAGAGAGTGGAAGAGCTGTCATCCCTGGGTTGAGATCTCACTTGGGAAAAGGTCATGAAAGACCTTTCCTCTCAGGAGTGAGAGAGAGAGGACTTTATGGAAAGGCAGAGATGGTTTCCTACCCTAAAACTGGTCAGAAATACCAACTTGCCTGGTTTTACCCCTACTCCTGTTCCCCCTTTTTTTCCTGGAGGAAAAAAGAGAATATGAGATCTGTTGTAAGAGAAGGATGGTTGGGAGGGAAAAAGTTGCCTTTGAAATGATGCTTCTCACATTAAGCTCTGATGTTGTTAGTTAATAAATAAATCCTTTATATTACTCACTTATAGCTTACCTTGTTTTGCGTGTGATAAACTTTTTTCCTCCTCTGGCTGGCCTGGCCGTGTATTCATGGCTGCTCAACCTCTCACAGGCTCTGCTCCGGCCATCTTCTTTGCTGTTTTTACTTTTTTTCCTTGTTTCTTAAATACGTTATCACAGAGTCACCTCTATCTGCTTCTGACCTTGGCTGGCAGCGGAGGCCCAGGCAGCAGCTGTCTGGTGTTAGCTCCTCTAGTTTTCTCCCCACCACTGCCAGGTAAAAAAATCACTCAAACCAGGATATCTGCTCCTGTTTCTTTACTTAATCTCTTTTCTTTCTTTTCTCTTTCCTTTACTCTTTCTTAATCTCTTCTGGTAATAAAATTGATGGGTTGTATTTTACTAAACTGTGTCTGGGTGCTTTGTGTTGGATGCTTTTGTAGAATATTTCTGTCTTGTTCATGTTATTCCTTTAAAACCTTTTGCCAAAATGTTTACTTTTTTCTCTAAATTAAGAAGATTTTCTCTTGGGAAAACCTATGCAACATTATCTTTTTATGCAACTTCCAAGTATTAATATATTCAAGGTTTTTACAAAAGTTTGGTTGAGCAAAATCTTTTACAGGCTTAAATATAAGTAATACTCCTAGTTAAGCATGTAACTTTGGGACTGAGGTCTTAAAATATGTCTGTTTTTCCTAAACTTTTTTCATTCTTCCGTAGTTAGAATGGTCTTTAAGAGGATGACAAAGCAAGAGATTTTATTTTTATTCTGATTTTATTATATGCAATCTGAGCAAGCATTCAAGCCTGGCTCCTCAGAGGTATTGAGATGTATAATTCATCCTGAAATCAGCCAGAGTTTTATTTGTAGATCCAGATCCAATGTATTTTTTAGACACATTCAACAGGAAAGCAATTTAATCATTAGTAATGCCTTACTTATCTAACTGAAATGCATTGGAAACAAGAAAATATTAGCCATTTTGCAGTGTACCATTTTTCTCTTCATGATTAGATTCACTGATATGTTTGCATTAAATTATGCAAAGTATTCATATTTACCAAGACCAAGTACAGCCATGCTTTCAGGGCTTGCTGCAACATCAGTTATCAGATCTTTATACCTTTTCCAATATCTGTAATGGAGAGGAGAGACTGCGTAATTCATACAAGGTCAGAGCAAAGCTTTTATATGAGTTCTTATACAACCAGATGTTTTCAAAAGACAGAATGGTGAAATTTGATTGAAATAAATATTATTTCTCACTTTGGCAACAATGTGTCAGAAAGCATGATAAAATGAACTAATTTTGCCTAATTGAAAAAAATGGCTAAAGCAAACAAAAATGGAATGCCAGACAGAAAATGAGTAGCTGCATGGCACTGGAGATCGAAGAGGAGACAAGGCTTCCAGACTATGTAGGTCAGGCCAGTAGCTACTGCTGAGGACAGAGAGGGGAAAACCTTAGGCAAAAGTTGAGAACATACTTCCACCAAAGAAGATCCCATCTCAGGCAACAGGAAGATAAGAGCGGTTTTTCACAGAGACACTAATTGCGTATTGGAATGGGCTGCCCAGGGAGGTGGTGGAGTCGCCATCCCTGGAGGGGTTTAAGAGAAGACTGGATGAGGAGCTTAGTGACATGGTCTAGCTGGGGGGTGCAGGGCTGGATGACCCTGGGTCCCTTCCGGCTCGTAGTGGCCTGCTAGACTGTGAGGGATCTAGGTGGTGTTACGCTCTGGGATGTGCTCTCGGACTCTGTACGGGTGTTAGGTGGTGAGTTGGACTAGATGATCCTTGTGGGTCCCTTCCAACTCATAATATTCTGTGATTCTGTGATTCTGTGATCTACATCTGTGTATTAGACTGATATTAATGGAAAGAATATCAGGATATACTGTGGTTTCTCCCTCTTAAATTTCCTGTATCTTCTCAGTAAGAGCCTCTTAGATCTAGTTTTTTGACGTGCTGTATTCATACCCACTCTCAAATGCAAATGTTAATTTCAAGTTCCAGGGGTGATTTCACCATCTGGCATTTATGATTTCTTTTCAGAAGACTTATGGAATACTTCTTCACCTCTGGAGCTTCCAGTACAGCAGGCCTCAAGAGACAAGATGAGTGCCTCTGACAGTCTCTGGAATAAGATCAAATACAACTTGTCTTCAGAAAAAAAGCAAAGAGAAAACTTCAAGAAGGAAAATAAATTCAGAAAATGATTTGCATATTTTACAGACCTTCACAAATGATACAGAAGTTTCTACAGTCACAAAGGACTCTGATTCATCTGAAGCATTTTGGCAAGTTCTCTTAAATTCATGAGGTTTAACTTTGCACCAATTTTCTCTAGGATTCTGGTAAATTTACTGCCTTACAGATTTAAAAAACCAAAAAGGTCTTTCTCTTCTTTTGAGGCTTTTTTGTCTTCTCTGTCTCAAAGAGAATAGGGAGTACCAATACTTTTCAAGCTTTTTTCAGAGGTTTCCTTGAATTGACAGGAATAATAGATTGGTCTCACAGGTCAATTTCATTCTCACCCACAGTTTAGGGACCCTGAAGACTGAAGATAATAAGAAAAAAGGAAAACAGCACTCTCTAATCCTGTGGTATCACGCAGAATTCACAGTTTCATGTTCAGACATAACTAGGTCATTTTCTTCCAAAAGAAAGATAGATTTGTCATACTGTACTTTCCAAAATAATTATTACTATATTTTCAATATAGTAATATTGTTTATATATTAAAATAATAAATTAATAATTACTAATAATTATAATTAATAAATTATATATTAATAATTATTACTATAATTTCCAAAATAATTATTCAGTAGTAATTGCTCTTTTTGTTTTGTGGTTGGCAGTTGGAAGCCAAATGATTTTGAAAGTGACTAAGCACTGATGTATTAGAAAAAACCACAGGATGACCTCTTCATTTGGTCCAAACGCAAAAGATATGTTTTGAAGTTACATTGTTTTTACATCTTCTTCACTAAAGGAAATTGAAACCAGCTTGAAATATATCCACTTTCCAGAAATTTCTGTCCTAAATCAGTTCCTTTCAATCTCAGTGAAATCAGTTAAGTTCTAGCTCAGTTACAATGCTAACCTGAGATTTTTTACCTTTCACTAGTATAACTTCTACAAAACATTTGAAATCTTTCTGAAACCTCCTAAAATCTTTTCTAGCAGTCATGCCTATTACAGCAAATAACTCTTGACACCTATACACATAAAAAATGTGTGTGTGTTTCAAATTCCCACTTGTCCGAGAAAAAGTTGGAGGAATATATAGATCACAATGAGAGTTATTAGAATATATTCTATCACAGAATCACAGAATCACAGAATATTATGAGTTGGAAGGGACCCACAAGGATCATCTAGTCCAACTCACCATCTAACACCCGTAAAGAGACCGAGAGCACATCGCAGAGCATAACACCAACCTAGATCCCTCACAGTCTAGCAGGCCACTCCGAGCCGGAAGGGGCCCAACGTCATCCAGCCCTACACCCCCCGGCTAGACCATGTCACTAAGCTCCTCGTCCAGTCTTCTCTTAAACACCTCCAGGGATGGTGACTCCACCACCTCCCTGGGCAGCCCATTCCAATATGCAATTACTCTCTCTGTCTATCACACTGTTACTACTAAAGGAATTAAGACAACTTTACTAAAGCAGATATTTGCATAGTACATCTGCTTATTTCTTCCCCCTGTTCTCAGCCCCTCAGGCACACACTATCACATGCCATCACTCCCAGTCCAACCAGGCTGTTCACTCACCAGGGAGACCTGTGCTGGTGTGACAGTGGCCTCTGTTCAGTGTCCCTCACAGGTATCATGTTCCCTCAGCAGTACATGCAGATCTGGTGTCTCTGATGGTGCACATCTGCCACTGTGATATGGCAGATGTGAACTGGATGTGAACTGAGCTTAACAGGACCCTCATTGATGCTAGCATGGCCTGGCTAGCTCTTTCATTTCTTGAAGCTACAAGAGAATGACAAGTTTTATATGCTATCAGCACTTAGGATATTTTCATTTTCCTCTCAGTATTCTTTCTCTTTTCAGGCTGCTCTGTTCTCGCCTGTGGGTATAGGTAGGACCCATTTGCATCCACTCTTGTAGAAAGAATCTTTATGACACATGAATGTCCTGACTTCAATTTGTTCTTCTCTCTCTGTGTCTCTGGCAATGCCTATTAATTTATTTAAACAATTATCACACCTAGGAGGGACTAAGTATATTATAGGGACTAGAGGTGGGAGAATGGGACTTCCAGACTCCTTACTTAATTTTTATTAACATCTGAAAGAAGTGTCAGTAAGTAAATCTCAAAATCTTGGTGGCAAGTGTAATATTGTAACAGGCACAAAAATTTCTGTGTTACATACAGAGCCAATTACTCTGTTCACGATTAAAAAACCCAGCACACCCCCCAACTCGTGTTTCTCACTTGACAAAGTGGACTGTCTGGCCCATTGATAAATAAATATGGCAGATGGGTTCCCATGACAGTAATTTGAAATTAGTGTCCTGAAAATTGTGGAGTTGATAATGTGAAATGATAAAAACCAGATTGTGTCAAATCAAATCACAGTGTATTTTCTTGGGAGAGGATGTGAGAAAGGGGACCACAGCTCCTGTCCTTAATCTGACTGCACCAAGCCACTTAGTACAGTCACAGCCACACTGACTTCTCAGTCTTTTCCTTCTCTCCTCTTCCCACCTATGTAACTTGTAGAGTTTCATATCCAGATAAGTAGATTCAAGCATGAACAATGAAACTGGTGTCAATTGTCACAGAAGACAGAGCATAGTGTTGACTTCTTCCATTATGACAGCAAACAAAATTCAATTACAGTTTGGATATGACCAGCTGTTGCCAAACTACCTCCCAAGTCTATTTCTTCTGCTGGCATGAAAAAAGCAACTCTACAGAAAGGATGTCAAGTATTCCTGTGGAAAAGAGCAAAGACATGGAGAGAAGAAACAGAACTTTAAGCAGACATATTGAGTGACAGTAAGAGCATTTGGGGTTATAGTTTTGCTGTGAAAAACCCTTAAAGTGTAACAAAGAAGTCAGTGTTACAGCAGATCCCAGATGGAGCTGAAAAGGCGGTGCCCAGAGAAAAAAAATGCCTTGCAGCTGGACAGTGAAAAAATTGTTGCCACACTAAGCCTAAAATGTCACCAATACTCTATCACTACCATCACAATTTACATGCACAACAATTTTTCTGTAAGCCTTTTTAATTAAATCAGAGAAGAAAATCCTATAGAAAAAGGCATTCATGTGTACTGATGCAATTTAGAATCTGACTATTCAGTTCTGAGCTGACTCTATTTTCATATGCAAATACCTTTTATCTTTATTTGTTAATTGATACAAGGTAGCAAATATCTTGTTGAAGGTATGGTTTCAAGTGGTGATTGCCGTTAGCTCTTGAACTCTGGAAGTTGGAAGTAATGATTTTCTTATAGGAATGAGGAGTCAAGAAAATAGTAAGAGTTCAGACAGTTGAGGAAATACAGGTGCTTGTCACTTTCTTACTTTGAGAAGAGTAAAGTAATTGGATTGTAGATTATTTTTAAGCAATATAAACTGTAATACACAGACATATCTATACTTACTCCCATCATTATATGCAAGCACATGATCCTAGAGATCTCAATTTTGAAAAGCTTTTTGAAAACTATTGCAGTTAATACTCATCAATGTTTTCAGTGTACATGCTGAGTATGGGTGCATATGAAAATTGCAGGTGTAGTGGTTTGACCCTGCCTGGATGCCAGAGATTCACCCACACCCTCTCCTGGAGGAGAAAAACTGGAAAAAACTTATCACAGGCAAAACAAGGCAAGTTATGAGTGAGAAATATAAAGGATTTATTTATTAACTAACAAGATCAGAGCTTAATGTGAGAAGCATCATTTCAAAGGTGATTCTGTGAAAGGCAACCCTTTCCCCCCACCCCTCCTTCTCTTACAACAGATCTTGTATTCCCTTTTTCCTTCAGGGGGAAAAGGGGGAACAGGAGTAGGGGTAAAAGCAGGCTTATTGGTATTTCTGACCAGATTTAGGGTAGGAACCATCTCTCTGCCCTTCCATAAAGTTCTCTCTCTCTCTCTCTCACGAGACGAAAAGTCTTGCATGACCCTTTCGCAAGTGAGATCTCGACACAGGGACGACAGTTCTTTCATTCTCTGTTGTCTGAGAGTCACAGACAGGATGCAGGTTTTTAAGTACTGGGTTCACTGCATCATTATGAGCCCGTCCCAAAGTACATCAATCAGATCCTTCCACAATACAATTCTGTCACAAAACGTTTGTCCAAAGGATCTCTGCCAAGCTCAGCTCCGGCTCCGTGTTTCTGGGCTCATAAAATACCTGCAGCTTTCACAGCATGATTCTCCATCTTCAGTCATGGCCTCAGGTGGATTCTGCATCGCTGACCCCTCTCTCTCCATTCCATAGGCCCACAGGCAGACAGTCTACTCTCTGTGGTCCATTCTACGAGCAGCTGCGAGATGCCTGGAGTCCTTTCAACCCCTTCTCTGGTAGGTCTGGGGGACCTTCATAGCTTTCGCTTCTTACACACGTCCTGACCCAGCCATCTACTTTCTGTTACTAAGTTTTTTCTTTCTCAAATGTGTTATTCACAGAGGCATCTCTATCTGTTCATCCTTGATTTCCATGGCAGCAACGGAGGCCCAGGCAGAAGTCATTAACCCCCTCGCTGCCAGAGGAAAAAAACCCAAACTAAGACAGCAGGTATATGAGCATACCACTTTGTCTGACTTCAGCCTATAAGACATGAATTTTAGAAAGTGATGTGGAGTACAACTTAGAACCTGGAAAAAATCCCACAACATTATTTACTGTGATGCATTCCTACAGAAAGCAATACTAGAAAAATGAATTGAAGGCACGATTAAACAAGCAGTAATTAAAAAGAAAATTTAGCAAGATCATCTATTTAGCAAATGGAAGCCGACATTATTGCCTCCACTTTCTACTTCCCACTGGCCCCAAAGAAGTTTATGCTGAATATTTTACCAATTACATTTATTAGTCAATTATTGGGAAAATACTGATACTGCGGTCAGAACTTTAAGAACACAGTTTCCTGTCTCAAAACACTGTCAAAACCACAAGAAGGAACTTGCCATAAGATAAGCCATCAGACAAAAAATTCCCACTGTGCAGACCATAGGAACTTGAGTTAAGCTCAGATGGCAACAATGGGATTCCAGTCTGGTGAGGCAGATGTGAGTGACCTATCTGAACAACAATTTGAACAGTTGCAAACTGGGAACATCAAGTGCTTATACATGTTATCTCAAGTTATGTGAACAGCATCTATGCCCTGTGGATACCTAAAACTTGGACTGTACAAAGTGATACCCCAGAAGATTCTGAGACCCCACTGCCAAAAAGACTAGGGTGAAGAAGATACTATGAAATCCACAGGATGAAGAAATCTTTCTACTCAATGTCTCACTCTCACTCTCTTTCTCTCCCCCCATCCGTTCCCTTATTTCTTTCTATCTCTCTATCTCATATTTACTGTTAAATAGCATCTGTACCATTGATTTTGGCATATGGTCTAATTTGCACTTTAATTCAGGCAAAGGCATCCCTTTATATGTGGGTTAAATCAGCTGCCAAGCTCAAACAGACATCAGTGCAGTGATATCAGATCCCATGGTCCATCAAGTCCAGGTTTTGTCTTCACAAGTCAGGAACACCATTCCCATCCTACTAACTGCAGAAATAGGTTCAACACTCAAATGCGCCTAACAGCAGTACCAATTATTGAGGAAACTTTGTTTTCCCTTTTTTTCCTGAGGTCTGACCCTTTTCTTCACCGTCTTTGTACTTCCTTTTTCCCACTCTCTGTCTCAAAGTAATGATTTGCTGAAACTTACTTTACCACCACTGGTCCTAGTTTTGGTATGCCTGTTATCTAGGCACTCTGTTCCTTATCTGTTAGCTTTGATACCTTTGCACTGGGCATTGTTGACCTTTGAGGATTTTAATCCTCAAAATATTACTAGACTCCCATTATCTGCAAAGTTGGCCATCCTTCCCATAGATCCCTCTTAAGCACCCATGGATGTGAATGGCCTCATTGCACTACCTGTAAATTTTTCAGCTCTTTGCCGTGCCACTGCCACATCCAGTGGTATCTCATATTGTGTCCAGTGATTTTCTTCATCCCATTGATTTATCTCAGCCATTAAGCCCAGTTAGATATTAAAAAAATTACCTGTAAACAATATATAATCTATATTATGTGGCATATATTAGCTGCATAATTCACTTCTGTCTACAGAGCATCTTGAACTCTTCCATTGTGTGGCACACTAAACTCCACAGAATCAGAGAATGGGTAAGGTTAGAAGGCACCACAGTGGGTCATCTGGTTCAACCTCTCTACTCAAGCAGGGTCAGTCTAAAGCACATTACAGAGGATTCTGTCCAGATAGTTCATAATTACGTATCTCCAGTGAGGGGGACTCCACAACTTTTCTGGGCAATCTATTTCAGTGTGTGATCCTATGGACAGTACTGAAGCTCTTCCTCATATTCAGGTAGAACTTTCTGTGCAACTGTTTCTGCTCATTCCCTTTTGTCCTACCACTTGACATCACTAAAAAATTCCTGACTCCATTCTTTTGGCACTCTCCTTCAGATACGTGTAGATATTGATGTTGTCCTCTCTCAGTTATCTCTTCTCAAAGCTGAACAGTCCCAGCTACCTCAGCCTTTCCTTGTAGGAGGCGTGATCCAGTCGCTTAATCATCTTTGTTGCCCTCTGCTGGACCTGCTCCAGGAGCTCCATGTCTAGTGTTGAGGAGCCCAGAACTAGACACAGCCCTCGAGATGTGATCTTGCCAGCACTGAGCAAAGGGGCAGGATCACCTCTCTGCAATGCTAGCAATGTTTCTCCTAGTGTACCCCAGGATACCATTAGCCTTCTTAGCCACAAGGGCACACTGGGCTCATGGACAGCTTGCTGTCCACCAGGACCTCTGAGGTCCTTGTCCACAGAGCTGCTTTCCAACAAGTCAGCCCCCAGCATGGACTGGTGTCTGGGTTTATTCTTACTCAGGTGCAGGACTCTGCAATTGCCTTTGTTGAATTTCAGACAGTTCTTCACTGCCCATCTCTCCAACCTTGCTTTTAAACTTCTAGATTGGGTTTTACATCTGCTGAAAGAAAATTTAGGATGAATAAGAATGTAAGGGCTGGTTGGAGTTTTTTCATTTGTACTGAAGTCTATCTTTGTCCACTGATGCTGTTATTAGTATGGTACATGAGTTAATTGCATTCATATCAGGTAATAAAGAAAACAAGCTGATGTTCTAATACAACAATCATTTTTAAGGAAACATATTTCCAAGAAACAGACTTCACTGCAGATCTTGTAAGAGTCAACTATTTCTATTTCTACTGACTTTCCTCAAAAAAGAAGATGACAGTATATGACAATGCAATGTGTTTACAAAAGTAACATAGCAACCATGCTGGGACAGACTAAAAATCAGGTCAATTTTTAATAGCAGACAAATGGTGGCTAGTTTTGTAAAATAAATATGAAAACAGTACAAAGAAGTGGCACTTCCAGTGCACTGTCCTCATGTTCAGCAATATAAAGCTTAGGGACTTTCTGAGTCCAAGTTCTTATATTTCTTACTGTGGATGTTTATATCAAGAGACATTGATGGAATTTTCCCCATGAACTAGCTCTTTTGGAGGTGGAATCAAGTACTATCACTGTTCCAACCTGTGCATAATACAATAATGCCATGTTTCTAAACTTTGGCAGAGAATAAAGCAATCCTGAAATGATGATACTTAGTAAAGAAATGGAGGAAAAATTGTAAGAATCATCTGCAGATAATAAGTAATTTAAACTGAAAATACTTTATAGAAAAAAAAACCAGAAAATACTTGCATTTTTTTAATTGCCATTTTTTATCCCCAAGCTTTTGTTTGTTAAATTTTCAGTTGTGCAGTAATGCCTCGCTACTTCGCGGCTCAAATTTCACAATTATCCACGGGTTTTTGTTTCCTGCAAAGATGTCATCATCTTCCCTCACTCATTCACGGTGTTTTTCCATGTCACCTGAGCATGGGACGGTTGCACATGTGCAGTGAGTGCCTCTGCCCTGCTGGGAGGCAGGGCACCGTGGCAGGGTGACAGTGCAGGGGCAGCTGTTCCCACTCTGTTGCCGTGCCATGCCAGGATGAGATAGCATAGGGTCATCTGTCCCTACCACCATGCTGGGACAGAGTGGAGATGGTACTGGCTGCCCACCCCTGCTTGGCACGACCCAGCATTGCAGCAAGGGTGTCCCTGCACTTGCCAGGGCTGAGGAGGTCAGGCAGTGGGTGGGGTTCATTTGCATATATATTTTTTACTTCTTTGCAGAAATCAACTTTCATGGCACTTTTCTGGAACTGAACCCCCATGAAATTCAAGGAGTTACCCAATAACTGATTACACAGAATGTAATATATCATTTTGTACTACTTACTCAGTACAACATAACTCCTTTCATTGTCTTTATTAATACAACATGCTGTGACAGGAGGAAAAAAATTGATTCATTTGAAGTTACAGTATTCCCTCAATACTTCACAGTTCATCATTCACAGCTTTAAGACATCATGGTTTTTTTTCCCCTGGCTTTACCGGTTTCACTGTGTTTACCGTATTTACCCTAATTACTGTATTTACCCTATTTACCATTTTAACAGGTACGTTGCGGATTTTGCTTATCACAGCATCTTTCTCAAATCGACCCTTCATTAAATTCGAGGGACTTTGGTGTTATTAAAATTATTATAGTATTAGTAATTTCTGCCCAACAACACAGTGAATGTACTGAACAGAATAAAAAACTGAAAAATTGTTATCCTAGAGTTTAAGATTTTAAAATAAATACGCATGTAAATAACATAGAAAAAGAAAACAGATCCTTGGATCACATGGAAAAGGGGCAGAGAAAAAAAGGAGATAGTGAGCCCCATCTTGATAAGAGTAATGTAATACCATGACTTATGGATGAAAAGTCATTGTATACACTTGCCCCCCACACACTCCCACCCAGAGAGTTACAAACATGAATCCTGTGTATCACAGAATCAAGTTTAGAAGGGACCTCTGGAGATCATCTAGTCCAACATACCTGCCAAGGCAGGGTCACCTAGAGCAAACAAACCAACCAGGTGGGTTTTGAATGTGTCCAGAGAGCGAGACTTCACAATCTCCCTGAGCAAGCTGTTCCAGTGCTCTGCCACTGTAAAGTTCTTCCTCATATTGAGGTGCAACTTCTTATGTTTAAGTCTATGGCCATTGCTCCTCGTCTTGTCACTAGGCACCACTGGCACTACTGACACTGACCTCTTGACATCTTTGAGAAACTTATATGCCTTCGAGAAACTTATATGTATTAATAGCATCCCAAAGTGATAATTGTACAAAGTCCTATACTGTAGCAATAGTAAGGACCTCTCCATGA
The DNA here is from genome assembly GCA_013390025.1 of Pitta sordida. NCBI lineage: Eukaryota > Metazoa > Chordata > Aves > Passeriformes > Pittidae > Pitta > Pitta sordida. The sequence goes on from WEKX01009637.1 coordinate 42,861, forward strand.
TTGGGGTAACTGAATAGTTCCTGCTAAACTTTTACCAGCTAGATAGTAATTAGAGTCCTCTTTTCAAGAGGTTTGACTTCTTTGAATCAGACTCAAAGTGATCATTTCTCACAACTATGACAAAGTTAAAGGTAACTATGCTCTATGAATAGTTCTGATAAGTCAGGTTGAATTCTGTGTTTGAGATGACTTTGTTAGAGAAGATCTTGAAGTTTCCCTGGGCACAACACCAAAGCTGGCTAATTGAGGTCCCTGACCTACTCTTTCTGACTGTTTGAAACCTCCTCCATAACACATTTTACTACCTACTCAGTTAAGCTGATTCAACTGTGCATGTGGATTCATGCTATGAGACAGACTAATGAAATCATCAGTATTAGGAAATAATAACATCCTTTTCAGGATGGTTAGCATTTTCTGTTTGTTTCTCTGTTTCCCATTAGCCAGCTTATAGTACAGCCTTTACAATGAGCTGAGTGTCTGGGACAAGGAACAACCAACTGCACTGTGAAGAGAGAAAAATTGGTAAAATAGTTTAGCTACTAGAGAAACTTGTGCAGCTAGGTGACACTTCATATCCTGGCTCTGGCAGTGTCAGTATTGACACTGAATCCAGTTACCTCTGATGGGCTCTGAGCAGTCACAAGTGGAGTAGGAGCAGCTGCTTCTCCATTACAGTCATCAGTGTCTCTACTTCCAGAGACACAGTAGAGAGGCACTGATGGCCCAGATCACAAGCATGCATACTATGAAGTTGGTTGTCATGGTTTTTGTTGTCTGCAACAGAGCACCTGCTCTGCTGAACCTGAGCTCGCCTTGGAGTCAGCACCCACAGAAGGGTGCTCTAACTGCCTTAAATTCCAGCTGGATCAGTTCTGTCTTCACACAGGGTGAGCTTACAAGTCTGTACATCCATGCCATGCCCTAATCTGCAACCGAGACAATCAATCTGTGGGGAATTGAGAGCTGATGTGTACACAGTTTGGGTTTTTTAGCTCATTAGTTTTTGAAGCAGTTAGTAAGATTGTATAGTTGGAAGACATGAAAAAATCAAGAAAAAAATTAACATTTCTGTCTTCAAACCATAATTTGTATACCTTATAGTAAATAAGATGCCCAAACTTGTCAGAAAAATGGAATTAATTTTTTTATTGGTAGTCTATCTTGTCCCCTAAATAAGGCAGGGATCAAAGAAAATTATTTATTATTAATTTATGCATTATTAATGATTAACTTTCCCATTGCATGGAAATCAAACAAAGTAGGTGAATATTTACAAACAACCTTAATTCACAGAATCACAGGATATGCCGAGATAGAAGGGACCCACAAGGATCATGTAGCCAAATTCCCAAGCGAACACCCACCCACGGATTGAATCCACAACCCCGGAGCCATGGGCACGACGCTTCATCCATCCAAGCCTCACATTCTCTAAACCATGTCAAGGAGTTCCTCATCCAGTCTTTTCTTAAACACCTCCAGGAATGACAACTCCACCACCTCCCTGGGCAGACCATTCCACTGAGGGATCACTCTCTCTGCAAAAAGGCTCTTCCTAATATCCAGTTGGCCTAGGGTGGTGTGTATATATTCCATATCTTTGTGTTTTGGCTTGTGGATACTGGACCTTAGCAACACCAAGGTAATTTTCTCTCTCTGTCCAGAAGACGAGAAAAAAAAATTCAAAAACTGAGAAGCGGCAGTTGAAGGAAAAAAAAATTTCTTGGGGTAGCTCACACAGCGGTGGCAGAGGCAGGGAGGTGGTTGGAGCTCTCTGGCAGCTGTGGTTGTGTGGGACTGGAGAGGGGCTGCTCTGGTGGATTTTTCTCCAGCTTTTGGAAGAGCCCCATTTTTTTTTTTCTTGTTTTCTTGTTTTCTTTTGGTTTTTTTTTTCCTCTTTCCTGTTTTGCTTTTTTTTTTTTGCTTTTTTTT
>WEKX01009642.1:1086-16420 GCA_013390025.1 Pitta sordida
CCCCCGCAGTTGCCCAAGCCCCCCGCAGTTGCCCAAGCCCCCCGCAGTTAACGTCCCTGTTTGCCACGCCCCTGTTGGCCGTGTCCCTGATCGCTATGCTCCCCTGAGATGTTATGGGTTTAAGTACACACAGGTGGGAAGTTTTGGCTCCTGGCATATCCTTCCTAAAGTCTCACAAGACTGAGCTGGTCCCTGGTGTCCGCTGCTTCTCCAGCGCTGGTCTGGTGGCCTCCCGGTGCCGCACATCTCAGGGGACCCAAGGGTGCAAGCCATTCTTAACTCATAAATCTTAAAGTGCAGAAAATAAGCTCTCAAGTTTGTGCTGAGACGAAACAGTCAATGTTTATTTCTGATTTTGTGCTTTGGTGGGCTGACAAACATAGATAAAGATACTGAAGTTTGGGAATGCCCGGATATGAAAGTTATATTTATCAAGTATGAATATAACACTCCAAGGGAGACATCGACATAGCATAATGAAGTTGAAGGCCCTGAATCCTTGCCTGATTCTGGCACTTATATTTACTAGCTCGTTAAATTTCACTAGATGAATAAATGTATAAAACAATGGTAATATTTTACCCAGCTTTAATTTACTTTTTTTTAATAATAACTCCTGATAATATAAAGCTTTCCATATTTCTTTCATAGGTGTCTTATTTTCTAGGCTAAACACAGCAAAATTCCATTGATCACACCAAGTAGGAAATCACCAGAAACAAGGTTTGGGATTTTTAATAGTTTCACAGAATTCTCCTTATGGGGAATCTGGATTCTAAGACCTCTTCCTAATATAGTGAATAAGCTATCCTTTTGTCTCAGAATGTTTATTTTTTAATTTTACATAATTAATTTAAATGGCTGTCCATTCCTTATCACTATCTAAATGTTACATGTGGAAGATAATAATTTCATAGTGGAAGGAGTACTGAAATTCAGAATGTATGAATTTTTTTCCTACATTCTATCTTCATAAAGCTGCAGTTTGTGACCTCCATGACAACTGAAGATCCATATGCAGGGAAAAAAAATCCAAATCCAATAAACAAAAAGCTTTTACTTGAACAAATACAGCACTCTTGTTATTAGCTTTTTCATTTTCATTCTTTTATCTTCTGGAATATACACCCTCTTTCTTCATTAGGGATGATTGTTGCACTCTTGCTTTTTTTGAAATGCTATAGACTATCAAACTGCTTTCTGCTAAACACATCAATTTGCTATGGCTAAGTGATATATTCATCTTTTTTTACTTATATTGAAGCAGCTAGAGACAGAATTTAATAAAGAATACTGAAATCTCAGTATTCAGAAATTCCTGTGTAAAGAAGATCTTACATTGTTGAAAAAGAATGTCTTAACTGGCCATAAGCAGTTCCTTTTTGAACAATTCAATACCAATGGCATGACAGGTGGCATAGGTATAGCCTGCTACTACCTTGTACTTTCAGAGAGCTAACTTTGGCCTTTATAGGATATTGACTGACAGAGTCTCTTAGGAGGCAGTCCTGAAGGGCAAAAGAATCCAGGAAGGTTGGTTGTTCTTCAAGAAACAGTTACCAAAAATGTAGGAGTAGGTTGACCCATGTGCCAAAAGACAAATCAGCAGGGAAGTCCAACCTGGCTCACTCAAACAGAGAGAGAGATTTGCCTGGAACTCAAGGGGGAAAAGGAGAATGTATGACCTTTAGAAGAAGTAGAAACCCGCTTTAGTACACTGGTAAGTGTCCCTGGGTGTCGTGTGGGAGACCCAGGTTCGATTCCCTCCAGGGAGACAGTGTTAAGAGCTGGACCCGATGATCCTTGTGGGTCCCTTCCAACTCAGAATATTCTGTGATTCTGCGATTAGTAGGTAGCTCAGGAGGACTTCAAGGACTTCATGAGGTTATGCAGGGAGAAAATTAGGAGTGCCAAAGCCCAACTAGAACTTAATTTGCCTACTGCTGGGAAAGATAATAAAAAATGTTTCTATAAATACATTAGCAACTAAACGAAGGCCAAGGCGATTCTCCATCAATTCTTGGATGTGGACGTAAACACACTGACACAGGATCTTTAAAAGACTGAAGTACTTACTGCCTTCTTTGTCATTTAGATACATACAAGTCAATGGAGCTGGATGGGATCCACCCAAGGGTATTGAGAGAGCTGTCAGAATGCGCCATTGAGTGACTTTCAGTAGTTTATTTTCTATGCAAGAAGAATGATGCTACTATAACATAACGAATTAGGATTAGTTTGCAATACCTTATGCATACATATGAATAGGTTTTCCACTACTACATACTTCGGATAAATTAGGTAGGTAAGAAATAATCATTTCTACATGTATCACACACCCACTACTGAGCAGAAGTGAATGGCATTGTGAAATTTTTCATGTTAGTGCTTGGTGACTTGAGATTTTATTTGTCTCCAAATGGAAGGTTTCTGAAGCCGATCTGAAAACAGGGCAAATTTTCACTATGATTACAATTAAAGAACTGGAAGTCTACACTTCCTTAAACACTGATTCAGGTATTTTTGTTCAGGGAAAATATTGAGACATGGAAAGGAAAGCCAACAAGACTAATAACAACCCCAGCAACAACAACAGCCATAAAAGTGCCCTATCTTTGAATTATTGTTGCAAATCTGAAGCAAAAATTATTCTATAAATTTTGGTTATAGTTTACAGGGAAAAAAAGTCTGACATATTCAAAAGAGTCACTTAGACATGGATTTAATCTTCTATGTCTATTTTGGGTACTTCATTCTTAGCTACCATGTGTTTGACAGCCTCTGAAAAAACATGAATTGATTTATTCCCTGCATTCTTCTAATATAAAATCACATCTGCAAAGATTACATTTTCTAGCTTATTAAAATATCCTTCTCAATGCTTTAGAGACAGTGCAACTACTGTTAAAATGTGCTGAAAGAGTTGACATATAATACATGGTTCTTTTTAATTATGTTTCTGTACAGTATTCCCTCAGTAAATGTAAGATATTTTAAGGAATTTAGTGACCTTTTTTTTATATTTGTGCTGGTACTATCTGTTTTGTGTATACATGAAACTTAAGTATTTAACCTTTTGTGACAAGCTGTGATGATAGGTATCTAGCCTAAAAGAATGTCATGATTTTATCTTTTGAATGTTGACATTATTGTGAGTGTTGAGAGCGTGAGTAATAGATGTTGCCCTCACCTTCTAATGAAGTATCTTTAAAACCATTTTGTTCCCTACAGTATTACTGAACATGGGATCAGACTTCAGAATAAGAAAATACTGCATGATAAAAATACAGATTCTAAAGTGTGCTTTAATATGAGAAACTATCCAATTTATGTCCCCAGTGGAAGAATACTATCCTAGTAATCATTTGTAAGGACTTTTTCCAGTCTTTATGAAATACTCACAGTGAAATAAAAATATTTTGTCTATTAACTAGAGGAGGCAAAACTTCATCAATCATTTTTATTCTTGGAAAAAACCCTTTCTGTGATATATATGTGTTGTCACAAGAGAAATTTCCTGGATTTATTGTCCCAATCTAGAAATAAAACAATTGTCTCATGTATTCATGTTATTTCAAGTTATAAATTTGTGTTCATCAGCAAAGGGGGGGAAAGCAGTCCTATAAAATTATTCTACTCAAATTTATGGTTGTTTGCTTCAGCAATCAATTAACTGGAGAGAGACTTAGGTGTACTGATCGATAGGAAACTCAATATGAGCCAGCAGTGTGCCCAGGTGGCTAAGAAGGCCAATGGCATCCTGGCCTGCATCAGGAACAGTGTGGTCAGTAGGTCCAGGGAGGCTGTCCTTCCCCTGTACACAGCGCTGGTCAGACCTCATCTTGNGGGCCCAGTTAGATATTACTAGAGAGTAGTTGTCCAACTGCAAACTTTCACAAGTATCAGTACAAATTAACTTGCAGAGAGAAAATGAAAATTTGTTTGGGGTTTTAGATTTTTGTCAGTGCAAAGTATTAAAATTGTAAGTAATTTAAAGATCTGAATGAAATGTAAACTTTGACTGCTTAACCCTATCATTGTAATCAATACGAATATAATTTTCATACAACAAAAAAATAATCATTTAGCAGTAAATAATGTTTAAGTTTGGCTCAGCATGATTTTTTTTTTTTTTTCATTTATTTTTTCCTGAGTTTGCCCACAAGGATGTTGTGAGAAATAACTTGGAAACTCTTGCTGAAGTTAAGGTAGACTGTAACTACTGTTCTCCCCTCATCCATCCAGATAGTTGTTTTATCATAGAAGACAATCAGGTTGATCTCAAGTATGACTTGCCTTTAGTGAATTCATGCTGACTACTTCTGATCACCTTCTTGTGATAGAAAACAGATAGAGATGGCCTCCGGAATGAGGCATTCCGTCACCTTTCCGTGGACTAAAGTGAGACTGACTAGCTCATACTTCTGTGTATCCTCCCTCTTGTCCTTTTTTATGGCCAAGGTGAAGTCTGGTTTCTTCCAGTCCTCAGGCATCTATCCTTATCACCACAACCTTTCAAAGATGATTGTGAGCAGCCTAGCTGTGCCAGGTCTCTCAGCACCCCTGGATTCATCCCGTCAGGGCACATGAATACGGATGTCAAGTTCTGGCACTAATGCAATCCTCCTTGAGCAAGGGAAAGTGTTCATTCCCACTTCCCTTTATCCTGGTATTCTAGGTCAGAGATTCCTGAGGAATGGTCTTGCCCATGAAGACCAATGAAAAGAAGGTATTTAGTAATTCTTAGTAATTCTGCCATCTCTGCATTCTCTCTTACTGGGGTATCTCTTCAATTTTTTTGCCCCTACATGTGCTTTAGGTTTTCTTCCTAAAAGGCAATGTTTTATTATTTCACCCATTTCTCAGCTGGGAAGTTGTGGTTTGTTTTTTTTTTTTTTCTTTTTAGATAGAAAAAAAACCCAAATGCACAAATGAAAATCTTTCTGTATACAAATATTTTTTAAAAAAATTAGAAACTGTGAATGGGCTAAAAATTTTTAAAATACCCTCTAAATTTATTTCTATTAATTTTTCTACAATAGGACTCCTTTCCAGTGCAATATTTGCTATTTTTATTAAATTTGAAAATCTTCAAATTTAATTGGGTCAAAGTTACGTGCCTTTCAGTTTTACCCTCTGGGAAGTGCATTCAATGAAGTCACTGCCAACTTCATAGAGACTTGTATAACATCTATGAATACACTGCGCTGATGCCCCTCATTTGGTGATTACACACAATCACAAATTTTAACAGTCTTTACACAGCTCATGATTATACTGTGTTTGGCACATATAACATTTTGGGTTCAGGTACTGATTATATTTTGTACAGCACCTGTTTTGATGAGATTATTATTTTACGTGGTTCCAGACTATAAGTTTCTTTCTCCTTTTAAATGCCTTTTTTTTTTTTTTTAACTTTTCTTCTTAAGTATTGAATTGTGCTACCTTGGTATGTTTTTATGTGAGTTTGTGAGAGAGCAATTTAGTTCTTCTCCTGTCTTTTCCACTTTAATGCAAGCCAGAATGTTTTACATTTAGGGCCAGAGCCTCCCTCTGCCTTGCTCGCTCAATGTGAGGAAATGACAGCAGGTCTAACTGAACCTTAAATTAAAATTATTATTCTTATTATTAATTGTATCTCTCACTGAGGGATCAGCACTTTCTGGAATAAAACTGGCTTTGTATACCTCAGTGAACAAATAATCTTCAGCCATTTCTTCCAACTGGAAATGATATTTTATATATGTAGCATATCCTCTACACAATCAAACAAAGCTGAATTCTTGAAGTAAAAAGTGAACTGTTATGTACACCCAGCACAAAGACCTTAGTCAAGACAAAGCTGCATTAATTTATGCTGATAAAATATATTTGAAATTATGACTTTGCATATCTAAAGTTATAAAGTAATAACTGTATTATTTCATATTTACAATACTACCAGTTTTATCTGTCTGCTAGAATTTACAAATTTCAAGTTCAGAACTATTAAGCAAAGGCAAAACAGGGTGGAGAAGCAATAGTAGTATATCTCCTGCACTGAAAGCTGTTTCAATTTCACCTTGTGCTCGTCTTAAGCAAATGGTCTGTACATTAAGCAAATATTGTAACCTTTTTTTATTTTTAAAGGCATGAAATGTGACATGTACTAGTTAATGAAGGAGAGGCAAAGCTCTGTGTTTATATTAATACAGATTATTTGTGTAAAATGAAAATGTAAAACATAAATCAAAATAGCTCATGATATGTTTCTCGTTTCACAGTCATTTTTTGTTCGTTTTATTTCTACGTTTTCCTGCTCTGTATCTAGGTTGCGTCACTTATCCTCTTACCTAATTTTTTAATTTGTTGCTCAATTCTGTACAATTTAAAGCAATATTTGTAAATGTAATCCATTCTCTCCTCTGTAACAGCAGGCATAAACAAGCAAAGGCATTCCCCACGGTCACTAACGAACACATACTTTCCAGCAAATTATTTAAACAGTCAATTAATTTTCAAATTAGTTTTTAATAAGAAAGCAAATAAAATAACCAAAAAAAAGAAGCAATCAGATGCAGACTTCTAAAATCTCTTAGGAAAAGATAGGTAGAGAAGGCTCAAAAATTTTCAGGAAATATTAAATTTTGTATTTTTACAGATCAAAATTCTTGTATTTTGAGAAATAGTATCTTCCAAAGGGAAAATCAGAATTCAAAGGCTTTTCGGGGGGGTTATTTTTGCTGGGGTTTTTTGGTGGTGATGTTGGAGTTTTTTATCTTGTTTCGGTTTGCTTTGTTTTTTTAATATATCTATATGTGTTCAGACATAAATACGAATAAATTTATAAAGAGACAGGTTTTTTGTGGTTTAAATCTTTTTTGCTCTCTTCTTAATTGATTTTAATAATTTCTGTAGTACATAGTTGGTGCTGTGTCACATTTCCATACAGGAATGTTCTTCTTCCATATACAATAATAACACAAATTTCACAGGAGGTGAAATCCATGAAGCAGTGGTACGTGCAGTAAATATGGTAAATGCAGTAAATATGGTAAATACAATAAAGTTGGTAAAGCTGGTAAAGTCAGGAGAAAAAAAAAAACATGATATATTGGAGCTGCAAATGCTGAACCACTAAGTATCAGGGATGATTATACTGACAAATTACATGTGATGATACACACTATTTCTCCCTCAAAAAAATAAGACTGTGTTTTAGCAAGCCAATCAGGTTTGATGTACATGTTACTATATATTTAGTTTATGCTAGTTCCCATATTTACGTGTGTGAAGGTGACATACAAAAGCATAATACAGAGATGTCTGTTTTTTCAAGGAAGTATTCTGAGATGTTGAATTTGCTTGAAATGTTTGTTATAATTTAAATTACAGTAATCCCTCAAATTATGTAGGGGTCCGGGATTGGGAGTGTCCCGAAATATCTGATCTCCACAGAGAGAAGCAGATGATACATATGCAAATGATCCACACTCATCACCCTACCCTCTCTGCCCTGGTGAGTGCAGGGACACTCCCCGCCATGCCTTGTACCATATGCTGAAGAGGAGTGAGCAGCGGCTAGCAGCGGAACACGTGTCACAGGACGGAAGTGTCACAACAACAGCAGGGCCGCTCCTCATGGCAGGAGGGTGGCGGAGGGTGGCGGGAGGGTAACGGGAGGGCAGTGGAGGGTGGTGGGGCTGCACACAGCAATGGTTGCCCTCCTGCTGCCCTCTGCCACCCTCAGGATGGGAGCAGTGGCTGTGCAACACCCACCACTGATCATAGCAGCCCCTCTGCTTACAGTGGCTTGATAACCTCTGACATAGTGTGTATAAAGCTTTCCTAGAATTTTATTCATCTTTACAACACTCTCATAAGCCAGTCCCTAAGCAGGCAACACTCTCATATGCCTGTCCTGCCTTGAGGGGCATGACAGTCTGGCTCAGCAAAGCACAGCAAAGCTCAGCACAGCAAAGGCCCTCTGCACATATGGAGCTGCCCTGTACTCACGTGACATGAAAAAACACCATGAAGAATTGAGGGAATTCTATGATGTCTCTGTGGGGGAAAAAAGCTGCAAAGATTTGGAGCCATGACATTTGAGCTGCAAAGAGTTGAAGGATTACTGTATGACAATACTCTACTTTTAAATTTATTTTCTAATCATATCCTATTAATCTTTACAATGCATATTTAAAAAAAAAAAAAAAATCTGACCAATGTTGCCTCACTTTGTATCACCTAGTCAGGTAAAGGGGCTTAAACATTGAAACATAAACTGTTGACTCCTATAAATAATGTAAGTTAACTCTGAGAGAAAACTTCAGATCAGAATATAACAAATAATTTTATTGTAACTTTATCTGTATTCTGTGCATTATATTGTACAGTGACCCTCCACCTATTTGTGATCCGTATTTTGCGGGAACTAAATAGTTGCAGATGATTTTTCCATGCGTTATGAGACCTCAGTGAGTGCGTAGAATGTACTGCAAGCCCATCAGCTCATGAATATATAATGAGCTTATAAATATATAATAGGTCCCTTCCATTATACTTGCCGTACATGCTTCATTCTCACCGTTTAGTGGGAAGGGGAACCATTACCATCTCCATGATGCAAGGAGCGCTGCTGTGCAACCAGCACAGAGGCACCAGGCAGGCGGGAGAGGAGCCACTGACTTGGCACCGTGCCTCAACTCTGCCTGCGTGGCCACGACATAGTTGGCATAGCCAGTGTGTCCTGAAGCCAGTGGCTTGGGCTCCTGATGTCAGGATATGACACCTAGTGCTGGCACCAGAACCCCAACTCGCTGCCCAAAATGAAAAGTTCCTTCCAGGCAGCAGGAGATGTGCCATCTTCCAGGCAGTACATGTACGTGTATATGTACTGTGGTTTTTTGTACGTAGATGTTTATTGCTGGGTCAGAAACACAGAAACAGTTAATACCAGACAGGCCTGGAGTCCTCCTCTAGGATGTGTGGGGTAGAGGACATGCAGAGGGAGGGTAGGAGAGGGAAGGGGAGAAAGGTGTGAGCGCCCCTGGTGGGGGGTGCCTTTGTCCTCTGGTGCTGTGCCGGCTTCTCAAGCCCATCTGCCCCTGCCCCACATACCTCAGAGGAATCAGCAGGAGCAGATCAGACAGCCACCAGCTCTTTTGCCCTGCACAGCTGCTGCCAAGCCATGCTCCGGTGGACAGCGCCAGCAGGAGTCAGCAAGGCAGACCCCAGCTGCCACCTGCCAGGGATGGCATAGGAGATGACAAGCCAGGGAGAAACAACGATGGTCAGCTTCNTTCAAGGAAGTATTCTGAGATGTTGAATTTGCTTGAAATGTTTGTTATAATTTAAATTACAGTAATCCCTCAAATTATGTAGGGGTCCGGGATTGGGAGTGTCCCGAAATATCTGATCTCCACAGAGAGAAGCAGATGATACATATGCAAATGATCCACACTCATCACCCTACCCTCTCTGCCCTGGTGAGTGCAGGGACACTCCCCGCCATGCCTTGTACCATATGCTGAAGAGGAGTGAGCAGCGGCTAGCAGCGGAACACGTGTCACAGGACGGAAGTGTCACAACAACAGCAGGGCCGCTCCTCATGGCAGGAGGGTGGCGGAGGGTGGCGGGAGGGTAACGGGAGGGCAGTGGAGGGTGGTGGGGCTGCACACAGCAATGGTTGCCCTCCTGCTGCCCTCTGCCACCCTCAGGATGGGAGCAGTGGCTGTGCAACACCCACCACTGATCATAGCAGCCCCTCTGCTTACAGTGGCTTGATAACCTCTGACATAGTGTGTATAAAGCTTTCCTAGAATTTTATTCATCTTTACAACACTCTCATAAGCCAGTCCCTAAGCAGGCAACACTCTCATATGCCTGTCCTGCCTTGAGGGGCATGACAGTCTGGCTCAGCAAAGCACAGCAAAGCTCAGCACAGCAAAGGCCCTCTGCACATATGGAGCTGCCCTGTACTCACGTGACATGAAAAAACACCATGAAGAATTGAGGGAATTCTATGATGTCTCTGTGGGGGAAAAAAGCTGCAAAGATTTGGAGCCATGACATTTGAGCTGCAAAGAGTTGAAGGATTACTGTATGACAATACTCTACTTTTAAATTTATTTTCTAATCATATCCTATTAATCTTTACAATGCATATTTAAAAAAAAAAAAAAAATCTGACCAATGTTGCCTCACTTTGTATCACCTAGTCAGGTAAAGGGGCTTAAACATTGAAACATAAACTGTTGACTCCTATAAATAATGTAAGTTAACTCTGAGAGAAAACTTCAGATCAGAATATAACAAATAATTTTATTGTAACTTTATCTGTATTCTGTGCATTATATTGTACAGTGACCCTCCACCTATTTGTGATCCGTATTTTGCGGGAACTAAATAGTTGCAGATGATTTTTCCATGCGTTATGAGACCTCAGTGAGTGCGTAGAATGTACTGCAAGCCCATCAGCTCATGAATATATAATGAGCTTATAAATATATAATAGGTCCCTTCCATTATACTTGCCGTACATGCTTCATTCTCACCGTTTAGTGGGAAGGGGAACCATTACCATCTCCATGATGCAAGGAGCGCTGCTGTGCAACCAGCACAGAGGCACCAGGCAGGCGGGAGAGGAGCCACTGACTTGGCACCGTGCCTCAACTCTGCCTGCGTGGCCACGACATAGTTGGCATAGCCAGTGTGTCCTGAAGCCAGTGGCTTGGGCTCCTGATGTCAGGATATGACACCTAGTGCTGGCACCAGAACCCCAACTCGCTGCCCAAAATGAAAAGTTCCTTCCAGGCAGCAGGAGATGTGCCATCTTCCAGGCAGTACATGTACGTGTATATGTACTGTGGTTTTTTGTACGTAGATGTTTATTGCTGGGTCAGAAACACAGAAACAGTTAATACCAGACAGGCCTGGAGTCCTCCTCTAGGATGTGTGGGGTAGAGGACATGCAGAGGGAGGGTAGGAGAGGGAAGGGGAGAAAGGTGTGAGCGCCCCTGGTGGGGGGTGCCTTTGTCCTCTGGTGCTGTGCCGGCTTCTCAAGCCCATCTGCCCCTGCCCCACATACCTCAGAGGAATCAGCAGGAGCAGATCAGACAGCCACCAGCTCTTTTGCCCTGCACAGCTGCTGCCAAGCCATGCTCCGGTGGACAGCGCCAGCAGGAGTCAGCAAGGCAGACCCCAGCTGCCACCTGCCAGGGATGGCATAGGAGATGACAAGCCAGGGAGAAACAACGATGGTCAGCTTCCCTTGGCCCACAGTGTTGATCTGACTGGACACAGCTGCTGGCCTACGGGAGGGCGTGCTGCCTCAAGCCCAACCATGCTGCATGGCAGGGGAGGGAAAGGTAAAGCCCCCGAAAAACCACCTCTTCCCATGGGGGAAGCAGTCCTGTTGTCTCCCCTTGCTGCCGCTCTCTAGTCAGCACTCCATTCCCCGGTGCCCCCTTTCCCCACGGAGAGACACGGCCCCTGTCTCTCCGTGGAGCAAGGGGACTGGTGGTGAATGACTGTGAATGTTAACAGGTTATGTGTGCAGGACCAGAATGCACACAGGAGCCACAGCATCCTGGCCTGACCCCTGCACCTCTGAGGCAGTGTTAGAAACCAGGGCCAGGATGTGGCCACGGGAACATATCGCGGCCTTAGTGGAGCCAGCGTGTGGGGGCGGGACATGTGTCATGTGGGGTGGGAACTGTGGGAGCCTTACTCTGCTCCCTGGTTACCTAGGAAGCATCATTACGTGCGCTGCCACAGCCAACACGTTTAAAGTGGAGTTTCAAAGGGTGTGGACTGAAGGCTTCAGCTCATGCCCTTTTGCTGTGAAAGCTCCGAGTACTGGGCCTGGCTAGAGAAAAGCAAGGTCCTGTTGCTGGGTCTGCCTTGGCTATCAGTACCATGCTTAGTACCAGGCTTCTTGGAGCCAAAAACCCTTCGTGTTTTAATGGCATCTAGAGGGGGTGCTAATGGATATGTAAGCCAGGTGGCAAGGGCTTCCCATAGTTACCGTGCCCGGGCCAGGCTGTCCGCTGCAGAGACAAGTGTGGCAGGTGTGGGCACCAAGATAAATCCCAGTTCCGACACTGGCTCGCCCAGCCATGGCACCCCTCCNATGTGGGGTGGGAACTGTGGGAGCCTTACTCTGCTCCCTGGTTACCTAGGAAGCATCATTACGTGCGCTGCCACAGCCAACACGTTTAAAGTGGAGTTTCAAAGGGTGTGGACTGAAGGCTTCAGCTCATGCCCTTTTGCTGTGAAAGCTCCGAGTACTGGGCCTGGCTAGAGAAAAGCAAGGTCCTGTTGCTGGGTCTGCCTTGGCTATCAGTACCATGCTTAGTACCAGGCTTCTTGGAGCCAAAAACCCTTCGTGTTTTAATGGCATCTAGAGGGGGTGCTAATGGATATGTAAGCCAGGTGGCAAGGGCTTCCCATAGTTACCGTGCCCGGGCCAGGCTGTCCGCTGCAGAGACAAGTGTGGCAGGTGTGGGCACCAAGANNNNTGGCAGGTGTGGGCACCAAGATAAATCCCAGTTCCGACACTGGCTCGCCCAGCCATGGCACCCCTCCTGTGCCAAGACATTTTGCCTTCTGGCTTCCCTTCTGCTGTTACGGGTTAAAGGGGAGGTCAAAGCTACCACTACTGCCAGCGACATAGCCATCATACAGGCAGCTGTAGCCCTCGCATCTGAGAACATGGCTGAGCGGGATTTTGCTAGGCGGTGAACCGGGAGTGAATCTCAGCAGCTGCCCTGGTTCTGCACTCTGGCTCAGCTCTACCTCCTTGCACCGCTGTCCCTGCCAGAAAGCCAAAAGTTACGCTCAGGGCTGTTGCAGTCCAAGAAAAAGAAAACCCAAACAAAACACCTGCCCCAAACATAACAGCGGCACGTGTATCTCTGCCTTGCTTGCATCATAGCCCTTTCCTGAGTGCTGGTTGGGTGCACCGCAGCCCCTTTGACAGTGACAGCTGTCCCAACTTGTGCAGCTGTAGCTCCCATTGTAGAACACCGGGGTACCCACGGTACCGCCCCGCCCAGCAGCAACTCCATTCCCCAAGCCTCCCCCAGGGTCCTGCTCCGGAGCAGCACCATGCCTCTGCCATGTCTGAACACAAGAGACACACACCAGCAACCAGAAACCTGATAAAACCCAGCACAGACACAGCAGGGAAAGAACAGTAACAGGACCCTCCGTGCCAACTTGGATCCGCAGAGGGGTCGAGCACCGGTTTCAAGGTTCCCCACCATGAGAGTTTCTCTACTTAGAAAAGTAGCTCCCTTCCAGGAGCTGGCATTCTGCAGCTGGGAAGTGGCAAAAGATGTTTCTTCTACTTTAATGAGGCACTACAGGGAGAGCCACGCTCTCAGGACTGCCCTCCAGACCTCATTAGTGGAGATGGTGCGTCTACAGGAGAGGCCTACTTGAGTACTCATGGGTTTGCTATCTTCATGTATTCCAGAATTCATGGGAATCGGGGCAGATCCAAAGGCCTGCGAGTTCCAGGGGTTGACTGTATATTAAAACAAAGCTGTTGACTGTGTTTATTTTTAATCATGGATTCTGTCCTCTGTATTTCATATTCATAGCCATGAGTGTACTAAAAACCTATAAGCAAGAAAAAACATGCTCCCATTTTTCTTGAGTCAGCAATAATAATGCACAAAAATAAACATCAAAAAAACAATAATATGCACAATAATAAACATCAAAAATCAATGCTTTTCCACAAGTTATGCTATTTGCAAAAATTATGTAGTGATATTACTGATTTTTCAATGATATCTGATACATCTCTTTTATTTATACTGAACTATTATACTAGACATAAAATCTCAATTTCATACAGCATTTTGTCTCAGGTAAGTGTCTCAAATTACTAAAAGGATTCCTAAAGGAAAAATAAGACATCATAATTCACAAGGACACTTAACTGGGCTTGTCTGCTTACTCTAGTGTGTCCATGCCAGTGATATTGGAACTAATAAGAGAATGAATCTTGTTCAGTAAAAATATTTCTCCTTCTGCTCCTGTTTATCAGTTTCAATTTTTATGTTGCTTGCTTCTTCCTTAATTGCTCTAGCAGAGATTTATGTGTGACTGTGATGTAAACCAGACAGGTGCAATGATTGGAGTGAAAACGAGTAATGTTTATTCATTTTCACAAATTCACAGAATCACAGAATATTATGAGTTGGAAGGGACCNGACCTCTGGTTCTGGTGTCGTCAGCCTGAAAGAAGAGGTCCACACCCACCTGGCGGCAACCTCCCCGCTGGTAGTATTTTCTAACCCTTCTTACACTTTTGCAATGAAGTTGCCCCCGGTAAACAATAGTTTTGATTCATTTCAGACGGCTACCTCCATTTCAGAGAAACAATGAAGAGCTTCTTCAACTGGTTTCTCCCTAAATGAAATTTATTCCTGAACTACCTAAGTAACTGTTCACCTATGACAATACCGTCCTGCAAAGAAAAGTAATCATAAACTTGATTATCCAAAATTCCACCTGATGTAGTCATTTATCTTACAAAGTAAGCATGAAAAGCTACACCTTGGAGTGCTACATTGACAGGCTACACACGCTTCAGAAGAGATAGGAGAGGACAAAGATGTGGGGGAGTGACCCTATATATTAACGCAACCCTTTATGTCATGGAACTTGACATCAAGACCGATCAAGTAGAGACCCTATGGGTTAAAGTAAGAGGGATACCAAATAAAACTGAAAATCTGCTTGGAGTAATTTGTAACTATTTCTAAGATGCCAGGGCAATTCAGATTCCCAATATGGGTGCTCTGTGTGATGACAGCAATCCACTTACTCCATGTGACTTTGGTGGCATGGTGGGTAGAGGGAACCTTTGCTTTGAACACCCACCCCAGCACCAGTAGTCAGGGTCCCAGAAGGAGTTGTACTTCAGTGCCAACTAGCTCTGAGGCAGCTCGGATTCCTTCACAGGTTGCCAAAATTTCCTTATCTTTTGGCATATTGTTAGCTTCAGCTCCTCTGTATCTCTGACTCCAGAAGCCTAATGGTCGGTCAGCCTCGGGTTTCACCGGGCACATTCTGCTAAGGACTCCAAGATAAACCATGATTCCCAGCTGAAGAGTAGAGCACATTTTTCACATCCTGTCCCATCCATACTGAGCCAAGGGCCACTGCATGAGCAATTTCTTGCTTGATCTTGTCGTGGTTTGATCCTGGCTGTATGCCAAAGATTCACCGCAACCTCTCCTGGAGGAGAAAAACTGGAAAATAAAGCTGGAAAATAAAACTGGTCACAGGCAAAAAAGCAAGGCAACTACAAATAAAGAATATAAAGGGTTTATTT
>WEKX01009642.1:16924-27213 GCA_013390025.1 Pitta sordida
TGCACAAAATGTCTGTCCAAAGGATCTCTGCCGAGCTCTCAGCTAGCTCCAGGCTTCTGCTTCTGGGCTCCGAAGAACATCTGCAGGTTTTTTTCAGCTTTTATCTCCATCTTCATTCGTGGCTTAGATGGATTCTACATTACTGGTTCCTTCCTCTTTAGTCCATGGGGTTTCACCATGGTCGGTCCAATTCACAAGCATTAGCGGGATGCCTGGAAGAACATTTCTACCCCTTCTCTCATGGGCCTGGATAGGCCTTTGATTTCTCAGCCTCCCAACGCAGGTTCTGAACCGGCCCTACATCTTGCTACCAATGTTTTTTCTTCTCTCCCAAATATGTCATTCACAGAGATGTCTCTATCTCTATAACCTTGAATGCCATGGCAGCGACTGAACTGAGAGCTGAGCTGTTAACCCCCTCGTTGCCGGAGCAGTATAAAAACTCTACACCATAAGAGATCTCAATGAATGCTTGCTGTTGCTCAGGTCCCCAATCAAAACGATTCTTTTTATGAGTGACTAGGTAAAGAGGGCTTACGATTTGACTGTAATCAGGAATATGCATTGTCCAAAAACCTATGGCCCCCAAGAATGCTTGCGTTTCTTTCTTGCTGGTTGGTGGAGACATGGCTGTGATCTTATTAATTCTCTCAGTAGGAATCTGATGCCATCCGTCTTGCACTTCACTCCCAGGAATCGAATCTCTCGAGGCAGCCCCTTGACTTTTGTTCCTTTTGATGGCAAAGCTAGCTTTCAGAAGAATCTGAATGATCAGCAAGTTTCCAGATGATACTAAGCTGGGGGCAAATGTTGAACAGCCGGAGGGTAGGAAGGCCCTCCAGAGGGACCTTGACAGGCTGGAGAGATGGGCAGGCTCCAACAGTATGAGGTTTAACAAGACTAAGTGCCGGACTCTTCACTTCGGCCATAACAACCCCATGCACCGCTATCGGCTGGGGGAGGAGTGGCTCGAGACTAGTGAAGTGGAGAGAGACTTAGGTGTACTGATTGATAGGAAACTCAATATGAGCCAGCAGTGTGCCCAGGTGGCTAAGAAGGCCAATGGCATCCTGGCCTGCATCANACTCACAATATTCTGTGATTCTGTGATTTTCTCAGCTTTCTTGAACACTTCTGCTGCAGTGTTTCCCCACACCAGAATGTCATCAATATTCTGCAGATGCTCTGGAACCTCACTTTCTTCTAGGACAGTCTGGATCTGTCCATGGCAGATAGTAGGACTGTATTTCCACCCCTGAGGCAATTGATTCCATGTATATTGTACGCCCCTCCAGGTGAAGGCAAACTGGGATCTGCATTCTGGTGGCAAGAAGAATTGACAAAAAGGCATTAGCTATGTCAATAGTGGCATACCATTTTGCTCTTTTGGACTCTATCTCATACTGGAGCTTCAATATATCTGGCACTGCAGCACTTAATGATGGAGTCACCTCATTCAAGGCACGATAGTCCACAGTCAGCCTCCATTCTCTTTCAGATTTACGTACTGGCCAAACAGGACTGTTGAAAGGTGAATGGGTTTTGCTGATTACCCCTTAGTTCTCCAACTCATGGATTAGGTTGTGGATGGGAATTATGGCATCTCGAGTCATTTGGTACCTTTGGCGATGCGCAATTGAAGTGGCAATTGGTACTTGTTTTTCTTCCCATTTCAGAAGGCATACTGCAGATGGGTTCTCTGATAGTCCAGGTAAGGTATTCAATTGCCTAATGCCCTCTGTCTCCACAGCAGCTATTCCAAATGCCCGCCTGAGTCCTTTTGGGTCTTTGAAATACCCACTTCAGAGATAATCCATACCCAAAATGCATGGAGTCTCTGAGCCTGTCACGATTAGATATTTCTTCCATGCACTCCCAGTCAGACTCACTTCAGCCTCCACCAGGGGGAGGTCTTGTGGTCCACCCATCACAACAGCAATGGAAACAGATTCTACCCCCACATATTGCAATGGGATTATAGTGCACTGCGCACCAGTGTTGACAAGGGCATCATACTTTTGTAATTCTGATGTACCAGGCCAACGAATACACACAGTCCAAATAACACGATTTTCCCTGACCACTACCCGGCTAGAGGCAGGGAACATCTAGTCTTGGGCATCCATGCCATCTTCTCTTTCATTGTATCCATTAGTTTGGTTACAGTTAATTCAAGCTACATTCCTTTGAGTGGAATTCCCCCTTCGTGTTGTACATCCTAACACTTCATCAAGTTGGGCTTGTAAAGCGGAAGTGGGCTGTCCATCCCATTTTCCCATGTTTTCTCCACACTCATGCAGGAAGAGGCATAACTGACTTCTGGTAAGAAAACTCCTCTCTCTATCTGGAAAATATCTGCGTCTAGTAACAGGGCCTCTAATCCATACTTCTGAGACTCGGAGATCTCTGATCGCCTTCTTAAGGTCCTTGTGGTTCTTTTATATCCCCTGTTTGATCTCCTTCTGATTCTTCTCTATTCCCTCTTTAACTTCCTCCATTGTATCTTCAATTTTCTGTATACGAGTTTCCATAGCTGCAATTCTTACATGTGTTGGGCCACACACGAGTTCTACATATGATTGGGTCCTCATTGATACATCCTTCACAGTGTCCCGACTTGTACCTTCGTGCTTCAACAATACTAAAGCAGAGGCAAATTCTGGTGGCCCAAGTCTTTTAAATTGTTTCCACATTACTGCATCAACTCGTAACTTGCCTGGACTCCTCCATCCTGGATGATCAGAGTATAGAATTTCTACTATACCTAATCCTCTCAAGTGCTGGATTCCTTGTTCTGTGGTTACCCATGGGACGTGTTGCATGTGAAGATCTTCTGCACTAATATATCTAACATTTACAGCTCTCAGGATCCAAGTCCAAAGACTAGTAGAGGCAGGATCACTTATTATTTCTTGATCGATAGCTGGATCACGTGACAGGGATCCCAAATGCCTCACTTCTGTTCCACATACTTTAACATCATCTCCGGCTGAATCCTACAAACATACCATCTAATCTAGGAGGGATTCATAGGGTGGTCCAATGTAATATTGTTGTAAAATTTGGAGATCCTTTAAACTTATAGACTCAGTAATGGTTTCTATAGCTGAGTCAGTTCCTTGTTTTTTCGAAGGCCCATCACCGGCATCCTGATCTTTCTTCATTGGACTCTGAGTTACTTTGAGTTTTTTCCTTGTGACAGAAGCAGCTGTCAATAACTTAGGTTTGCTGTCTGATGTATCTGCACCTTGAGGGGTGGTAGCGTCTAATGGCTTGTATTTACTGTTTGATGTAACTGCAGTTTGGGAAACTGTATCACCTGCTTCATTATCTTCGTGCCCTTCTGCTTTGGTTTGCTGCACTACGGGGTCCAACAGATTGCAATACACATATTATCCTGAGAATTGCTATTGCATTTTTCCCGCAGGTATTTCCCAGCCTTAACTGGGTCTTGAATCTGCTCAGGAGAAAATTGCCAGACTATTGGATCAGAGAATTCTTTCAGGATTTGGTCCTGAAAAGACCAAACTTCCTCCCATTTTCTGCACCATTCCTTATTCTTTGTTTGTTTAGCAGTTGTCTTATTAACCTTTTTGGACATGTGATTTTTCATTTCAGACATATTATACACCATATAGGCTACGACACCTATCATAGCTATCATATTAAGCAATGAAATGGTTAGGTCAATAGTCTCTTTAATATTCCAGGAGGGGTACTAATTTTCTCAAGAAAACATAGACTGAGTACAGTTAACGAAGCCTACAAATAAATTTGTAAAACTCATACCATGAGAATACCAGATATCAGAGAAACATGTAACTGGTGCCCAAACTTCTTCTGCAAGTGCTGTTATTTTCTTATAAAAGATTATCATTAAACATATCAACATGAGCACCCAACTTCGCATTCCTGCATGGTGAAAGTTATGCATTAACAACAAAGAGGTAGTTAATGGACTTGCATAAGGGTAAGTGAAAAGACGCAAGGCCCAAGAAGGAAATATAATTTCAAATAAATCTAAGGGCCACATTCAAAATATTATAGCCATTATAAACTTAACTACTTCAGCTATAAACGTAACTGAGGCAAAGGTATGTTTTTACAGTTTGTCACTTTCCTTTGGGCTCCCTGTACAGGCCACTAAATGAATGTTGTGGTTTAGATTGAGATCTTCCTTTCCTCAAAGTGAAGTGAAGAAAAAAATTAAGGAAAAATACTATTTTTTAACTGAAGTAGACAGATTTATAACTAAAAAAGGACTCTCCTCCAAGGAATTAACGAACAGCAAGAGAGAAAAAAACCCCTGTTGTTTCCAGTCCAGCACTGTCCGCTATTCTCCTCCCCCAGGGTGGGGGGAAGGGAAGGAAAGGGCTTGTTCCTGGCTAGATGTGGAACCTTCCAATGCAGGTAGTTGAGATTCGTTGTTTCAGTTTGGATGGAGATAAATTCAGTTCCTTAGAGTCTCAAGAAGAGTAGCTGCAATCTACCAGCTGAGCACCTGCTGCTGCTGCTGCTGCTGTTGCTCTGGAAACTCCTCTCCATCCCAGTCAAAATGCCTCAGACTGCAGAGGCTCTCCCAGGGCTGGAGCACTCCCTCAGAGGTGCCCTTCACAAGCTTTATATACCGTGGCTATGGGAGAGAGTGTTTATGGGCCCAAAGGCTCTGCAGCTGTGTCCTGGGTATTCTGGGATTTACCATTGCACGGGGTGGAGGGTGGGGATGGGGCGTGTTACACACAATGGTGTTTAAAAACAGCAATATGGAATGCAAAAATACCAAGATGCATTCATCACACATATCATATGGCCACCTAAGACACTCTTCCTAAAAAACAAAACAATTGCTGCGCTAATTTATATCACTCTATGCCTCTGATTGCTACGTGTAGAGAGCTATTATTTGTATGGCACAAGAAGCAATCAGTTGAACAACATTGTGTGTTCTGACAACCCTATTTATGTCTATATTTATTACTATTAATCATGAAGTACATTCTAGTACTGGGAATATGGGGGAAATATAACAGGAATACAATAGTTTTCTGAAATAATATCTATACTTTTTCTTCAGTTTAAAGCATGAACTTCTAAACCTGTGTTCATTTTCCCTGTTCCTCCGAAATTAATTTTGATATAAACCAGTTAATTATACATTTCCAATTCCAGCTGAATATTACTTCATTTATCATAGTTCATACTGAGAAATGGGTAGCTTAGGACTGACGAAGCCATTATGAAATATTACCTGTCAAATGAATTCTATGAATGTCTACTGAGCAGCACTTGACCTAAGATACAACTGAGTATGTAAGATGAATTTCTAGCTCTTTACAAGCTCTCTCTGTAGTATGGAAAATAAATGTTCAGACTGGTTCTCAGGAGAAACAGAAAAAAGGCATTAGAAAAACATTATTTAGAGTTCTCTCCCTTTTTTGCCTCTTCCCTCATAGCCATTTTTATTTACCAATTCTTTTTCATTACTGTGGTTTCAAAGTGCCTTCTTCGAAAAGCCCTTACTTTTGAACAGCATACTTGTAAAATAGGTAACATGACAAGATATTCTAGTAAATTATGTATTAATACAGCAAACTTGAAACAATGGTAAAATATTGGTAAAATTTTTATTTGACTGTATTGACTATATTGACTGTATTTACTTTTGTATTTTCCAAATGAAGAATAGTGGAGTATTTTGGATGTTCTGATAAATGATTTTCAGGTTTTGTTGATTTACGGTCAGAAGCCAACGCAGTCAGATGGGTATGAACCTCTTCTCTCAGGCTGACAGCGTCAGAACAAAAGGTCATAACCTTAAGCTACGCCAGGTGAGGTTTAGGCTGGATGTTAGGGAGAGATTTTTCACAGAGAGAAGGATCTCTTAGTGGAATGGTCTGCCCAGGCAGGTGGTGGAGTCACCATCCCTGGAGGTCTTTAAGAAAAGATTGGACGAGAAGCTCAGTGACATGGCCTAAATGAAGGGAGACTTAGGTGGATGGAGTGTAGTGCCCATGGTTCCACATTTATGGGTCTGATCCCTGGGTGGGTGTTCACTTGGGAGTTGGACTAGATGGTCCTGTGGATCCTTTTCAACTCAGAATAACCTGTGAACCTGGGAATCATTATGAACAATGATTTGTTATTCTGCAATGCTCAAACAAGAGTAACTGAAAGAAACTGTTAGCCCCATAGAAATGAAAATAGAATTATTTCAATTATACCTTCATATTTGATGACTGCAGTATGATTGTAAATTATGTGTTTTTAGTTGCAATTATTCCCAATTTTTTAGGGAGGGCAGAGAAAACAGTTGGTAATTTCACCATCTTAATTGTTCTCATTATCTTTAAATTCTTACATGAATAGGTCCTAGTAACCTTGAATAACAATCTCCTGGCAGTGTGCTAGCCAGTGGCTGTTCTGTTGCATTGTTACCATGGATCTTGCTGAGAGGGAAAAAAATTACTTATGTTTTTATTGTTTTATTTCAGAGCCCTTCTAATAGATCATGATTATAGTACCCTTCCAGTTTCTTACACATAACAGATGTTTTTATCTTCAATCATTCATGTTTTGCAAAGGATGAGAGGGAAGAGAAAGCACTGAGAGCAAGCTGTGACAGCAGATAGTACAGGAGCGGGCACATCATCTCATTTTTTCTCTGAACTGCTCTGAAATCAATATGTATATGTGACATCTGAGCATGAAAATTGGTCATGGTAACAATGAGAAAAAACGGTTATCCAAATATGCTGGTTTCTACTTTGTCTTGAAACAATAAATGTATCTCTCAAAGACCCTCATGGCAAAGTTATTTTTCTGTGCATATGTGAGAAATTTCTGATTGTTCCTGCATTTTTTATTGTTGTTGGTTTGGATTTGGGTTATTTTTTTCCCCCAGAGAGGGAGATTTAAATATTCCTTGAAGATTTTCTCTTATTTATGAGACCCAAAAGAGAATGAATTACCCTGAAATAAAGGTGTACTGATGTTTAATAAAATTTATGTGCTAATAGAATCAGAGTCACACCACTAATTGTCCTTCTATAATATACACTGCACTTGGGGTAGGGAGATAAACAACATATGTTGCTCTGTCTCATTAATTTTCTCCTAAGTTTCACCTTAATTTCATTCACGTTTCTTCTTAATTTTATGTCCCTTTGAAACTGCTGGCAGTTTTAAGAATAGTTACATGTGAACTTTAGTAAGAGCGTGAACTCAGGTTAAAAAGAATTTCTTAGAAAGAATAATCTTGAGGGATGCAGAGCTGTAAAATGTCATATCATCCAATACAGATTTGTCTCCTTAGAACAGAAAAACACTGCAACCTAAGATAAAAGAAGCAGGTGGCGGAGAGTTTCTGATTTGACCATGCTGCTTTTTTAGACAGTCTAATTGTTCTTATTTATGGTTATCACCTGTATTTCATGGGTGCTTGCTTCCAAATCTAATTAATGGATAATTTTTACGTGTTACAACTTTAATTGCTCCTTGGATTTCAAAGAGTACAGAAAAACATGACTGTTACCAAATAAAGGCTTTGCTTCTATGACTTTTTTATGTTAGAAATTGAAATTGTAATTGTTTGAGGTTCATTTTTATTTATTAATTTGGGGTTTTGGGGGGATTTTTTCTGGGTTTTTTTTGAGATATATAATTTTGTAGGACCTCTGAAATGAGAATATTCTTCTATACGTGCAGTGGTGACTGATTAAAAGTATATAAAACTTTTTGTCAGTGTAAAAATAGATTATTTTAAAACTTTCTCATGCAAGATTATTTGACATTATATAGGGCATAATAGATCATTTTCAGAATTTATTTACTCCTTGTCACTATAAAGCACAACACAATCCCTCAGTAACTTTTTTTTTTACAAATTACTTTCTTTCGAATATACATGAAATCTTGGTTTGAAAATTTTAAGAGATGAAGAATACATCACTTACCTTCCATGTGTCACTTTAGTGGTTTTTTGAACAGTAACGTACAGTTAGGCTATATTTTTATAGAATCTCTTGTAGTCATACTATGAATTATGGAGAAAGAGTAGATAACAACTGAACATGGATTTAAAAAGTCAATATTATTACAAAATTAATGGCAGTACAAGCAAATTTGAAGTAAGAATGTGCAGGTTCTTTAATTGCAAAATAACAACATGATTTTATAGTGCATAAAATATAATGCACAAGGTAGAAGACGTTTGAAATCGTACTGATGTAATGGAAGAAGTGAATGAATATTGAAGTGGTTTTTAATCGTCATTTAAACTTCATTTATATTGACAAGAAAAAAGAGATAAAATAAAATTCAATTAAAGCAACATTCTGATAGATGAGGTTTTCTTGAAACTGTTGCTAGAACAGCAGCTAGAAAAGTTAGTAAGAATTCATTATTTGTTTTTATTATTTTGAATGTATAGTATGATATCAGCAAATTATTTGCAAAAAAAACCCCAAATCAAACAAATAGACAAAACAAAACAAAACAAAAAATCTGACCCTGAAAGGTGCTTTGGGTTTCTTTTAAACTATTGTTTTTACAAACGTGCAATTCCCTTAAAATTGTCAATTTCTGTAACCTCTCACCTTTGACCATTCATAGCTCGTTCAGAGCTCATACAAACTCTCCTACATCAAAGGAAATTTTTACACCTGATCTTACTGGTACCTTCGTTGCATCCTTCAGGCTTTCCGTAAATGTTTTCAGTTAATTACTCAGATTTCCTGTGCTTAGTTTCATCATAACACAATTCTTTTACAATTAAAAAAAATAGAAATTTTGATTTATCTTTCACTAAAATGTTAAAGCATGTTATAACTATGAATTCTCCAGGATACTCCATCCAATAACAAAATGAACACATGTTTTTCAAAGACTAAGGCAAAAAAGAGATTGAGAGATGTGGCTAGTACATACAAGTATCAAGTTAATAACACTGTAAGAAGAGGATTAGCTGTTTGGGTAGCCCACCATGCCTTATTAATTTTATTTGTGAACTGTTAGAGGTTTTCAACATTTGCATATTGCAGTAACTGTATAAACCCCAAATATGCGTGCTCATTCACTTTTTATTTCAAAATATCTTTGTTTTCTTCCAATTCATAACAAACCTGAAATTTCAAACTTAGCAGTAATAAAAAACCATTTCTCTTTCCCTTCACCTTTTGTCTTCCGCTTCCCTGGTTCCTTCTAGAAAATCAAATATCAGTTTTCAAGGAAGGATATTCTTAAATGTGATAAAATTAAAATCATTATCTAGTTTTCAGATTAAGTCCTCACCCTTGTAGTATCCAGACCCTTATAGGACTCTTCTTATTTTAACTCTGAGACCAATGAAGTGCAACAAATAATCTTGAACCTCTCTTACAATTACGTATACGTGGCTGTGTTCTCAGTGGATAAATGGTAATTAAAAAAGTCTGGGATACTAAAAAGAAGCTATTTTTCAGAAAATACTAGTTTTAACCTTTCACAACTACATGCTGACATCTGTTTCTACAGTTAGGTAGGCTTACTGCCAATCATTGACAGGCAGGTTTAAGCACTTTACATTGACAGTAAATCCCATATGCATATTTTGTTCTATGGTCTTCAATCAGATAGCTGCTGCCTAGGTGAGAGCTTTCAGTGCAAAACAGAAATGGAAGTGGAATAGGCTTATTGTATCCACCTGGATTACTTAAAAACAGTGGGAAAATTGCAGTGAAAAAATCCAACTTACATTCCAACTTACAAAAGGAAAAAACTATCTCACCTGTCATATAGTGGATCTGCCTTGATTAAATAGGTGGAGCTCTTGCAAAAACATCTGCAACAGGCTGCAGAGGTTCACAGATTCACAGGTTATTCCGAGTTGGAAGGGACCCACAAGGACCAACTTCCAAGCAAGCGTCCACCCAGGGATCAAACCCACAACCCAGTAGCAATGGGCACCACACTCCACCCATCCAAGCCTCCCATCCTCTAGACCGTGTCACTGAGCTCCTCATCGAGTCTTTTCTTAAACACCTTCAGGGATGGTGACTCCACCACCTCCCTGGGCAGACCATTCCAATGATAGATCACTCTCTCTGTGAAAAATCTCATCCTAACGTCCAGCCTAAACGTCCCCAGGTGCAGCTTGAGACCACGACCTCTTGTTTTGGTGCTGTCAGCCTGAGAGAAGANCTTGCTGGCCGCCTGAGAGAAGAGTTTTACACCCACCCGACTGCAACCTCCCTTCAGGTAGTTGTAAACAGCCATGAGGTCAACCTTGAGCCTTCTTTTCTCCAGGCTGAACA
>WEKX01009643.1:1724-16432 GCA_013390025.1 Pitta sordida
GGACTGGAGGGCAGGCCCTATGGGGAGCGACTACAGGAACTGGGATTGTTCATCCTGGAGAAGAGGAGGCTCAGAGGTGACCTCATTGCTGTTTACAACTACCTGACAGGAGGATGCAGTCAGGTGGGTGTGGACCTCTTCTCTTAGGCTGATGTCACCAGTATAAGAGGACATGGCCTTAAGCTATGCCAGGGGAGGTTTAGACTGAATGTTAGGAAGAGGTTTTTCACAGAGAGTGATCGTTCATTGGAATGGTCTGCCCAGGGAGGTGGTGGAGTCGTCATCCCTAGAGGTGTTTAAGGGAAGACTGGATGAGGAGCTCAGTGACATGGTCTACTTGGTGGGGAATTGGATCAGATGATCCTGAGGGTCCCTTCCAACTCGGAATAACCTGTGAACCTGTGACTTGCAGTACTTATGAGATTGACTATTCCCTTTAGAATACTGGAAAGTTGTTTTGATGATCCTAGCTTTCAAAGTTGAGTGTGCTGGAACCTTTCAAAATAAAACCTGAAATTTAGGTTAAGTAAATAAAACATTTTAATAAATTTTCCAAAAATTCTACTTTTACCAATCATCTAACACTTTGTCTATGTCTGTTTTCTTGAAAAAAATAATAAACGTCAAACCAAAGGTAGCCGGCGTCCTTTAATCAGCTTAACATTAGACCAAAACCTTAGGGTAATTCTACATTTTAGTCTGTTGTTAATAAGAATAAACACTTCAGTGTGATGACTTATTACTCTAGTAAAATCTTTTTTCTAGTTTCCTAGAGCAAAACAAAACCATCATTAACACAGATGAAATGAGTCATTGCTTTTTATTGATCCCTATAAACAATGAGCATGCTATAATATATTTATGTATTTATTATATTTATACATTGCCTCACAATCTCATTCAAATCTGAATGAAAATAGTTTTGAATGATCAGGAATAATGTCATGGAACAATATTAACAGCAAAAATATTTCACCAGTGATATGTCTGAGTGTAAGGACATAAAGAAGGAATTTCCCATTCGATTAGCCATCACAACAGATAAGCACAGGTGGCAAAAATGAAGGCATTAATTTCAAGGCCTAAACAGAAGTGAAGTTTTGGGATTAGCACACCGAACAGAATTGCACTGTGCAGACGATGGTAAAGTGCAGACTGACAAGAACAACAAGCCAGACCCAGGGAGGCAGATTTGGATAACTTATCCGGATCAAAAACTTCTCCATGCAGACTCTGAGCGCAGCAGACAAAATTCCCATCATGGCACACTGTGGGAAAAGAAGCAAGTCCTCATACACATGCCAGTCCAAGTTGTGGGAGTAGCAGCTACTCTCATGAAAAACGGGGTCTTGGACGGTATAAAAATGGTACCTTAGAAGCACGACTTCAGGACCCTCATCACCAAGAAACCAGGGTGAAGAAGGACTGGTGGGATATTGTTGGAAACTGTGTGGTGATTATATATATATTTGCTTGATCTTTGTCTCTTTCTCATTCTCTGTCTTCCCCACCCCATGTCTCTCTCTTTTTTATTTCTCTCGCCAATATTTACAGTTAAATACAATCTGTATATTGACTGACATATGGTCTCATTTCCAACTTAATTCAGACAGAGGCATCGTTTAATAATTGGATCCTAACACTGATCTACAAGAGTTTGGATAAGAGGATGATACAGTTATCCTCGCTACATTGCGACCCCTCCATTATGACATCGTTGATTTGCGAGGAAAAATTCTCACAATTCAGTTTTGGGGATTTGCGATGTTCCTCAGCTGACGCATGTGTAGTGCCTCTGCTTCGCTGAGGGGCTGTGCTGGCGCTCCCTGTGGGCTGGGACTGGACCAGTCTAGCAGGGAGGGCACACAGTTTCTCTGGCTCGCCTGACCCAGGGTTATGCCGCAATATGCCCCAGGCAGACGCTGAGATCCAGTGCAAGAATGCCAACCAGAACCCGGGGACGCCNCACCCAGACCCCGGGGACGCCCATTCCCCGCCACGGAGGCAGGGTGAGCACACGCAGTGGCAGCAGCCAGGTGGCGGCTGCAGAAACAGCTGGGATGGTGCAGTGGTGGGATATGCCCACCCTGCGGCTGTGCTGTGCTGACAGCCCCAGTGGGCTGGGATGATGTGGGGCCGGGACAGCGTGGGGACAGTCACCGGGGATGGGCAGTGGGGGAGGTGTGGCGGGAGGTTTGCGCTGCTGGTGGGACAGTGTGAGCACGTGCGGTTGCAGCAGCCTGACCCCAGCTGCAGATGCGGAAGTGGCCGAAGAGAAGTCCAGGGATTCATGGGGGGGGGTGTCTCTTGAGGCAGAGAGGGCTCAGAAATGCTTCCCTTTTCTCCCCTGTGCATCGAGAGCCCATGGGGAGGAGTTGAAAAGGGTCTCCAGCGCTCATGATTGGCTGAGAGGGGGAGTGATGGGCGATGCCTGTATGCATATTAATGACCTGCACGTATTTGCGAATTTGCTGTTTCACGAGACCTCTGACACAACCCATTTCTCGCAAATGAGCATGTATAACTGCATTATCAAAAGTGGTTTCTGGAGGGCAGGCACAAGAGGGAAAATTTAAAGATGCAAAATTCACCATAGTCTTGACCTATCATATCCCATTTTATGAGCCAGTAATGATATCAATCTGATGTATGGTTTTAGAACTAAAAGGAATATCTTTATTTCAAATTAAGCAATATAATAGTACTATGCTGATCTTCTTCAGAACAGAGATATTCATAGTACCTAAAATTTTTTGCCCTTATTGTAGCATTTGTGATATATCCAACCAATATCATACTACTCTAATTATCCTGATACAGGCTAATAATATTTCGAATTTTGTTTCAGATAATGATAATAAATACATCCCTAGACACTGCTATGAGGAAAAAAATCTTGTATTTCCTCTTCCTCCATATACACATGTATATAAAAACTAAATTATTCAAAATGAAATATGCTGACCTATGCACTGTTTATTCCTTTAAAAATAATATGAAATTAGTTAAACAGAAGGCAACAATCTCATCACATCCTGGTCTGCTCTTGCTATTTATAAACCAAGAATAAACAAACAATTTCTAACGGCTTATTTAAGTTTAAGTAAATTTAAAAGAAGTAAATAATAATAAAAAGGCAGTATACTAGTAATATTTTCCAATCTCTACAAATGAAAAGTCTTTTTTGAAAAATAACTTTCTGAAAATTATGATGATATATGTTGCTCTCTATAAATTTTCTAAGAACTTTTTCAAAGGAATAAATGGGATCATAGATCTAATTTCTAACAAATTTCAGTTAATATATCTTCTTTCATGGCTTGGAATATATCCTTTAGAATCCAGTCCTTGGACAAAACTAGGTCCATTATCCAGTTTAGAAGTAAAATGTGAAAATGTTTTATTGAATTGTTAATAACTACCTCTAGAACTTCCTACAGCTTTTCCAAGAAAGCACACATTCAGGAAGCTGTGTTCCGGGTAATGGGATATCCAGACAATTGTTCAATACGTTTGTCTAGTTCCTGATGATATTAGCTCCCTGAAGATTTTTCAAGGAAAGTAGAGTTCTAGGTCAAGTACTTAACTTTTTAAATTTCAAAATATGCAAAGCAGAATGGTGTGTAACAGAGGCAAATGTATGTTCTTCAGAACTGCTTTTGAAAGAGAAGTGTAAAGAAAGTTGCATGTATTTCCGTATGTGCATCTCTTATCCTGAATTTTCCAATGCAAATGTAACTCTAAAAATATTTTCAGATGTATAGGAATGTTTTCATTCCATACAATATGACATTTTACCAGTAAAATAGATACAAAGTCTAAAGGTGTTCTGAATCTTTTCTTCTTAGAAGAGTACTTTAAAATTAAGACACAGCTTACATGAGCTACATATTAAATAATATTAAGGAACAAACATGAATTAAAACATTCTTCCAAGAATGCAACATATCTAAGAGCTGTGTAATAACAGTAGTTTAATTGGTTCCTCTGTAGTCACCTATTACACGAGTGAAAAATAACGGAAAATGAAACAGCCCGATTTTTAGGCACTAGTGTCCTTTCAAATTTAATCTAATTTTTGAGCATCAAAGGTGATAGAAAAAGTGGGAGGAAAAAAGGAGATATAAAACTTGGAGATTCATGAGACATTAAAAAAATAGCAGAAGATACAGAAAGCTGCAAGAAAATTACACTGGATAAATTCACTAGCTGAAATGGAAACTTCCTTCTATATTCTCGAGTCTACTTCTTGGAAATTGGATTCATCATATTTATGTGTAGCATCTACAGTGCAAACTTCTTTATTTGGTCTAGGCTTCTCTGAACTCAGTGAAAAAGACTTGTCTAGAGTGTCATCTACTTCATCAAAAGGCAGATATCACACATTAGATCAACCACAATTTAGAATATCCACTTCTCTTCCTTTACTGTTAAGTGAGATTAGGCATTACTATATGGTCATCTACACTGAGGACTACTGAAATGTACTTAAGTCACATAAATATATCTCAGTAGTACCATCTGAAATGTCATAAAGCAATGAAAAGATCCACACAAACATGGATGATACAGGATCTTCAGAAGAACTATGCTATTTTGAGAAGGCAGCCAAAAAGAAGATAGGGATATCCCAGAGTATTATAGGTTGACAGTAATCTCAATCTTGCAGATAGCATATGAATTCTGCAGATGAATTATACATGTCATGTAGTTTTCTTTATGCAGCTCTTCAAAATATGTTTCTGTTTAGCTCTGTCTTGTTTGTTTGTTGGTGGTGTTTTTCTTTTAAAACTCCAATAATAATACTACATGTCTTTTCAGTAAAGGCTAACCCTGTAATTATCTATTTATGAAGCTCATTTAGAATTCTTTATTTTGGAACAGTAGTAGTTGAAAACAAATTAATAGTCCTTCCCTATCCTGAGAATAAATACATTAAAGTAACAGCATGAAGAGACTCATATTTTCAGGTTTTGTGTTTTATTTTTCTGTTTGCATAAATGTATGACCGATATTGTGTTGACTTGAACTCACAATAGCAGTTTCTGAGATTGATTCATCAGAGAAATACAGTATTCTACAGTACTTTCAATAGTTCCACAAAGGAAAATAAATGAGTGCAAATAAATCATTAAGTAAACATATTGGATTTTATGTTGTTATTGTGTTTAGCAAGTTCCCAACAATAAAAATTATTATATAATTTTACCTTGGGAGACAGCGTATTAATCTCTAGGTAATTATTTCAGATACGATTGTGCCAGAACTTTGGAGTTTAATTTTAAAAAAATCGAATTCTCCAGTTTTTATCTTGCAAAAACCCATAACATGAGCAATTCAAACACTAGCAGCAGCAAGAAATCTACTTCACTGAAATATATCCACAAGATACCTAATTTCATCTGTTTTCACTGTTAACTCTAGATGAAAACAAACAAACAAACTAAAAACCAAAACACAAAAAATACCCAAAGACTGATAATAACGTCTTGCCCACTCTTTGCTCACCAGTCAAAAGGAATTCTGTGTTTGCCTTCTTCACTGGTAGAAGTGAAACTAGACAAGGAAAAGAAAATACATCCTGTTTGTATCTGAGTGTCCTCATATGCCCTCAGCATGGTTACTCGGTTTTGTGCTGAGGATGTCTGACTACTTCCCACTAAGTAAATTATATGGATCTATATCTGACGGTATAAGCTAATGAAATGCTGATATCGGATTGATAGACTTTACCTCCATAAATTTCCATAGAGTCACAGGTCCCTCCATCAAAATAATTGTGTTGTTATGTATTTGATTAAAGAAGAATAGTTGCAGCAGGAAAATATGTATATTAAATCCATCATTTATTACAAGACTGAGACATAATTCTATTAAAACTATTTATACTAGGCATGTTTTTATTTAACATTAGCACTACCAATGGAGCAGCCAACTCTGGGGAAAATTTCCAGGAAAAATAAAGACAAGAAAATCATCAGGACTAGTCAGCATAGCTTTACCAAGGAGAATTCATGCTTGATTAACTTTGATAGACTTCTATGCTTAAATAAATAGCCTGGTGGATAGGATGAGAGGAGGGCATTTAGGTTTATCAAGATATTAAGAGACAAGATGTTGATGCGTGAGTTGAACAGATAGCAAGGTGGATTGAAAACTGGATGAAAGTCTGGGCTCAGAGCATTGTTATCAGTGGCACAAAGTCTAGGTAGAGGCAGTAACTGGTGGTGTATCTTAGGGGTCAATAATGGGAGAAGTCTTGTTCGACATCTTTATTGGTTATCTGGATGATGGGCCAAAGTGTATTCTGAGGAAGTTTGCCACAACATCAAAATGAGTGTAGTGGTGAATATGGCAGAGGGTCATGATGCCATGGAAAGGGATGTCAACAGGCTCGAGAAATGAACCAATAAGAATTCCATGAATGTCAAAGCAGGTGGATGTGCCTGAAGGAAGCTGTGATTCCATGAAGAGCCCATGGGAGAGCATATTTCTGGCAGGACCCATGACCCCATGTGGGGTCATATTGGAATAGTTCTTGAAGAACTGTAGCCTATGGCAGGGACACCCTCCTGGAAGACAGAAAGAGAGTCAGGAGAAAGGAGTAACAGAGACCTGCTATTAGTGACTGACCGCAACTCCCTTTCCCCATCCTCCCTGTGCTACTCAGGAGAAGGAGGTAGAGAAGTTGTGGGAGAATTGAGCTTGGGAAGAAGGGAGAGGTGAGAGGAAGATACTGTTTTAGATTTGTTCTTATGTCTCTTTATTCTGCTATACTTGGATTGGCAATAAATTTAAATAATTTCTCCAAATTGAATTGGTTTTATAAAGTAAAGGAGTCAGTGAGCCTTTTCATTGCATTTTCTGACCCTGTCCTGTGAGGAGGTTGTATGACAGAGCAGCCTAGTGGGCATCTGGTAGCCAAGATTAACGCACCACAAAGTGGTACCTTGAACCTTTAAAGGAGTTCCTTCATAGAAAACAGAAAAGGTATATATATTGGGCGGATTATATTCCAATAAAGATTACTCAAAAGGGAAAAAAGTGAATTCAACCAGGGAGGAAAATGACAAGTCTCTGTCAAAAATTTATCAAACAAAAAAGACTGAAACATCTCAAATGTTCACAGTGCAAGCACTGGAAATTTCCTACCAAAGTCTTCTAGTCATATGCATATCTTTGCTTAAAGGTTCAAGCTTTGGTATCCATAATCATCATAAGTAAAATAATTTTTTTTTAAAGTTTGCATTCAAACTGGTTATAAATCAAACCAATTTTGTGAACTTATAAAAAATCGAACAGCACTAAACCTCAAATTCGACATTTAATTTTATCTGAAGTTTTATCTAAAGGTGGAGTTAGTACCTGAAGTACAGGCAGGAGCCAGCATCTAAAATTGTTGATAGCGGCGCGGGAGGGGATGCATGGAGCAGGCAGCATGGGATGGGGCGGGCAGCGCGGGACGGGGTGGGCGGTGCGGGATGGGATGGGTGGCATGGGGCGGGCAGCGCGGGACGGAGAGGGCAGTGTGGGACGGGGCAGACTGCGTGTGGCGGGCATATGCACTGGAGCTGGGGAGA
Source organism: Pitta sordida (assembly GCA_013390025.1). Taxonomy (NCBI): domain Eukaryota; kingdom Metazoa; phylum Chordata; class Aves; order Passeriformes; family Pittidae; genus Pitta; species Pitta sordida. Next base: position 9,305 of record WEKX01009643.1, read on the forward strand.
GGGTGGGAGCAGCGGCACGGGGTTTGGTCATGGCGAACCCACGGATTCTCGGTGTTGGGAGGGGGGGGTCTCCCGAGTCAGAGGAGGCTCAGAAATGGTTCCCTTTTCTTCCCCGTGCTCAGAGAGTCCGAGAGGAGAAGCAAAAAAGTGCCCGGAGCCCTCCGGAGTTCCGGGGGGGGGGGGCAATGGTCATGGCCTGCATGCATATTAACGACCTGCACTTCTTTGTGAGGTTAGGGTTTCGCAACGGCATTGGCCTGTCCCTTTCCTCGCGATGGAGGAGGTATAACTGTATATTCTAAAAAAGGATTTAGAAGAGTATATTTATACAAGTAGTAAAATTACTTTTATGCTTGAAATACACTAAATGTGAAATTTAAAATATGATGGTAATAAACAAAAAATAACATTTGATCATGCAAATTTTTTTTTAGAATTAACAGAACCAGGTCTAGTTTTCGGATCCATCTAAATTTAACAGCCAACTTACATATTCATTTTCTCCTTACAAGTTTTGAAAAAGAGTTTGATCTTTTTTTCTACTTTTTTTTTTTTTTTTTTTTTTTTTAAGGAACCCTTTTTCTTCTTTTTCTCCTTCTTGGTGCATGGTGGTGAACAATATGTGGTGTGAATGTGGCTGGTATCTGTCAGAAAGTCTGTCATTCTACCATTGACATTTTCCACAGTGTTTCTGTCACTGAGGATTAAAAAAATTAGCAAGTATAATTCATAAGTCTTAAATTCTGGTTAACTTTAGCCCTAATTCAGATTTCACTGATATTTTAGCTTGGAGTTAAATTGAAATTTATAATTTTGTACCTTTCCTTTAGAAGGGCAACATCAAGAGTCTGGGCTTTGTTAAGCCCATCAGAAATTATTATTTTCCTCCAGCTATAGTTTTCCTACCTAATATCTAAATAAAATAAGTCTACTACTCTAGGCTTTGCTATTCCACTTCGGAGGATTCAAACTGCTATCTGCCTTTAAGAAGGGGGTTTAGTCCATGAATAAACCAACCATATGTTACTATTCCCATGAGGACTAAATTATAATAGGACCTGAGAAAAAGACTGGTCTGAGGGAAGATGCACATAACAGTAAAACTCAGTTTGCAATCTCTTTTCTGTGTACACAGTCCATTTCTGAGACAGAATAAACCAAATGTGATACTAGGACATCTATAAACAATATTTCTGGATGTTTCTTACTACTAAATATATCTCAAGCATCAGATCTTATAGAGAAAAAATAAAGGAAAAGAATTATTCATTTTTTAGGAGTAAAGCCGTAGAAAAAATGCACTGGGGAGACGATGGATATTAAGCCAGTAAAATACAAGAATTTACTACTCCAAATGTTAATATGAAATTAATTACCTAATTTTGCCACTAGGTTCCATTACCTAATGTCAGAATAAATTATTGGCAGTACATAGCATTGCCCAGAAACTAGTTGATGTGTTTACATAACATTTTACAAAATATTCAGGTATTTCCCTTATTAATATTGAGAGATGTAATGAAATTGCATCAAAACTGAGAAATCCTTGTTCTCATTTCTGTGCAGCTATTCACAAGATTTTTTTTCAAGGGATCTAAAAATTTATGATCTGTATCACAGTTCAGGACAAAGCAAATAACATTAAATTCTGTTGTATCTTCAGAATTCCTCATAAAGGCATGATTTTCCTGGATGTTCTTTCATGCAGATCCCTGGAAATAAAGCTTTGCTGGTTTTGACCAACAAAGATTTAGTTGATTCCAGAGTAGCCATGAATAAAACAGTGGCAACAATCACTTGACTAGTGTACATAAAAAACTAAATGGAAAAGTCATGTTAAGACAAGGAAGAAATGGGAAAATAGTCCATGAATTTCCCCATCACATACTGTTGAAGAGACCTCACATCTGCAGGTACTGATCCTCATAGTGAATTTCAACCACCCCAGTATCTCCTAAGAGCGTAGCAAAGCAAGGCACAAGCATCACAGAATCACAGAATACTATGAGTTGGAAGGGACCCACAAGGATCATCTAGTCCAATTCACCATCTAACACCCGTACAGAGACCGAATGCACACCCCAGAGTGGTGAACATAAACCTAGTTCCCTCACAAGCACACAGGCCACACCGAGCCAGGAGGGATCCATCCGCTCTGTGAAAAACCTCTTCCTAACATCCAGTCTAAACCTCCCCTGGCGTAGCTTCAGGCCATGTCCTTTCGTTCTGGTGTCCTCAGCCTGAAAGAAGAGGTCCACACCCATCTGGCAGCAACCTCCCCGCAGGTAGTTGTAAACAGCAATGAGGTCGCCTCTGAGCCTCCTCTTCTCCAGGATGAACAACCCAAGTTCCCGTAGTCGTTCCCCATAGGGCTTGCCCTCCAGTCCTTTCACCATCCTTGTCGCCCTTCTCTGGACCCTCTCAAGCAGCTCAACTCCTTCTTAAACTGGGGAGCCCAGAACTGCACACAGTACTCAAGATGTGGTCTGACCATCAAGTAAGTTTAAGGAGTATATTTGGTGTGATACCATACAGGCAATCATAGATATTTCACTCTTACTAAGTTATGTATTTGTTGTTCATATTTCTTTTTCTACAGAATCACTATTCAGAGCTACTATTGAAAAAGTGATTTTATCCTCTTAAACATATTAAGTCCAGAGAATAGGATTCTGATATAAGAATGCAAAAAACATGCATGAGAACAATGAAAATGTGGGGATCTCACTGATATAATCAGATGTGTTGGCACACCTTCATCAATGAGATTCATAATTGGCTGCCAACCATATGAGCTTCCTCTCATAAGCAGTTTTTATTTTACTTTTCTATAGTAAACTCATTGCCATCTTTGGACATGTTTGAGATACTGAATCATGGCTCTACTTCACTGTCAACAAGGTTTAGGCATGAACAGTATGTCTAATTGACTGTATAAGGCAAGAGACCAACTCTAACATAGTAAAAAGCTAAGGAAGTAGATAATTTCCTGGGAAAATATTTTTTTTCTGTATTGTACTAGCATCAAAGTTATTTTTGAAACCAGTCAGGGAACAAAATTATCTAGAATCAGTCATGGATTAAGCCAGTACACTAGATTTAAAGATCCCTTCAGGGTCTTTTATCTATGCTTTCTCACTTAAAAGATTCTTAATTTCTCAGCTATTTTCTTGCAAATGGTGCAAAAAGTAGAAGCTCTGAAGTATCTGAATCAATAAGTCAATAATTTTTCACGGCTGTGGTATAAAATATTGTAAATATTGTCATGGTATAATGAACACCATCACATTATTTGTGTCGCCATTATAAGTAATTCTTGATGGCAAATCCTCATTTTTACATCAATGAGGTTTTTGACTTCAAGGCAAAACCCAAAAGTTATGCCTTTTTGGAATCATGCAAGTCAAGCATTATTGTGCTCAGAACAGAAAAGCAATGTTAACATGAATCAAAACTGAACATGCCAAAACACTGATGTATGATAAAAGCGGAGACTTTATAAATCCAGGTTCTTAACATATGGTTAAAAAAAACCCCTTATTTATCTTGCAAAATGATCTAATTTTCTTGTAACCTCAACAGGTTAAGTTTCTCCTAATCAGTACTAGACACTTTTTCTGAAAATTATACACATATCTAAATATTCCAGATAACATTGTAAACCTTTTATCTATTCCCCAGTTTAGAAACTCCACAATTATCTGTGTATCTGCATTTCATTGCAATATTTCATGAGTTATAATTATGTCTAACCAATGCCACACAAAGAAAAGTACTTTCTGGGTAATAACGAAGCAATTATGACGTAACTCCTAGAACTATAATGTGCCCATGATGAATCTAAGACTTCTCAGGGTCTGCTAATTTCAGTGGTACATCACAGAAGTGCAGAAACAGTGTTCAACACTCATGCTTTGAAATAAAATTCCTTGCTTTACCTAACACTACATCTTTGCATTCTTATTACTGGCATAACTCTCTAATGTACCATCAACAAGCAGGTATGCTTTATTATGGCCTTATCTAAGAGTTCATATACAATTTTTTAAAAGTGACCTGTTCTTAACTACATTTTCTATTTAAATACATAAGGAGACAGATAAATATGCAAATTGTGGTCATTTAACTTTGGCTGTTAGGTGTTCACCAAGTCACTTCCTCAATCCCTCTGAGAAGGACAGAATGAGAAAACGGGACAAAAAACTCATGGGTTAAGAGAAGGACAGTGAGAATGACCACTACATACTATCATGGGCAAACCAAATTCGATCTGAGGAATATTTATTTAATTTACTGACAATTAAAAATAGCATAGATGGGTGACCAATAAGAGCAAAACTTAACCCACCATCTTCCCACTCCTCTTCTTCTCAGGATCAAATTCACTTCTTTGTTCCTGACTCTTCCATCTCCTCCTCTTTCCCAAAAGTGGCACAGGGGAACAGGCAATGGGAGTTGCAGTCAGTCTGTAGCAATTCATCTGTGCTGCTCTTTTCTCCTCATGCTCTTTCTCTGCTCCGATTTCAGAGCCCTCCCACAGGAATTACAGTAAAATCCCATCTCTTCACTGTTTAGGTCTTTGCAGTTTCAATCCTTTTGAGTTTTTTTTCTGTCATAATTCGCATCTGAGCATGCGCACAGTGAGTCATGAAGATAGACAGCTCATGAATATGTAAATAAGCCCTGACAATCACCCCACCCCTCTCAGACGTGGAGCATGGGGAGGCATTCCCAGCACCACCCTGTGCCATGTTATAAGACAGGAAAGTGAAGGAAGTCTCATCTCACCCCTTCCCACTTGGGGGAATTGCTGGGGTGGCCGCACCGCTGCTGCAGGGACTCCATGTCTGCCCAAGATGGCGGCTTGGTGAAAAAAGCACAATCTGTTTAAACCTAGAGGGTGTGGCAGCTCACGCCAAGCTCAGCACTCACCACTGAAGCACTCACAGCGGAGCGCTCAAAGCAGAGCCTTGCAGCAGAGCTTGCCACAGAGCCCTGGTAGATCTTCTTCCACCAGCCATGGGCATGTGGGAGCCGTTGCCACTGCCCATCCCAACTCCAGCTTGCGCAGAATGGCAAGCAGCAATCTCCCGAGCTGATAACATGGCCCCCTAGCCCCCCATCTTATGGTGGCAAGGAGGCTCATGGCCACTCCTTGTGGAGGGAGGCAAGGGGGAGGATGGCAGGGCTGCAATCAGCAGAGGGGCATACAGCCCACCCAGCTACTTCCCTTTGGAGCTGCTGCCTCACTTTTGCAAACAGATGCAGTGTCCAAGCTCACTTGCAAATGCAAGTGGTACACAGCTGGCTGGTTGCAGGCAGGCACAAAAGCTGCCTTGGCTGGCAAGCATGTCCCAGCAAATCTGCCTGATATGAAACATCGGTTCTGTATGGCTCGGCTATGGCTTGGGCTTCTCCACCAGCACTCAACTTGGCTTAGCTTGGTTCAGCCTGTGTCAGGGATAGCAGCTAGTAACCTAACAACCTGGAACTTATCAACATGGATGGAAATGATCTTGACAATATTACAGCATACCCTTGAGAAGAGAAAGCTTGGCATAGCAGTGTGCTAAGGGGCCTGGATTTTGAGGATCAGGACGATGACATGGAAAGAGGCACTCCACTTAGGAAATCACTAGGAACTACCTCTTCCACCAAGCAAATCAGAACCTCTAGTGTCAGAAAGAAGAGTAGTGCTTGTCAGGGACTCCCTTCTAAGTGGAACAGAAGGACCTACCTCTCTACTAGACCCATCCCACAGGGAGGTCTGCTGCCTCCTTGGGGTCTGGGTACAGAACACTGCTGAGAGGTTGCCAAAACTAATTCAACATCAGGCTACTATCCCCTGGTGGTCATCCAAGCTGGTAGTGATGAGATTAACAAGAAGGGATCCAGAGAAATTAGAAAGGAATTTAAGAAGCCTGGTCATTTGATCAGTGGGGCAGGAATGCAGGTAATTTTTTGCTCAGACCCTATAAAGGCAGGTTTGGAACCTGAAAGGAACAGGAGGATTCTTGCTATAAATAAATGGCTTAGGGGCTGGTGCCACCAGAAAAATACTGGGGTTTATGACCATGAGACGTCCATTGCCAAACCAGGGTTGCTAGACTCTGGAGGGTAGAATCTACCTAATAAAGAGAAAAGGGTTTTGGCCCACGGGCTGGCAGGACACATTGACAGGAGAGGGTTCTGTTCCCCACACAATTACCAACCTGTTTCCATTCCTCATTATCTGGGATATTTTAAGTGTTTTGAGAGAAAGGAAAGCAAATGCACCTGCCTAGTACAAGCAAGATATTCAGCTACTGGAAAGAGTAAGATTAAAGGGAGAAATACAACAATGTGGCTAAAGGGTTTCTGAAATGTAATCAGATTTCCACTGAGTCATCTGAAGAACCCAGGTGAAAAGGGGTAGGCCTTTTAGTTAACGGACTATGATGCAGATGGCTATAAGACAGAAATTAGAGGTAGAATATACCCCTGTACCAGCAAACACAGATGTTGACAGTCCTTTAAAAAACAGTCCCAGGCTGCACAGCTAATTTATGTTTTATTACATCTAAATAAGTCCATTACACTCAGTACAGATAAAATGATACACCTGGAAATACAATATAGTCATTGCTGCCAGGTGCCTACTTCTTGAAATTAAAGACAACTGGTATCATAACTTAGCTTTATTGCTCTACTTTGACTCATCCTGCATTATCAGAACTCCCAGTACTTTTGGTTTAAATTGTAGGTAGAGTATATGGGATTTTAATACAGTGGTTCAGACAATTAAATAAAAAACTTTAGAACAGTCCTTCGTGAAGGAAAAGTGAATTCAAGAGCTTCAGTCATTTCTGGCAGTCTCAGGCCAAACATGATATAAACAGTCTTATACACAAAGCAGCTTTTGTGGTTGTAACAAAATATTAATGGACTCCTGACATTGTATAGTTGCTTCTGGGAATCAAAGCCAGGAGGGCATCTATTTGGCATTTAAAAAGAAACACAATCTTGGAAGAAAGAAGTGGTTTTAATATATTTTTATATTAATCTATTAGCAGACATCTTAGAAATGTGCCTAGTACAGCAGCTGGACTGTGGAGATAAATCATATTAGTGAAAAATGTTAGGGTGTAC
>WEKX01009643.1:16499-38545 GCA_013390025.1 Pitta sordida
AAAAAAGAGAAAAAGCAAAGACAGAATTTTAAACTTACCTTATTATTATTGATAGCTGTGATGACCCAAACACATTGAGCATTGCTGTCATACTGAAATGGAAAATTTGGTGATGTGAAAGTACCCCCAGGTCCCTGAAGATTGGATCCACAAGTTTTGACTGCAAAGAGAAAGTTCACCTTTTAATTCATATAGAAAATGCATGTTACAGATTCATAAACCAACATCTAACTTGCTCAAATCAAGATGTGAAGAACTAAAATATCATTGACTGAAATAGAACTATCTCCTGCAAAAGACTTGAACTTTCATGTTTAGTTATTCTGAAAAAATAAAATAAAATAAAATTTATCTTGTGTTTAAGCTTTTAATTTAAAGAAAAAAAAGCATTTGGAGTAAAAAGAAAAACTACAGTAAAAGAAACTGTCCTATTTATTTTTAAAACATTTAAACACTTCAAGAAGTATCTTATGCCACCTTCACCAATGTCTTGAAAGACAAGTTTAACTAATAGAATAAAATAATCACTTTTATCTCTGTGCTTCTTTTGTATCTGTAGCATGTCAGCATTTTTTCTGCTATAACCACTGTATAACCCATTGAACCAATGGCTGAAGCACTGAAAAATTTAAAGGAAACTTACAGAAGTTAGACTTACTCAATAGAGTGTTATCTATTTCTAAAGAGTACAAAGGGCATATATTTACAAATCAAAGCCTGGATGGTTACTTACAATAACATGTCTTAAAACCAAATACCTTCTTATTTACTGTAGGTTGCATCTCGCGTCACAAATAATACACAGGATATAAACTGTGTCCTTTCTGCTTGCAAAGGACATTTTTAAGGCATTGCATTCTTAGTCTGCTGAATAGCACTTTTGTCACCCAACTCGCACCACTTCTACCCCTCAGAGAAGCAGTACTCTAGTAGTCTGCATGAAAGTATATCAGAAGCCTGAAAATAAGGAAAGAGTAGCCGGGTGAGAGGAAAGCTCTTAATTTATGATCAGTAGCTGAAGACCTTGAGGACATGAGTGAGACTAATGAAAAGCACAGCTTTTTGTCTATATGTATATTTAACAAGAAATGGTATGATTCCTGCAGATCGTATTTGTGTGGGGGACAAAATTCAGGAGTGGGAAAACAGTGGGTGTTCTAGACACAATTAGATGCACCATCTGAATGTGTAAATCCGTTGGGGCACAGTTGGCATGCGAAGCGTATCTTTGCATTTTTGCTGCAGTAGAGTTACGAGTTCTGTTTGCTGTGTTTTCTCAGGGTAACCACATAATGGAGGTCTCAAAGGAAAGTCATGTCATTCCATAGTGGAATGGTCCCAATGAAAGTTAATCTTTGATTATCAATGTCTATTACTCATACTAATTGAAAATGTTCCTAACAGGCACTTGCTTTCAGTAGTAAAAGTTGGAAATCCAGGGGAAAAAAATCACAAATTTAACCAATCAATTGCTTTTGCAGTCTGGCTAAGGAGGAGAAAAAAGTTGTTAAAACATGAATCTTCATGTATATGTAAATACAAATACAAACCATTTATAGTTTGAGAAAGCTTCTGTTACATCAACATAAAATACTGAAATATTATGGATAATAATGAAGTGACTGATGAACAAAAAAATATTTAGTGAATATCAGACTTTTTTATGTTCAGCAATAACTTAAGTGTAACACTCTCCTTTAATAAGGCAATATAATTTTCTAATATACTAATATTTTATGTCCAAGTCTATAATCCACAATCTGCCAACAAAATGTAAACAAAATATTATAATGTGATTTTTATTACTCATTAATTTATATTTATCTCTGAACCTCAATGTTGTAGTTTCTCCTTCAATATCCCCATTTTTGCTTTCATCCTATTACTTGTGGTCTTTATCTCAAGAAGTGTCACAGGTTCCCGGTCTATGTCTCTAATTTTTTGTGACCTGAATGAGGATTTGTTCTAAATCATTGCAACATGCAAACTGCTTCCGAGTAGCGACAGTGTAGTATATTCTTTTAAATTGAAAAATATGATTTTTTTTTTACCTCATTGATGGTTAGGAAAATATCTCAGAGTCATAACAAGGGGTCCACATAAACTTCTTTCTTTTTTTATTGAAAATTATAAATATTTCTTATATCTTTTAAGACATTCTTTGACAACCCTTCTGAATTCAAGTAGTTGCTCACAAGACATTTCACCTAAGCATGAACTACCTCTTAGGGCTCTGTGCTGATTCTTACAACACCTCAAAGAATAGATAAAGTAGATGAAAAACAATAAACTTTTTTCCACTGGATTTTAGAAGTACTGCCTCAGACAACTTATTTGCACCGCTCACACGACTGTCTATTTAATGGAAGCTGAGTTAAGCTGAAAGCTGCAAAATTGTAAAAAACAAAACAAAACAAACCACATTAATACCTCAGAAGTCTTGGGGGTTCAGGTCTACTCCTGGGCCACAAATCACTCAATCTGTGAGGATAGGTGCATCATGAATATGCAAATAAGCCATGCCCATCGGCCTGCACCCCTCAGCTGCAGAGTGCCAGAGGGCACAGTGCCAAGCCCCTCTGGGGCACTCAGATTCATCCACTCTAAATAGACACTTCTGGCATAAGAAGTTTATTTGAATATAGTGATTTGATGCCTTAATCTGTCCAAATTCATTAGTTACTCTGTCAAATCAACATTGTGGCAATACAAGCTAGCTTAAAAATATGAGCTGAAATCTGATCTGCCTTTTTTTTAAGAAATAGAACAATTAAAATTGTGAATGTCAGAAATGAATCATTATTATCATTGAAAAACAGATCAGTCCCTTTCCAGCTTACTCTCACATCTTTGCAGATTTCTGTCCTGGCTTTGATTCATTATTATTCAGCAAGAACTTGTGTTGGGTTTTTTGGAACTAATCTAAAGGCTATTATTCCTATGCAGAAAATTTGTATTTTTGAAGATCAGTTCTGACTGTGTCTCTGAATATTTTATATATGTATAAGGATAGAGACACACATGACTAATAACTTCAAAACCAAACTTTAAATTTATACTAACAACCTATGGTTACAGATGCATATTGAATCTACTCAATATTTTTTTACTTACAGTAGTAACATTTCAGTAAAACACAAACATGACATGTACAATATTTGACCACATTGAGTTCTCCCCTCAGTCTCCTCCAGGCTGAACAAATAAAGTGATCTCAGCCAGTCCTCCTTTGGAGGCTTCTCCTCCAGACTCTTCACCATCCTTGTGGCTCTCCTTTGGATGATGTCTAATAGCCTAACATCTTTTTTTATACTGTAGTGGCCAAAACTGCAGGCAGTACTCAAGGTGATGCTTCATCAGTGCAGAGCAGTGCGAGACAATCACCTCCTTTGACTATTTGGCAATGCCCTGCCTGCTGCACCCTAGTACATGGATAGTCCTCCTGACAGTCAGAGTTAATAAGATTTTTATATTTCTAAGTCAATACATTTGTTTGAAGAGGAAAATTTAAATTGTGTTGTAGTACCTGATCTGACTTCAAAGACACTGTCAACATGGGGGGAAAAAAATCATTAACTTATTTTATATATAAATGAAAAAAAAATCCTTATAAGTCCTCACTGAGCTTTAGGTATGGACAGTTCCTGGTGGGACCCAGAAATCAGTAAACTGGCAGAAGGCTTTTGCTATTCCAATACCCCAATCTCTTCTTGAGAAACTACGAATTTTGCTACTAACTCCAGAGTTTCACATGAATTTTGTATTTGAGAAAGGTATCAAGAATGAAAAATAAGTACATTTTCAGTATGGCAAACAATTTAGCTAAGCAAAGATAATACACACAGAGATGCAATTTTGAAGGTTGCACACAAATGCGTAGTACAACAACACTGTAGTTGTAACTGGTGGGTTACAAATAATGTGATCAAAAGTGAGAAGAAGGAACTCTGCCTTAATGTGTATGATTTCCTTTATGATCTATCATTCAGGAAACTTCCCTGTCATACCATTCAGGAACCACTCTGTTGGTCACATTTTCACCACCTGCACGGGGACTGAAGCCCCTTTGCAGCTACACACAGACCAGGTTTCCTTCCTGGCTTGACCCTGGGCTCCCCATATCAGAGTCTCAGATATCCTGATCCTTCAAAATTTGATCATAGTGCAATGACTAAATAACAACAGAACAGCTTGAACTGATGCTTCCAACGAGAGACCTCAAACAAAGGAACCCCTGGGCTTTTATCGCCTCACAGTCCAAGCACAGGAAAGTGGAAGTCTGTGGATCATCAGCTGCTGCTGTGTCTCTGACTGTCCAGCTACCTGGACAGTTCCACAGGTCCTTATGCCCTTTATTGCACAAAGGGTCGTCAGTTCTCAGCCTCTTGCCTCGGGCTCTTGCTAGGAAAGGTTCAATCTGCAGCTCACACAGCAGCTGCTTATCAAGTTACCTGCACTGAATGTATTCCTTAAGACCATATAACACATTTGGGATAGTTGAAATTCAAATTCTCTCTATAAAACTAATTTATTTTAAATAAGTAGAGAACCATGGTAGTTAATGAGGCTTTACATACTCCTAAGAGACAAAAATCTGATGTATTAGTTCAAAGACAAGCATCAGTTTTTTTAAATTAAAAAGTCTCCAGTGTCAGTACAGATTTTTCCTTTGTAAAATATATATCCTTGCATCATACACTGCAGATGTCTAATTTCCTGAGCTGCCTATTTCCCTTGTAATTAAAAAAGACTTTCTGAAAGACTGACACTTATAGTACCAATGAATATGTGTGCTTTTTAAGTTTGATGTGAAGAGCACAAATTTAATACAAGCCTACACTGAGAAATCCAAAATGACAATTACGCATATGGAAGTATGTCATGTAAACTATAAAGGACAATAAAATCTAACTAAAACAATTATTAATGATCATATATAAAATTCGATTGAGAAAAACATTAAAGATATTTCTATTTTAAAGTCTTTAGTACTGAATGTAGTATAACTAACACTCAAATAACCAGAGTTTTTAAAAGACGTATAAACTTTCATCTAAAAAAATGTAATATCACCATCTAAACTGCGAAAGCACAAGAAGCAATGTGATATTCTGAGAACATAGATAAACAAGGGGCATCTTTAGTATGGGAGATCTGATAAAAGATATGTGGTCTACTAAACATAGGTAATCACTGCGTGCAAAAGGCTGGGTTCTAAATGTAAAAAGAAGAAAGTTAAGCTTGTTAGAGTTCCATGGAAGATTTTCTAAACTAAAAGGCAAAGTTGGATTTCGATAAAATTTTCAGAAAACTACTAGCAAGGCCACTCACTCAGAAGAGTGTAAATAGGAAATAGCAAAAAAACAAATTAAGCAAATGTGAAAGATAAAATATTTAATTTACATGGTAACAGAATATTTTAAAGTGAACGGAGGTGAATTTTCACATTTCTTATTGTCCTAGGGTGGTGTGTGTATATTCCATATCTTTGTGTTTTGGCTTCAGTTTATGAGGTATTTTGTTGTAGATACTGGTCCTTAGCAATACCAAGGTCATTTTCTCTCTCTGTCCAGAAGACAAGAAAAAAAATCCAAAAACTGAGAAGCGGCAGTTGAAGGAAAAAAAATAAAATTGGGGGTAGCTCACACAGTGGTAGCAGAGGCAGGGAGCTGGTTGGAGCTCTCTGGCAGCTGCAGTTGTATGGAGCTGGAGAGGGGCTCCTCTGGTGTGTTTTCTCCAACTTTTGGGAGAGTCACGTTTGGTTTTTTTCTTGTTTTCTTTCTTTTTTTTTTTTTTCTTTCCGCCTTTTTTGTTTTTCATTGGACATCTTTCTTGCTGCACTCCAACCACTAGAAGAGAGAGAGAAGGCCTGCAATTCTCTTCCCCTACCCCCCCGGGGGTTCTTCCTGCTCATCTCCTGCTCTCCCCTGGAGTGCCCGCGTCAGGACTCTGAACTCTAGCTGCTCTCTGTGCACCTGAGGAGTTTCTTCTGGGACTGTCTGGTGGAATCTCATTGAGACCGACAGGACTCTTCACATTCAGGACTTTCCACATCACAGGACTCTTTACATCACATGACTTGTGGGATATCTCAGGTTTTGTTGTTTAATACTGTTGTATCTTAACTTGTCTGTTTACTAAAGTAAACAGTTTGTACTTTTCACACTTTCCTTGGGTTTTTTTTCCGAACCTGGTGAGGGGGAGGGGTGGTTTATTTTGGTTTTTTTTCTTTGACTCAACCCCAATTTGCCTCAAACCTCCTCACTTATATACAAAAAATCATCAATATATGAGTGTATACATAGATGTACAGAGTTACTTTACATATTACTAGCAGAAAACTGTAAATTCAGCATACTAGTGTTATCAGCTAGCAAGTAGTGAAAACATTTCCATTGTTCCATAAAGACTGAAAGAAAGTGATGTTAAAATTTTTTAATGAACCATTTGCTTTATTGATTTTTCTGTTCACTAGCACATGCAAAATTTACTCTTTAATACTTTAAAATCCCCCTTCTTTTTCCTTATAATTACAACATATAAATGTGTGTACCTTATTGTTCTTGATAATTCTTACCTGTAAATATGTATTGAGTGAAAACAATTATCAGATACTTGTAAATTTTTTATAAAGTCTTCATCTTTTATAGATTTAACTTGGTTGTGAAAATTAGAAACTCACTACGTACTAACAAAGTAATGAGTAAATTTTGTTCTCACTTTACTTCAAAAGAGCAAAAGGAAACGTTTCAAGTTCAGTCTATTTTGAGCTGCAAAGGAAAAGTTCTCTCAAAAAATAATCTGTTTACATCTGAGAGCTGTTGCTATTCAGAAATTATTTCCAGATACTGCACAAATTTATTCAGACAGCATGTCTCACAGCAGATTTTGTTATTGCTGTAACTCACACTGTACAGCAAGTACACACTTCATAATAAAAAGAATATCGTGCAGAGTTTAAAAATGTGGCTCTAAGTAGAGTAAAAAGAACATATTGAAAAATAAACAAACCCCAATATTGCTGAAAAAACTCACTGAAATTTTCCAGATTAAGGTTCATTTCTGCATTTGCTTAGGTAGAGCTTGAAAGCATTGGGAACTGTCATTGGTGCCACTCAGTGTCTTGAGAATCTCTCTTAGCTAGCAGTTGTACCACACTAGGTTTCAGCAAAAGGCACCCACTGTCACCCACCTCACTACAACCTCCTATCAGGTAGTTGTAGAGTGATAAGGTCCCATATAAGCCTTCTTTTCTCCAGAATAAACAACTCCAGATCCCTGAGCTGCTCTTTGTAAGATCTGTGCTCCAGACCTTCACAACTTCATTACTTTTCTCTGGATATGCTGCAGCACCTCAATGTCCTTCTGGTGGTGAGGATCCTAAAACTGAACACAGAATTTGAGGTACGTCTCCTCAAGTGACTAGTACAAGAGAATGGTTATTGCCATGGTCATGTTATATATGTTATATGTAATATGTTATATATATGTTATATATGTTATATATTATGTATATGTTAAATGTTATAACCATATGGGTTATGACATTTAATTGTCTGTTAGGAGAGATATTTAAAAAAAAAGCAAACAATAATCAATGTGTGTGCTATTTATAAATTAACTGCTAATTTTAAAGTGCTTTTTAAAAGAAAGATTGTTAACTGTATTATCAAATATATAATATGCAGAGGATAGTATGACTTGGGGGTGCTATTTGACAGCCTAGCCTACAGTGTGCCCAGGTGGCTAAGAAGGCCAGTGACATCTTGACCTCTGTCAAGAACAGTCAGCAGGACTATAGAAGTGATCGTCCTCATATAGTAAGCATTGGTGAGCCCACATCTTGAGCACTGTGTTCAGTTCCGGTCTCCTTACTCTAAAAACGATGGCAAGGTGCTGGAGTGTATCAAGTGAAGAGCAACAATGTTCATGAAGGATCTAGAAAACACATCTTAGAAGGAATAACTGAGGGAGCAGTTTTGTTTAGTCTCTAGAAAAGGGGGCTCAGAGATGATCTCACCAGTCTCTACAGCCAAAGGAGCCAGTCTCTTCTATGAGACAGGCTTAAGCTGGGACAGGGAAGATGCAGATCAGAAAAAAATGTTCACTGTTAGGGTGGTTAGGTATTGGAATAGGTTGCCCAGAGAGGTGATGGAGTACCCAGCCCTGGAAGTGTTTAAGAGGCATCTGGATCAGGCACTGGGTCAGTGGTTTAGGAGTTACAGTGCTAGTTTTGCGTTGACGATTGGACTTGATGATTTTAAAACTCTCTTCCAGCCTTGACAGCATAGTCTTAAACTGTGCCAGGGAAGATTTAGGTTAGACACATCTGTAGAGAGAGTGACTTGGCACTGGAATGGGCTGCTCAGGGAGGTGGTCAAGTCACTGTTCCTGGAGGTATTTAGGAAGAGACTGGATGTGGCACTTAGTTACATGATCTAATTGATAAGGTGGTATTAGGTCAAAGATTGGACTTGATGATCTCAGATGTCTTTTCCAGCCTACTTGATTCTGTGTGTGATGACTCTACTTGTGGTACAGTTACCATTTATATTACTATTTATGTGGGCTATAAAACCTAAGTGTCTTTAGAATGCCATTTTATCATGGTTATCATACAGTATATACAGTCGGGTCTCCTATACCACGGTACCGCGGGTCTTATTCTTCTCCTGTGAAGCCCTCCATCCGCATAGAATGGCAGCTCATTAATATGTAAATTTGCCCCGCACCCTCACACTGGCCCCCGGAGCTCCGACACTGTTTCAGCACTGCCTTGCTGTATACTGGTGTTTGTGTCGGCTCTTCCCAACGCCTGCAGCCATCCCAAGCCAGGAAAAACCCATTTTCTGCTCGACCTGAGGGTGTGTAAATCTTTCATAACTGCATGAAGTCTTCTCACTTGGAGCCAAGACGAGGGGAATGGGGGGGTAATTTTGCATAGTCATGCGTGTCTAGTTGTGCATGTGCAATCCCAAAACAGGCCTCCTTAATTGCTGAAAAATCATGCCATGGAGATGTGAAGCTGCTATCTGGGGGGCACAAAATGGAAGAGGGCCAGATGTATATAAATCTTGTCATGCAGCCATACTTACACGTGATCTCGTGATGATTTTTCTTTTCAAAACTAATCAGTTTTTAAATCTCTTATAAAACACAGAAAATAGAAATTGAAGGAACTTTGAAAAAGTATTCAGTCCATTACCTGCGCCATCCCGCTCTGCATGGAGGGAAGAAGCTGTGGCAGGTCTGCTTCGAGCGGTGACCAGCCCCCCCTGTCCTGCTCCTCTAGGAGCACAGCAGCTGCAGCAGGTCCATTCCGAGCGGTGTCTGGCCCACCCTGTCCTGCTCTGCTGTGAGTGCAGAGGCTGCGGTGGGTCTGCTCCAAACAGCGCCCGGTCCGCCTTGCTTGGAGCAAAGAGGCTGCGTGGAGTTATGAAAGATTTACACACTCTCAGGTTAGGCGTGGTGCCTGAGACTTTCTTGGGGAAGATGTCTACCCCGAGTATGGAGAGTTCAGGTCTACCCACCTGGAGAGACAACAGGACAGCAGAGCAGGCAGTTCCTTGCACTAGTGTCCCCAGCTGAGCAGAAAAGGGGTTTTTCCTGGCTTGGGGTGGCCGCAAGCACTGGGAAGCGCTGACACAAACACCGACACAGAGCAGGGCTGTGCCGAAACAGCACTGGAGCGCTGGGGGGTGGTGTGAGGTTGTGGGGCAAATTTGCATATTAATGAGCTGCCATTCTATGTGGGCAGAGGGCTGCGCGGTGGGGCACCAAGACTCACAGTACTGTGGTATTGGAGGGAAAACTGTACACCAAAACAAGCACCCATTTATTTTTCTAGCTTTTGTGGATTTCTACTGTACACAATCTGGATATCATCCCTCAGAGTTTTTTCCCTCTTTCACTGTTCAATAACATCGTACAGTTATTTCTGGACATTACTCTAAGTATCCATAAGCTTGAATTGCAAGATATCTGTCCTTTCCATTTCCCATGCCAAAGTATGCTTTGTGAACACACTGCATTTGTAATATTAAGTTTTGCAGTTATATAAATTTTTATATATATGTTCACACTAATATTTTAATTATCTGTAATCATATGTATCTACACACTAATACTTAAATTCCTTGATTGAGGTATTCATCATACTACTTGCCATTCTATTTGGTCATCAAACATATTCAGCAAAATTACTTTGTTATTTTCTTCTCTTACTACATTTTTTGTCATTTATACATTCCATTGGGGTCAAAGCCAGGTATAGACTTACTTCTCCAATCCTTATAAACCCTAAATTCAAGAATTTCTCATCTGCTTAAAAATATGTAATGAAGATGCTTCATCAACTACTAATTTTATATTAAATCACTGCAATTTTGAAATCTATTTTGTAAACTCTTAATATTTAGCTTATGATAGATATTCATCAGCTCCTTACGAAGCAAACATTCATAATATAAGTTCCCAAGTAAAATAAGCATATTGAAATAAAAAATTCACGTTAAACAAAACAGCAGTGTGGACACTGGATTTAAAACTTCAGGAACATACAAAATATTAATATATTAATATAATAGGATATAATAGTATTTGCCATCAAACAACAGAGGATAAATTGAAAAATTACTGTAAGAGTAAGAATTCCTCTTTACCTTTACACACAGGCCTATGATCACTCCATGCAGCAAAAACTTCAGCTATCCTCTGACAGGTGATACTTTTGGAGCCTTGAAGAACATAATCTTCATCACAGGAGAACTGTACTGTTGCTCCCAAGCTAAAATCAAACAATGACATAAAAAGAAGCATGTTTTTTAAAAAAAGATACCAGTTAATTTTTTCCACTATTTTGGATATAACAGATATTGATGAACAATTGAAACATAGTCCGTTCATTTCTGCTCTCGGTAGTAAAAGGCTGAAAGCTCTCTACTGGCCTGACAGGGCAGAGCATTCAGCCCTCCCTGGCTGACTTTGTCCAGAGCTTGTTTACCTCTTTTTTGCAGTTGTTCTGAGGTCAAGTGAAAGAACAGAATAAATAAGAGCTGCAGAGTTCATGAAAAACAGAGGAAGACATAAAACTGAAAAATTTAAGGAAAAAACCAAACATAACGTAAAGGCCCTTGCAATGTAAGGTTGAAAAGCTTCTATATGAGACTGGGCAAAAAGACCCATAAGGCAGATCATAGAATTGGAGGCAATTTCAAAATTGTGGAACACAAATTTTATTTAACACGAATGTTAAAAATTATACACAGCTACTAAAGGGACTAACTATACTGTTAGGAAATTCCGAAATTTAGAAATCAAGAAGACATGGATATCTTTCTCAAGACTACATTTTCACAACAGCATATCTGCTTTAGAAACAAAAAAAGGAGCATTTAAAGAAAAATAACATGGAAGTATATTTTCTTTAACTAACCATAGACTGCTTTAAAGAGGAAATACTGAGTAGAAGGTACGTCATTTATAAATTACATTGAATTCATGGTAACAAAACTGTAACTGGCAATAATTCCGGAGACTGTATAGGTATGGTAATTGGTTTTATCATCTCCAGAAGTATAAGTAACATTCACATTATGAATTCCACTTTACTTGTCCGAGTCAGTTTTGATATTAAACTGATATTTCACAGTATATGACTGTAATCATACTGGACTCATAAACATAATGAGATTGGATAATTTACAAAACCTGTGACTTGTATACCATATGAGTGAGACCTACTAAGGGCAGTTAGATAAGGAGATGATAAAAGATTAGTCTAAGAAAGTAAATGGAAAAGAGATCACTTCCTATGGAAGATCACCTAAAAAAGACAATAAGAGTAGAGCTTGTCCAATCATATTAAGAAGATTTATCCATGAGTAACTTAAAAGCCTAGTCAATAATTTGCTGTCTTTATCGATCTATACATTTAGAAATGGAAAAACAGTAATTCTTTCAAAACTGTCTAGTAGAAGAGATCCTTCCTGTTTCTGATGATGACTTTTTTCTTCAATGCCCTTAATCTGTGACATACAATAATTCAGTTTAAAAGTCATCTTTATCTAAAAAAAGTTTGATAACGTACAAACAAGAGAGTAAAGTGTAACTTCTAACCCTAGCAGGGTGCCAGAGGTACTTGAGGTGAATATGAGGAAAATTCAAATAGGACATGCAAAATAGTTTTCTCTAGAGCACTTGGCCATGGGTTTGATGTGGGTTTGTATGGTGTAGTGACAGCAGCAATTTCACAGGTTCACAGGTTCTTCTGAGTTGCAAGGGACCCACAGGATCATCTAGTCCAACTCCCAAGAGAACACCCACCCAGGGATCAGGCCCACAAGTGTGGAAACACGGGCCCCACGCTCCATCCATCCAAGTCNTCACTTTCTTTTTCTTTGAAAGAATCCCAGATAATTTGAGGATGCTCTCATAGGAAAAAGAAGAATTCCTGATAGAATAAAACTGGTGATATCTAGTGCATATCCAGAGGTACTGCAGAAGGACATGAGAGAGATTTGATCACGGCCTGTTGGTATGTTGAAGAACTAAAAATTGTGGAATGAGAAATTCAGAGGATAGAAGCTGGGGACTTATCCCTGGAGTAGTCTGCCTCTGAATTATAGGCAGGTGTTATTTTAGAGGAAACTAACAGATTACTAAAAAAAGGTGTGGGACCAAAAGTAATGTGGAAAAATAAGGGCAGTTTGATTTCCTGACTTATATTTGATCCAAACTGCTTACCCAATGAAGCCTCCTAAAAGTGTGACTATACATGATTTGTTAACATCAAGAGAATTGAAGCATGATATAGCTGTGAAGTTGTTCATTGTTGCATATTATATAGATATGCATCACAATAAAAATAATCTAAAGGACAGAATGAAAATCTCCCACAACTTCCAAAAGCAAAACATATTCAACAAAAAAAAGTTTTCTGTGGATGCAGTCAAAGGCCAGACTGGGTTCATTTAGTCTAGTATGCTAACAGTGAAAGTGATGAAAAAGAGAATGAGTGAATGCCTACAGAAAATCTTTAGATATAGCAAACATTTATAGTTAATCTTCTGATTATTATAATATTTCAATCATTTATGATCAAAGAACTTTCTGAACCGGAGCTGCTAATCTGGTAGTCCCTGGGTGACTACATTAGACTCTTTGGAGGAGCCCTTACCTAGACCTAAGACTAGTAAGGTGCACTAGTATGGAAAAAAGCTTTTGTGGGTATATGAATTACCAAAGGCAGTTTATATTCAATGTGAGTTCATTAATAAATGGATGAGGAAACCTTGTAGTGCTGAAGTCTAATATGGAAAAGACAGAAGTACTAAATATCTTTCTTTTCTGCATCAATTTCTACAGCAAATATGTTCATAAGCATCTGCATGTACCAACATCATTTGTGGAGAAGAGGGACATCCAATACTGGGAAGCGACAGGTAAAAGAAGGCAGGGAAGATTGAAAGACTGCTGAAAAATCTAATTGAGTCTATGCAAGACTAGCATGTCTGAAAAATTATGGTGATGAGGAGAAATTCCTACTGACTATAGAAAGGCCAACATTACATGAACTTTTAAGAAAGGCAAGGATAAGCTAGGAACCTTACATCAATCTCTGGAAAGAACATGTGCTCTAGGAAAGCATGAATAAAGAGCATTTACACATATTTACTAAAGATGAATCATATTTCACAGGTTTCACAGTTTTTTCTGAGTTGGAAGGGACCTATAGGATTATCTAGTCCAACTCCCAAGTGAGTGCCCACCCAGGGATTGAACCCACAAGTGTGGAACCACGAGCACCACGGTCTTTCCATTCAAGCCTCCCATCATCTAGGCCATGTCACTGAGCTCCTCATCGAGTCATTTCTTAAACACCTCCAGGGACAGTGACTCCACCACCTCCCTGAGTAGACCATTCCACTGAAAGATCAATCTCTCTGTGAAAAAGCTCTTCCTAATATCCAGCCTAAACCTCCCCTGGGGAAGCTTGAGGCCATGACCTCTTGTTCTGGTGCTGGCAGCCTGAGAGGAGAGATCCACACCCACTCAACTGTTTGATCAGCACACTTGTCTTTCATGGCTACATGGACCACTAATAGATGTAGTAGCGCTCAGTGTAACAGTGCTCAACATCATCAAGGTTTTTGACAGCATCTCTTGCAACAGTGTCTTTTGAGAGCTGACAAATTTATGCACTTAATAGATATATATGTATTCAAAATTGTCATGACAGCTGAGCTAAAAAGGTAGGAACCAATGGCTTTGTATTCAGCTCATGGCCAGTAATAAACTGAGCATTAGGATATAAATATGGGGTTTTAGGCTGTTTAATATTTTCATAATCAACCTTGACAGTGAAACAGAATTTATGGATCCATGGATTTATGGATCATACAAATGCAGGAATAGTAGCTGACACACTGAATAGCAGAGCTTCAGTCCACACACTTGACAAAGTTCAGCACTGGGCCAACAGAAATCTCATGAAATTTTAGAAGTAGAGGTACAAAGTTCTGCACTACAGAAATTTTCATTAATATTTTCCTATTAGAAAAAAAAGTATCCAAAAGACAGCTCCAGGTCCCCAAGAATGTAACGAAATGCTGCAGTTTGTCTTAGAGCTTGCAGTACAGATTTTCTAAGTCTGTATAGAAAGTATTTAAGAACAAACAAATGTGCTGAGAGCAAGTAATGCTTATAATCAGAACAGAAGTGAAATTCCAATAAAATGCTTCCAAAACCTACACCTTCCTTTTGAAGAAAGTTAAAGAGAAGTGACAAGAGCATGCTCTTCTCTAAAATAAGTTAAATTTTACTGAAATCAAATTTTGATTGATCTTAATAATCTTAATAAAATCCTTCTCCAAAATACTGTGTTTTCAAATTGAGGTATTGTAACTGGAATTTTCTCTTCCTTTCCAGAAAGAATTACAAAAGACAAGTTTAAATTAAAGCTATTTCCTTCATTACAGAAAGAGTGACTTCAGGAAGGAAAAGTGAAAGCGTAGTATTTTACTCTCTGACAGATATAAGACATGCTGGAAAAGATTTTCTGTAATACTAGATGCTTTTAAACAAAAGTAAACGTATTATTTATTTATTTTAAATAATTTGCAACATTCTGACTTTGGAAGCTGATGAAGCAATTGAGCAAAAATTATGATAGAGGCAAGAATTGAAACCAGGGTAACTTGAAAAGGAATTTTAGGAGATAGGTGAAAATTTTTAGCCTGCTTTTGTTCCATATGATCTTTTTTCAATGTATGATGTGTTCAACTTGAGATAAATGTGCATACTTTACTAATGTGCACCAATGCTTCTTCACAAGTATAAATCTCAACTTTCACATTCCTAAGACATTTAGTAAGCCATAGAGAGGAAACCTTTTTATTTACCTCTAATGTGTGTAAAACTAATACAGTCGACCCTGGAATATTGCGGTACCATGGTTCTCGTCGTTCCCCTCTCCGTGAAGCCCTCCATCCACATTGATACGAAGCTCATTAATATGCATATTTGTCCTAGTCTCCCCATCCCCCCAGCTCTGGAGCAGCTGCAGGGCGTTCCTGGAAGCTCCTTGTGTCACGTGAGTGGTCAGGTGAGCGAAGGGGGTCTCCTCTGCCCCATCCCCACCTGGGAAGTCCCCAGGAATCATGATGAAGGGGTCCCTGAGCCCATGCAGCCCCCGCAGCAAGTCCTGGGCTTTGGCTGCTGCTGCTGTGGCAGCTGCAGCAGGTGGAGGAGGCACCGTGGGGCTATATGTACTTCTGAGCCCTCCTCTCCATGTTCTCTCCCTCGGGACATGCCTGGCATGGCACAGGGGCGGCTGGGGCCAGCCATGCATAGCTCTGCTGTCACTTAAACACGTGAGTGCAGCTGCTCCAGTGGCTACTTTGTCACCATGGTAACACTGCCAATGGTTCACTGGCAGAGCAGTGTCCTGATGCTGAGGAGAGGTGCTGAGGGCACACTGCATTCTCCAGGAATTTTGCAGGATAATAGATGCCCCCTGCAGGGGCCAGACTATCAGAGTTTAAACCCATGTTTGACTCTGGCACAAAACTTATTTTGGTAGAGCCAAGCCTAAAGTAAGCAAACTTTTTTCAGATATTGAACTTAAAATCTATGTGATCTTCAAACTCCTGCTTTCAAAAATACCCAGAAAACAGACAAAACAAAACCTCTGCTAATGTGTACAGTAAAAGTAAAAGCTTTGTACAAAAGAACACATGACAAATAAGCAATTAAGCTGGAATGCATCTGGCTTTTACTGGATGCAAATTGGGCAGGGGGCAGGGAAAACCCCATTTATGTACAGCTCGGCCAGCACTGCCCGCCTTACAGGGTGGGGTCCTCCTCGGTCATTCGCTAATTCAGAGGCAGCTGAGACTGCTTGTAAAAAAATAAAATAAAAATTAAAAATGCCTGGAGCATTGCCTTGTTTAGCTTGCAAGTGGGGAGGGGACGAGCTGTGAGTTACCTGGACAGCCCCTGGCACCCATCCACTTCCACGGAAGCAATGCAACGCTGAGGCCGCCCCTGGGACACCAGAGCAGCCGTCCCACTGCTAGGACTTGGGGGAGCAAGTCCCATGACGCAGCCAGCGGGAGCAGGGGGCCTTGTTGTGGACATAAACACTCCCCCAATTGCCTCTCCAGCTCCTGGAACAGGTGGTACTGGTAGTGGCCACTATAAACAACATGTAGAAGACCATGCAGCACTGGAATTTTGGTAGCTGATTTGGCTCTCAGCAGTGCTAGACTATCAGTTTTGGCTCAAATCTAGGATTGTAAGACCTGTCACAGGTCCTACTCAACCATTACTCTGTTGCAGCAGCATTCCTGACCCAGTGCTTCTTCAGATACTGATTTTTGTTTCCATTTTTGTGTAAATTCACTGGGGGAGGGTCGCAGGGATAAGTTCTAATCCTGGTGGCTGGGTCTGGGGTGGGGCAGAACCCCCTCCCGATGGGATAGAGGGTCTGTCCTGCCAGCCCTGATCCTTCTCAGGCAGCGCTGCCTGGGCAGGCTGTGTGCAGCTGCTGCCACTCTGGGAGCAGGTGGCGGGGAGGAACCCTCTTCTGATGGGAGAGGGGCAGTGTCCCACCCACCCCGCTGTCTCTTGCACAGCGCTGCTAGTGTGGTGCAGCCAGGAGCAGCTGTGCCCGGGCACTCCGAGCAGAGCAGTGTGCCAGGGGTCTGTGCAGTGGCCTGGGGTGTGGAGGGGGGGGGATTTGCATATTCATGACTGCCTACTTGAATATTCATGCATGTCAGGTCACACGTGTGCAGTCACGAATGGTCCATGAAACAAACCTCCCCAGTCATGGAAAAATCACACCATGAAGAAGTGAAGCCACAGTAGGGGGAGCGCGAAGTGGAAAGAGTTGACTGTGTACAACCAAAGGAGTAATTGCTACCTTTTTCAAGGCCTGTCAACAAAGTGGCTAAAAATTTTACATGTGTGTTTGTATCTCTTCCCCTAGGTTCATAGGATATGCCAAGTTGGAGGGGACTCACAAGGATCATCAAGTCCAACTCCTGGCCCAGCACAGGACCATCCCAAAGTGTCACACCACGTTCCTGAAAGTATCGTCCAAAAGCTTCTTGAACTCTGTGAGGATTGGGAGGATTGTGCTGTGACCCCTTCTCTGGGAAGCTTGTTCCAGTGCCCAGCCGCTCTGCATGAAGAACCTTTAATATCCAACCTAAACTTTGCCTGACATAACTTCAGAACATTGCCTCAAGTCTTGTCACTAGTCACCACAGAGAATAGATCAGTGTTTGTCCCTATGCTTCCATTCACAAGGGAGTTGTAACTGCAATGTCTCCCAACCAGGCTGAACAGATCAAGTGACCTCAGTCAGACTAGGGAAGTTATCCTTCCCCTGTACTCGGCGCTGGTCAGACCACATCTTGAGTACTGTGTCCAGTTTTGGCCTCCCCAGTTTAAGAAGGATGTTGAGCTGCTTGAGAGGATCCAGAGAAGAGCGACAAGGATGGTGAAAGGACTGAAGGACAAGCCCTATGGGCAGCATCTACAGAAACTGGGGCTGTTCAACCTGGAGAAGAGGAGGGTCAGAGGTGACCTCATTGCTGTTTACAACTACCTGAGTGGAGGTTGCCGCCAGTTGGGTGAGAATCTCTTCTTTCAGGCTGACAACAAGAGAATGAGAGGACATGGCCTTACGCTATGCCAGGGGAGGTTTAGACTGAATGTTAGGAAGAGGTTTTTCACAGAGAGAGTGATTGCTCATTGGAATGATCTGCCCAGGGAGGTGGTGGAGAAGACTGGATGAGGAGCTCAATGACATGGTCTAGTTGGTGGGGAGTTGCACTAGATGATCCTGGGGGTCCCTTCCAACTCAGAATAACCTGTGAACCTGTGACCTCAGCTGCTTCTCATACAGCTTCCCCTCAACTCCCTTTGCCATCTTCATTGCCCTCCTTTGGATGCTTTCTAGGAGCTTATTATATTTCTTATTTTGTGGTGGCCAAAACTGCCACAATATTTAGTGAGGCTGTCCCAGTGCAGAGCACAGGATGGACAATCATCATTATATTTTCTTGGAGATACTGTCTCTCACATAAGTTTAAATAGAATAATCTTGGCAAGTAGGTCTTTCACCTATCACATGCAGAACTTAACACTAGAAAAGGACTGGCAGTTTGTCTGTCAAAGGCTTTCACTCTCAAGCCATATTTTTGAAGTTAAAATGCAAAACACTGGCCGAAAATTCTAGAAGGCATGACAGTTAAATACAATTAGTTTATTTTTATTTCTCTGACAATATGGAGTATTTTTTTGCTAGCTAACATCAGAAATTACACTTTTATAAAATAGTTGGAAGCTTTCTCTGATGCAAATTGAACTTTTTCTTTTCTCAAAGCTAGAGAAATAGAGAGACTATAATTACCAACAAAGAAATTATAATTAGTGACTGCTAGGTAGCTTATTTATCTTGGATATGATTGTCAATTCTATGTTTTGCTTGATTATGAGGAGAAAAGACAAAACAAAACACATACAAAAAAGTACAAGATATTATGTAAAATATAAAGTGCCATAATTTCATAAAATCTTTGTAAAACTCCCACATTGTTCTAACAGTTATTTTCAAATGCTCAGAAGTGAACTGTGTGACATGTAAAATACAAAATACATGAAAACAAACCTGAATGTAATAAATCAATAAATTTTAAAATGAGAAAGATTATGAAGAAATTTGTAAACATAATGATAACATGAAATTAGCATATGACATGAAACAAGAACATAGCTTTAGATTTATCCCTGTTAAGATGTCTATGTATCAAATATGAATCTTAACCCTTATAAAATAAATGCTTAAAATTGAAGGAAGCAGGTCAGAAACTAAGATAGAAAAGATATTTAAAGGAATTCAAAACATTTTCAAAAAGTGATTATGTATCTGTCTCTACTCATCAACCACCCCTAATACTGAAATTTGGAATCGTATATTCACTGCGAAACAGACAATAAATGTTTCGAAAGAGTATTTTTTTAATTAGATAAAGAATTTGAAAGATAATGTAGAATATATAAACATTAATTTTAAAAAGAGTCTAAATTAAGGATGCAAAGCCACTCTGAGAACGGCTAGGGAAATGCATCTGCAAGTGTCGAATTTACAGGTTGTTGAAAAACATAATGTAGAAAATGCAATATTCTCTATTACAGTCCAATGAATATGTCTGTAATATATGAAAACTTTTATCTGGTGTTTTATTGTTCTTCTCGTGTTGCATTCATTTCTGCTTTGTCCTTCACAAAAACCTCCAGTACCATGTGTATGTTCAATATTAGTAAATCTAATACAGTATTTACACAAGAAAATTATTTTAACTTACCTTCAATCCAATTTTTGTGAGATTATCAGAGATACATGCATTTTTCTAAGTAGGTATTATATCTTCTTTGTGTACTAAGTAGAGGCTATATTGCATTACATAATTTTACACAGAATTCTAGCTCACTTTTTACTGAGAAGGTCAGAAGTTTTGAAAGAGTACTCAGTAACAGCAGATACATTTCGCAAGTTCAATATTAGTGAAATGATACATGGGTAGGGTTTATATTTTACCTAAAATCTGAGCCTATCCGTTTTCCATTTTCTGGTTCTCCAGGATCTGGACACAAATTGGACGCCTGTTTAATACCACCCTCATTTACTGAAAAAAAACACAACAAAAACAAAGTAAAATAAACAAACAAAAAGAGATAACATAATATAATTTTTAGAAAATACAGAGTAAAGCAATTAACAAATAAGAAAAGGTATATTCTTTCCATTTTAGATCTTTTGAAAAAGATTTTCTACAAAATATGATCAACAACATAAACACTAGTTTCAATAGTTTGTCTTCCCAATAATAAGCAAAGTATGTATCTTCTCTTTTTTTCCAAAAAAGTATTATGCAATTTTTTAATAAGATGGACTAATCACCTATTTTGTTTGCTTGTAATATTATTGAATCCATATAGAAATACGTGTATTGCTACTATTCCTTTAGAAATATTAACATTTAAAGGAATGTTAATGAGTTTTAGGGATGCAAGATTTTATTCCGATTATACACTAATAAATGTCATCTCCACTAAGAGTTGACCTTTTCTCCTTGAATTATAATAAAACTTGACTGCATAAGCTCCTGTTGAGACTTGTCCTTAATCAGTATAAAAAATTTATGTGTTCGCAAAATATGGTGATCTGAAGGTAAACTCAAAGTAGCAGTTTGATTTGCATACATATATCTTACCATAAAATAAAACAGATCTGAACTGTTCTACGTGTTTTTCCAGAAATTTGTATGTAGCAATCTAGCCCTCAGCACATCCCTCACTATATTCAACTACTTTTTGACTTACTTTTTTTTTATTTGCATTATACACCTTCTTGGAGTTTTTCCATCTTGCAAAAAGATATCTTACAAAAATATTATTTGGTAAAAATTCTATTAATTTTGGTACTTAATATTTGAAGTTCATTGAACCAGGATGTAGCAGAGTTCCAAAAAATAAAAAAATTAGCCAAAGAGGTTAGGCTGTAAATTCAGGGCCTCATTAAAAAAAACCCCAACAACATGAAGGCAAGGGATTTTTACTAAGCAGAAAGATTTTATGCTTTGTTCATTATTACTAATGATGAACTAGACTACCAGATTTGCTGTATTAGATATTTACTTTCCATTAAAAGAAAATGTTTGCCTAAAAGTTGGGTAACCATATTTTGTTGTAAATATTAAAAAGTATTTAATTGTACTTCTAAAGGATGTTCATTAAATTTCAGCTTTTAATGAAGAAAAATATAATTCAGAATACTTGGGGGTTTTCCCCTCCTTGAAATTTGTCTTCTTACACACAAAGAAAGAGAAGACTCGATTTAGTAACTCTGAGGATGCCAAAGGCCAAATACAAACATTAAGAAGCTTAAAAAGAAAATATATCGACTTAGCAAGCTGGTCAAAAAATCTTCCAAGATCAGCTCTTGTCAGCCGGAACCACAGTAATTACCCTTCTCTTTCCCCAAATGCCTGTAACATGTTTAAGGTTGCTCTAACAGTAAACCAAGGTAATCTCTCTTTATCTGGGTCTCTACATTCAGGTGACTTCTGGGCCAGGAAAAGTCTCCTCATTCAGATTTCAGGTTTCAGGCTTTCCCTCCCCCAATACTTGTATGTGATGAAAGCATATTAGTTATAAAAACCCAGGTTCATGATACTGTTGGAATATAACTATATATATATATATATGTATATCTATCTCTCTCTCTATATATATATATGCANATATAATATAGTAAAAGTACAGACAAAAATGTTGTAAGTAGAAGCCATTAAACAAATTTCTAATTTGACTTGATGAGAACTAATCTGATTTCTTTTAAGTACTTAATGAAAAATACCTGCACATTATGATTTTTACATTGTTACTTTTACAGATATAATACTTGACTTTTCAGTCCACAGCTCTATGTAATTCCATAGAATGATGTCCAAATAACTATGTCTATTTATTTT
>WEKX01009643.1:47911-60855 GCA_013390025.1 Pitta sordida
AGAGAAGAGAGAAGAGAGAAGAGAGAAGAGAGAAGAGAGAAGAGAAAGAGTACCTGCAGTGATCAGTAGTTCAACCACCTGACCACTTCACTGGTGATCAAAATTTAAGGCATATTAGTAACCACACTGTAAAAAGATTTCTTAGCCATTTGAACATTCACCTCAGTATAGGACAGTAAAAGAAAAAGTTCTGAAATATCTCTCATGATGTTTGCATGTACTCAAATAAAGATTCCATAACCTGAAGAAGTGAAAGAAACTATAGAACAAGGCAATAGCACTAATAGCCGTACTATATTTCTTACTCTATAAAACAGAAATAATAGAAAAGACCAAAAATGTCAGATTATCCTTTACTACTTTAATTATTATGAAACCTAAATAAATACTTAAAAATAAAAGAGTTCAAATGTTTTATCAGAAAAAAAAAAAAAAACAAACATATACCACCACAAAACAGACAAAGAAACAACAAAAAAAATCAAGGGAGAATATCATATTCCTATAGTTTTTAATTTCCTTCCTGGTTTGACATCTGTAAAACATAGTGTCATTCACTTTTTGAAGATCTATTCTTTCATCTTCATGTTATATTTTGTAAGGCGGGATGATCAGGAAAATTTAACACCATTATAGTAATTTTAATCATCTGATTCAGTCTGAATTCTTCTTGATGAAGAAACAACAATCATATACAGTATTCCTCAGGTGATCTCACTGTAGCCTTATAAAAATATACTTGCACTTCCCTACCTCTAATGACATTATTTCACCAAATGCACCTAGGGTTTCTTTTTCCTCTTTTAAATAATCAGAACACAAAGTCGTCTACTTCTCTGTGATGTCCCGCTAATACAAGTAGAGAAGAAATTCTTCAGACAGGCTTTGATACTTTCTAGAATTATTCTTGAGATCGAGATAGTAAGTCTGATAGGTATTCATGTCCCAGTTGAATTTTGTATACATATAAACTTGTAGTTCTCTCCATACTTATCATTCATGCATACACTTCAAAAATATGTTTACAAAGCAAAACACTATTGTTATTGTCTACTCGTTCACAGAACAATCCCATGAAAGCCAACAGTATTGCTCTTTTACTGTAGTTATGCTTTTGCATCAATGATAATGTATCATAAAACTGCACTATTCTGCTCTTATTAGCAATATTCTCAAAAAAGCCTCCAGTTAGGGCCATATGTACATTTTTACAATTTTAAATATCCATACATATACATAGTAATATTTAGTGTATTAAATTTATCTTCTCAGGCATTAATTAATGTGCATAATTTCAGAGTGTAATTCTTAAATTACAATCAAGAGCACAGCAAAAAAATGCATTTTCAAAGTAAAATCTAATTTCAATATTTCTTAAATAGAAAAATAATTAACAAATCAATTTATATAAAAAATTTAAGTGGCTCCTATATAGTTTCATAGTTATCGAATATGCAGAACAAGACAAGTAGTCTTTAGACTTTTTTGCACATTTCATTGTCAAAGAGAGGTTTAAATATCTCATTAGTAACCTACAGGAAACCCTGTAGAAACATCTTTATTGAGTGTCATCTGATATGTTTTGATGACTATTATATGTACAGTATCAAATATTGGTGCCTGCCATGTAAAA
Source organism: Pitta sordida (assembly GCA_013390025.1). Lineage (NCBI taxonomy): Eukaryota > Metazoa > Chordata > Aves > Passeriformes > Pittidae > Pitta > Pitta sordida. The sequence goes on from WEKX01009643.1 coordinate 49,545, forward strand.
ATGGGAATTTTTTCCTCAGTATATGAATACCATTTTAATAGCAGGCACAGATATACTGTTCTGTGAGTATGCCCCAGTAAAGAAGACATTAAAGATTTTTGTCTAAAGAATGCTAGGAATATTAAGACTTTAAACGCCTCTCTAAGGAATAAAATGCACACAAAACTATTTGTGAGCTTTCTTCTTCAATAAGGTCTATACAAGTCTGAGCTACCTCACTGTCATACTTTTTAGAACATGTGGTACTATTTTTAACATGTGACAAATAAGCATTATAAGACTATTTTAGCATTATCTTGATCTCTAAATTATTCTCTTTTTTTTTACTCTTTTTTTTCATAATCTAACCTTTGGCACTTTGATACAAAATACGTAATTAAGAAGCATGTACCTAACCTATATCTTGTATTAAAGAATAAGTTAGAGAAGAGAAGGACACTGACAAAACAGCAGAGAGGACACTGCAGTGTAATGATTCTAAGAAGGAAATAGGAAAAAAACTGTATGGACATGACAATTACTACCAATTTAAAGTGCCAAATTGGTACACTCATACATCTTTGAATTAGAAGATGTTGTTATAGGCCCTCAGAAACTCCCTCTTAATTGAAAACAAGCCTGGGTTTTTTAACTTGACCAAAGATTTTCTGAAATTAACGCATGCCCACACAACCAATACAAACCAAATTGTTGATTAAGTTATACCAGTCAATAACCAGAAAGTACTTCAGATTTGTACTGAAATTACAATACAAATGAAATATCAACAGCTGTTCAGTGATTCCTATTTCATATGCAAACCAAATACAGTGCTTGGGTTTTTATTCTACTTCAATTACATATTTTAAAATTCTGAAGAACTGCAGCTCGGATGTCTCAAAAGGTGTTAGTAAATGAAGCTACAATAACTTATACTAGGTGATTATCAAGTAATACAACAGATTCCAATCTAAAGGAGTCTTTACCAAATACCAGTCCTATAATGAGATATCTGCAAGATGTTTCTCCTCCATATATTTAATATTTGTGTTTATACATTTTTCATGTACAATTGATTAACATGGAAAACTCAAAATATATTCTGTTTAACAATATTACCATGCAAAATTAAACTGATCCTTCTCTGAACTTGTGTATGTTTAAAAAAATCCACACTAGATGAAATTTTTTTCTGAATGTCTGCTGATTAAACTGACATTCCAGCATTGCTTTTCCTCAGCCTCACTTTCCAGATATCAACATTTTACCTTCTAAACACAGCAAATAATACTTGGTTTATACTCCAAATGTTGTTCATTATGAATACTTTAGGATGTACATATATTAAATAATCTGAACATAGAATTTTTTTAGATTTACCACTTTAATACTTGCCACTGAAGTTCCCAGTGTTCTGAACATTGTTTCGATCATGGATTTCACAGGTAATAGACTGCAAATGTACAGATATTTCAAGAAGTAAAATTTTTGCTGATGTTTTAAACAGAAAGGAAATGAATACAACTGCATCACCTACTAGTTTAGAAAAGCAGCTATTTTTAAAGTTCATATTTTGTGCTATGGTTAATTGTGTCTGAACACATATGCAGAATAGATTAATATTCTAATCTTAAATCTCTAAATTTTCATCAAATTAGGCTTCATTGTGAAATATAATTATATAAACCAAAAAGTTGGCATCAGAACAAAATTCCTTGTCTTTCCCTAATTTCTTGGTATAAATCAAATAATTTAAACTACCAAGACAGTATTATTACTAATGTCATTTTGCCATTTTGCTGCTCCACTAGAACAAAGATTTAAACACTTTCCCATTTGGTTGAAGTACGTTTCCTGAATGGATATTTGAACATTCAATTTTAACTTATACAAAATACTTTTTCATAACTACATGGGCACAAGTAAAATAATGTCCAATACCTCTATGAGTAACAACTGCAAGTTCTTTAGTTCTTTCTATCTGCTCAGCATTTCTTGGTCGTCTTCTTGTGTTTTGTAAATTTGCTTGATGAAGAGACAGTCCTTCCTTGTAAGTGGCCAACTCCAGAATTGATTTTCTTATATTCATGGCTTGCACTTGTTCTTCAGAAGGTTGTCTATAGGTGATCACTGCACTGGATACAGCAACATCAGCAGATGTGCTAGCAACAGTAATGGCACCAGTAGTGGCCGCAATATGCTCCTCTAACTCACCAGTGGAGGCAGTTTTGATGAAAGAAGAACCTGTGGGACACACAGTAGCACTGGATGCTAACTTTTTCTTTTGAATTGTGTTTTCCTGATCAATCTAAGAGATTAAATTTCTCTCTGTTATCATAGTAAAGACAACTGACATGAAAAGCGGAAGATCGATATGCTTTATTTAAAGATTTGAAGCAATCAAAACATTGTTTAATGCTACTGAACATTTCGTAATTATAGTGATATTGCTTGTTAACTTTTAAATGTCCTCAAAACTTATACTATAAACTGTACCAGTCATAATGACAGCACATAATTTCCACCTCTGCAAATTCAGTCTTGAAACCAGCATGGGTAGTGCAAAATATTCAGCTCTATCGTTAAAAAGACCCCCACGTAGAAAACTGAAAACCATCCTATTGAGAAGTGAAACAGCAGCATTATATAGTAACCTAGGTAGCAGGCAAAGCTTCCATACTCCAACTGCTAATAAGGCTGCCAAATATGTTCATTCTTTTCATCAAAGCTTGACAGGGTTCTAAAGGCCCATTTAGACTTGACACAAGGCCAAGAGTACATGGATAGTAAAAAGTACACATTTAAAAAAAAATCTCAGCATAATTATTTCTATTTAGGATTAGAGAGGCTTCACACGTAATTGTCTTTTTGCTCTCTGATTTCTGTAATAGTTCAGATAATTTTACTCAAAAACCCCACTCACAAAATGCTTGATAAGCTACAAAATCATCCATGAACTGTTTGTGAATATATTAAGTTAGCACTGCTAACTTTTCTAGTACTTAAAATAAATAACACGTGTAACTTTTTCAGTATTTTAAAAAATATTTTCATCCTTCCCCATTCCCCACATTTGGCTGCAAATGCTTGGAAGCCAAGTCGCTCACCTGTGAGCATTTAGAACATCTAACACAATAGAATCTCCATCTTGACTGGAACGAATAAATGATTCCGCAATGCATAACAAAATTCACCATAAAAAATAGCATAATCAAAGTTGATGTAGCACAAATTGTACTATATTATACTAGTATCTTTAGAATACATTTTTAATTTCATAATAATGATCTGGGTCTCTTGAACAGTCATTTAAACAATAATATTTCACATTTTTTCTTCTGAGCTGTCCCCTCACACAGTCTGAGACTTGTCTTTTAAGTGTAGTGGGTCATGTCAGGATGAAATGAAACCAGAAGTGTTAACACTGATAGAAAAACCTATACACTAGAAAATGGGAATAAGACTCCCAGAGGAGCTAAGCAGCATGTATCATTTTTCATGCACAAGGTATATCAGATCTTGTATCAGAATTCTCAAATGTTCTGTATAAATAAATGGAACAGATCCTCGTGTCAAAAATACTAAATCTTACTAACAGAGTATCTTTATTTTAATGTAGAAATTTTAGACTAAAAATATTTCATTTCATTATACTATAAAAATACTAGTGTAACAAGATAGTTTAGCTTTATACAGACAATAAAGCTGGTGCAGGTACGTATTATTTTTGCTAGCTGACATTTAATATCTTGAGATCTCTTGTGCAGTACCGCATTTCTAAAATATACAGTAGTGGTTTCTGCCGCAAAACTAAAAAACTTTAAAAGGTCCATTTAAATCTCCATGCTTAGGTGTCAGAAACCAAACCAAAAACTACTTACTGTCCCATGATGACAGAGGTATAACTAACTAAAATAGACCTAGACAGGCTTTATTCTTTATTTCAGAATAAAAGAATAAAATTGTCACAACAATGCATAATATCAAAAGACTAGGCTACTTATGATTCTGTATACAATAACTTTGGACAGATTCATATCAAGTGTAGAATACAGAAAATACAAATGATGCATGGCCAAGAGATATTTTGAAACAGAAAAATGTTGATTAAAACAAAGAAAACTTAACGTATGCTACATAACCACTGCTTGTAAAGCAAAATCATTGTGGACAATTTTTTATCATGCAAGAAAATGTACAAGAACGAGCAGTCATCTTCTTCCAATATTAAGGTCAAAGCAAAATTATGTTCAGAATCTCGGTCAAATGGCATATTTTGTCTTACTGATTTAAAGAAGTACAGCACAAGAAGTGAAAACAACTTAAAAGAAAGTTCACTTTAGAAGAAAAAAGCAAGAAAATTTAAACTTAATTAAAGCTACAAAGGTTATACAGTTGGCCCTCTTGCACTTCGCGCCCACCATATTGCGGCTTCAGATCTTAGCGGCATGATTTTTAGTGATGTAGGAGACCCGTTTCACAACTGTGCATGCGCGACCTGCCGCCACTGCGGCAGTGGCCCCAGCCCCGGCCCGGGCGGCGGTGTGGGCTCAGGCTGCAGTGGGAGCAGCATGGGTGGTGGCGGTGGTGGTGGCAGTGACAGTGGCAGAAGCGGCCGTGGTGGGGACACGGGCGGGGTGGCGGTGCGGCCACCATTCAATGCGCAAGTCAGGCTGCGCCTGTCCAAATTTAGACCGCAGGTGCGTGATACAGGAGACCTGACTGTATATAGAAAAGTACTACAGTTGGGATTCCTATATCATGGACCTGCAGTCTTACTTGTGTCCCACAAAGCCCGCCTTCTGTGTTGATTGGCAGCTCACTAATATGCAAATTTGCCCCGCACCCTCGCACGGCCCTCCCAGCCCCCCGCCGCTGTTTTGGCACTGCCTTGCTGTGTACTGGTGTTTGTGTCAGTGCTTCCCAGTGCCTGCAGCCACCCCATGCCAGGAAAAAAAGCTTTTCTGCTCAGCCAGGGACATGGGTGCGGGGAGCTGCCTGCACTGCTGTCCCAGCAGCCTGGAACTGCCCTGAGGGGAGGTGGGGAGAGCCAGGGCAGCCTGGAGCAGCCCAGAGGGGAGGGAAAGGTGCTGGGGCGGCCTGGAGTGGAGGGGCCGAACTGGGCCAGCATGGCTCACCACAGGCAGAGCAGTACGCCCATGGTCTCTGTGTCATGGTGTGGGGGTTGATTTGAATATTCATGACTGCCTAATTGAATATTCATGTGTGTCAGGTCACACATGCACAGTTGCAAAAAGGGGCCTCCTTCATCACTCAAAAATCATGCCACTAAAATGTGAAGCCGTAATATGGGGGGCGCGAAGTGGAAGAGGGCCAACTGTACTTTGATATAGAGGCAACTTCCAAGCAGAACACCTAAATTGTTAGGCTTCCTCCTACACTGCAGAAAAGAAGTCATGAAGAACATCAGTAACGTTAAAACAGCATGGTTTGATTTACAGGGGGGATTTTTGATAGAAAATTAATGCTATATATAAACAATCTCATAAGTATCAGGTACTGTGTAGAACAGATCCATTAATGCTTCCCTATCTATAATTTGTAATCCCTAAAACATCAACTTTGTTATCTTAGTATTTTATGGAAACAGTTTTAGACCAATTGAAGCATCTATGTTGCAACATACTCTCCACTCCAGTCATCTGCAGAAATACTTGTCACTTCAGTTTGTTAAAGAGATGATGAAAAAAATCGTATTTTTTATCGTATTGCCAATACGATAAAAAATGCATTATTTTACTTTAATATTCTGATTTTACAAAGAAAATAACATGAAAAAAAAAAAGAGGATATTAAAACTAGCAATGAAAAATGGCAGAAGAAGGAAGAAAGCGCGACTGATGTCTGCCTTTGGGGAAAAGTTTAAACCAACAATTTACTGAAGTCAACTCAGAGGTAGGTCATCACTTTGAATTCACAATCAGCAACTGAGAAAATCTGAGGCTTGAGGAACTGCCAGGCTGCATCACACAATGAACCAATAAGGATGTGAGGGTAAAAGAGTAGTTGTTACTCAGTGCATGTGTTCACAAAGAAAGAGAACCTGACCAACCCAACTGAGATCTACTAGACTGGACAAGCATTTCTTACATGAGTCCCTGTGGAAGGAGAATAGCTTAAAACCAGCAGAATTGTAGCTTTCATATGTCAAATTAGCCTGCTTACACAATGAAAAATTTGTAACTATGTAGAAGGGAAAAGAGATCAAGTTGAGTAATTCAGTTCAGAAACCTAGTCTGAACAAAACCACTAATCAAAAGTGTTGTAACTGCTAAAACTTATGATAATACAAACATATGGGAGACTCATAAGCCTTTCTATTTATATAGGAGTGGAAGTTGTTCTTCATTACAGGATCATTTTTAGTAAAGGGAAGAGGCAAGAGCCTTTGACATTTGCCTGAAAAAAAAGCTCCAAAAATAGATTATGAATCTGTGCTAGATGCACACTGTTTGCATAGGCATTATATTGCAAGTATACACAGGGTTGCTGTTGCAAACATGATAGCAAAGGAAATTTACCCCAGATAAACTCAGAGTGGAAGTTCTCATTTAAATTAATCTAATGGAATAACTTTTTACAATTCCTGAAGGAATAATCTAGGGAAATAATAAATGCCTTTTCCCACCCTGCAAAAACAATATCCACAAAAGAGTTAAGATAGAAAATGGTATCTAATAGAGTGAAAACTTTTGTTGAAAATTATCTTTTTATTTCCCCTTTTAGAAAACTCTGACTTGGGAAAGCTTTCCTATTCCCTTTCCCCTCTCTCCAGGTTGAAAAAGCTCAGCTTCCTGAGCCTCACTTCTCAGGGCAAGTATTACAGTCCTCAACCATCTTGATGGATCTTCACTGAACTTACTTCAGTGAAAAACTCATCTTACCTGTCATGGGGCCCAAACCTCAATGCACTATCCCAGATATGGTCACAAGAGTGTTAAGTAAAAGACAATAATCCTTCCTTTTAGTCTACTGGCTGCATTCTCATTAATATAACCCCAGATGCTGTTTGCCTTTGCTGTTCAGGAGACACTGTTGGGCCATGCTCAGCTTGCTGTCAGCTGCAATACATAGAGTCTATTCAACAGAGCACCTTTCTGTCAGACAGTCCTGCAGCCAGGGGTTCTTCCAAATGCAGTACTTTACACTAGCACACTTGAGTTTCATAGAATTCCTGTTGGCTCATTCCTCCAGCTTGTCTATGCCACTATGGCAACCCTGACCTTGACATAATGACTGTTGGTTCTCAACTATAAAGACTGAAATTTTGTTGTCATCTGAAAATCCAATAAGACTGCACTCTGTCCTTGATACAAACCCATTAATAAATGCATTGAAAAGAATTTGAAACAGAACAGACTCCTGCAGTATTCCACATGACGTAGGAAAAGTTTTTTTACTGAAAGAGCGATCTTGATTTGGAATGGGTTGCCCACAGAGGTACTTGACTCGCCAACCCTGGAAGTGTTTAAGGGTAGGATGGCTAAGGTGTTGAGAGATACGATCTAAATGTAGATGCTAGGTTAGTTGGGCTACGGGTTGGACTAGACGATATTCAAGGTCCTTTCCAACCTTATCTATACTGTGATACTGTGACTCCTGAATTTACACCAACAAGAAAGACTCCAAAAGCTGTCTAGACAGAAGTTTAATACAGTACTTTTTGGTTCTTTTAGTTTTCATCTTTTTTATAACTGTATGAATTGGTTGAAAATGTTATTTTTATTTCCTTTTAGTACCAGAAGTTACTTCTTTGCATTACTGCATTTTCTTATGATTTTTTTCACCCTTGCCTTTTCTTCCCCTCTCTCTTTTTCTCAACCTCTCTATTGGTATTTCTTTTTTCACTCTTTCTCTATTGCTATATGCATTTTAAAAGTAAATCAATTGCAGCAGTAAAACATGTACCAGATCAGTCTGAAAGTAACAATTAAGCATCAACCAGAAATTTTCAGTGACACAGGATTGTTATGGTTTAGGGGTTTTTTTTTCCGCTCTGGCAGCGAGGGGGTTAACAGCTCAGCTCTCAGCTCAGTCACTGCCATGGTATTCAAGGTTATAGAGATAGAGATGTCTCTGTGAATAACATATTTGGGACAGAAGAAAAAAAAATCAGTAGCAAGATGTAAGGCCGGCTCAGAACCTGCATGGAGAAGCTGAAACACCAAAGGCCCCCCAGGCCCATGAGAGAAGGGGTAGAAATGGTCTTCCAGGCATCCCGCTGCTGCTCGTGAATTGGACCGACCATGGTGAAAACCTATGGATTAAAGAGAGGAACTAGTGATCCAGAATCCATCTAAGCCACGAGTGAAGATGGAGATAAAGCTGAGAAAAACTGCAGATGTTTTTCGGAGCCCAGAAACAGAAGTCTGGAGCTAGTTGAGAGCTCGGCAGAGATCCTCTGGACAGACGTTTTGTGCATTGTGGTAGGATCTGAACTATGTACTTTAGGATGGGCTCATTATGACGCAGTAAAAAAGCCAGTACTTGAAAGCTGCATCCTATAATGTGACACTTGGACCACAGAGAATTTCGGAAGAACTGTCGTCCGAAAGGGCCGAGATCTCACTTGGGAGGGGGTCATGAGAGACTTTTCCTCTCGTGAGAGAGAGAGAGAACTTTATGGAAGCGCAGAAAGATGGTTCCTTCCCTGGATCTGGTCAGATAATACCAACTTGCCTGGTTTCCCATCCCTATGTTCCCCCTTTGTCTCCTGGTGAAAAAGGGAATATTAGATCTGTTGTAAGAGAAGGAGGGGTGGGGGAGGAAGAGGTTGCCTTTTAAATGATGCTTCCTTCGCAGTTCTGATCTTGTTATTTAGTAAATAAATCCTTTATATTCTTTACTTGTAGTTGCCTTGCTTTTTTGACTGTGACCAGTTTTGTTTTCCAGCTTTATTTTCCAGTTTTTTTCCTCCAGGAGAAGTTGTGGGTGAATCTCTGGCATCCAGCCAGGGTCAAACCACGACAAGGAGACATATCATCCTTCAGTACACACAAATGTGTGTATCTCCCAGATGCTTCTCTCAGTGCGTTTATGATCACTTTACATTTTCATAGTAGATACTGAAAATATGGTAAATTTATGTATCTAAATTTTATCAAAATGATTACATTTGAAAATTTTAAAATCCAGAAAAAATTGTCCTAGTTTTTGAGAACACAGACTTGCCAAACATCTTTAATGTGTTTTATCTTCTATCCACTAAATTCAAGACATAGACAGACAACTACCACTTTTTTTTTTTCCCTTTACATATATCTATCCCAATGATAGATTTTATTGCAGCAGTATAGGCTTGTTTAATAGAATAAAGAAAAAAAATTACCCACATAGCCTTATAAATGGATGCTTTCTTTCAATTGGTTTACTTAAATAAGAAAGTATGTTTTGAAAAGCTTAATTTTAAGAAAAGAAACAAAACCAAACCCCAAGTTTAATAAAAATGCATGTTGGTAAATGAGAAAACATTGATTTGAAAAACTAAATAATTATTTTCATATAGTCATACTCTTCTTTCTTTTCAAAAGACGTGCATCAATGAAAGATAAATCTGTGGAATCCAACATAATATACAAAGAAACCACAAACAACTCAATTTGTATACTCTTCAAGGCTCTCAGTAATAGGAATTTATGAAATGAACGATATAATGCTGGCAATGGAAAATATTCACATTTATTGGCCTTATTTCCTAGTAAGTTATCCTAAAAATACTTTTATTCTATTTGTCAATTAAAATGCCTTGCCAATATTGGATTATACAGTAATCCTCACTGATTCACAGTTCACCATTCCCAGCTTCAGTACATTGCAGGTTTTTTCACTCCAGTTTTACTGGTTTTACCATATTTATCATATTTACAGTATTTACTGTGTTTACCGCAACTTTGCAGATTTCGCTTATTGTGGCATCTTTCTGGAACTGATTCTCTGAGATATTCAAGGGATTACTCTATATTTATTTTCTTTATAATTTAGTCTTCTGAACCATAGTGCAAAAGAAAGTGTTATTTCCCCTTTTTAAAAATAGGATAAATCAAATAGGCAACTCTTAAAGAACAGTTACTATACAGATTATGTACAAAATAATTTATATAAAAATCATTTAACCAAAAGATAAGTCTAAAAATAAAAGGTTCTGGTTTATAATCCTATTTCTTGTCACCATGGTCATGCCATCATATTGTAGTTCTCTCATTTGTTTTTTACAAAATTGAATTCATAGTTCCTTCTACTGTCAGAGGGATACCAATATTAGTTGCTTAACATCTCTTCACTGTTATTAGCAAGTAAAGTGATATTCATAAGTCAAATATACAGTTCTAGATGAAACAATACCTGATAACGTTTGACCATATATTGATATGACTTTGACACTCCTTTTTAAATTTTCAGTCAAGTTCAGAAGTGGGAAAATAATGAATCTTAAAACCAGTAATAATCATCTTTCATTTACTTGTAATATCAAAAAAATATTTGTACCATTCCTGTTGAGGATCTACATCAGGTATCTAAGATTTGCCCTAAGCAGGTTAAGCGACAAAATTTTCTTTTCTAAATCCAGTGTTAGTTATCAAGAAGCTATATTATACAAACATCACTGACAATTACTAAATTAATTTAAGACTCCAGAAATGTATCCAGTGTATTCATTTTCAGTTCAGGGAAGATAATTTCAATATTAAATTTTTATTTTTTTTTTTAAGACAGATTAGTACTTGTTAGAAATAATGTGAAGTTCCTAGAAAGGTTGTTCATTCACTATGCAAATGATAAAGACAAGGTTGCAAAAAATGTATCTTGCCCGGGTACTTTAATATCACAGAATCACAGAAAATTATGAGTTGTAAGGGACCCACAAGGACCATCTAGTCCAACTCACCATCTAATACACGTACAGCGATCGAAAGCACATCCCTGAGCGTAATACCAACCTAGATGCCTCACAGTCTAGCAGGCCACTCCGAGCCAGAAGGGGCCCAGGGTCATCCAGCCCTACACCCCCCACCTCGACCATGTCACCAAGCTCCTCGTCCAGTCTTCTCTTAAACACTTCCAGGGATGGCGACTCCACCACCTCCCTGGGCAGCCCATTCCAATATGCACTTACTCTCTCTGTGAAAAACCGCTTCCTAACGTTAAGATTAAACCTCCCCTGGCGTGGCTTGAGGCTGTGCCCTCTCGTTCTGGTGTCGTCAGCCTGGAAGAAGAGGTCTACACCCATCTGGCTGCAACCTCCCCGCAGGTAGCTGTAAACAGCAATGAGGTCCCCTCTGAGCCTCCTCTTCTCCAGACTGAACAGTCCCAG
>WEKX01009643.1:68023-126871 GCA_013390025.1 Pitta sordida
GTTGGTGAATGGTGCCACATCCAGCTGGCAGCCAGTCACTAGTGGAGTCCCACAGGGATCAGTGTTAGGCCCAACACTGTTCAACATCTTTATTGATGATATGGATGAGGGAATTGAGTCCATCATCAGCAAGTTTGCGGATGATACCAAGCTGGGTCAAATGTCGATCTACTGGAGGATAGGAGGGCCCTTCAGAGGGACCTTGACAGGCTAGAGAAATGGGCAGACTCCAACAGTATGAGATTCAACAAGACTAAGTGCCGGGTTCTTCACTTTGGACATAACAAGCCCATGCATCGCTATCGACTGGGGGATGAGTGGCTTGAGAGTAGTGAAGTATAGAGGGATCTAGGTGTAATGAATGACAGAAAACTCAGTATGAGCCAGCAGTGTGCCCAGGTGGCTAAGAAGGCCAATGGCATTCTGGCCTGTATCAGGAACAGTGTGGTCAGTCGGACTAGGGGAGTTGTCCTTCCCCTGTACTCAGCGCTGCTCAGACCACATCTTGAGTACTGTGTGCAGTTCTGGGCTCCCCAGTTGAAGAAGGATGTTGAGCTGCTTGAGAGGGTCCAGAAAAGGGCGACAAGGATGGTGAAAGGACTGAAGGACAAGCCCTGTGTGGAGCAACTACGGGAACTGGAGTTGTTCAGCCTGGAGATGAGGAGACTCAGAGGTGACCTCATTGCTGTTTACAACTACCTGCAGGGAGGTTGCAGCCAGGTGGCCGAGAATCTCTTCTCTCAGGCTGATGACAACAGAACAAGAAGACATGTCCTCAAGTTATCCCAGGGCAGGTTTAGATTGAATGTAAGGAAGAGTTTTTTTCACAGATAGAGTGATCTGTCATTGTAATGATCTGCCCAGGGAGGTGGTGGAGTCGCCATCCCTGGAGGCTTTTAAGAGAAGACTCGATGAGAATCTCAGTGACGTGGTCTACTTGGTGGGAGGCTTGGAAGAACGGAGCGTGGTGCCCATGGTTCCACACTTGTGGGCCTGATCTCTGGTTGGGCATTCGCTTGGGAGTTGGACTAGATGATCCTGAGGGTCCCTTCCAACTCAGAATAACCTGTGAATCTGTGAACTGTGGGGTCTGAGGATATGGTTACCAAGCCGCTCCCTATGATCTTTGAGAAATCATGGCAGTCAGGAGAAGTCCCACATGACTGGGAAAAGAGAAACATTTTACCCATTTTTAAAAAGTGTACAAGAGAAGACCCTGGGAATTTCTGACGTATCAGCCTCACCTCTCTTCCTGGGAAGATGATCGAAGAGAACTTCCTAGAGACCATACTAAGGCACATGGGTACAGACAAGTGATTTGGTACAGTCAGCACAGCTTTGCCAAGGGCATGTACTGGCTAATCAACTTAGTGCCTTCTACGATGAACCAACTACATCAATGGCCAAAGGAAGGGCTATATATGTCATCTATCTGTAAAGTCTTTGACATGGTGCCCCCACAACATTCATTTCTCAAAACTGAGAAGATGTGGATTTGATGGGTGAACTGTTCAATGGATGAGGAATTGGTTGGACAGTTGCATCCAGAGTGTAGTAGTCAACACATTAGTGTCCTGATGGACTTTACGGTCAAGTGATATCCCTCAAGGGTCCACGTTTGGACCAGTGTTATCTACTGTCTTCTTTAATGATAGAGGAATCAACTGCACCCCCAGAAAATTTGAGGACTACATTGAGCTGAGTGATGCAGTTGACACTCCTGGAGGATAGGATGCCATCCAGAGAGACCTGGACAAGCTTGACAAGTAGGTCCATGAGAACCGCATGAGGTTTAACAAGATCAAGTGTAAGGTGCTGAACTTGGGTCAGGGCAATCTCTGGGATTAGGACAATCTGGAAGATAAATGGATTGAGAGAATCCCTGTTAAGAAGGACTTGGGGGTGCTAGCGGATGAGAGTTGGGACAAGACGTCCTTGCAGACCAGAAGGCCAATCATATTCTGGACTGCATCAAAAGCAGCATGGCCAGCAGATAAAGGGAAGTGATTCTACGTCTTTGTGATATCTGTGAGATCCAATCTGAAAAAACGTAGACAAATTAGAGAAGGTCCAGAGGAGAACCACGAAGATGGTTAGAGGGATGGAGCACCTCTCCTATGAGGAAAGGCTGAGAGGATTATGATTGTTCAGCCTGGAGAAGAGAAGGCTCCAGGGAAGCTCTATTATAGCATTTCTGTACTTGTAGGGGGCCTTTAAGAAAGATGACAAAGTTTTCAGCAGGGTAAGGGTTAATGGTTTTAAACTGAGGTAGGGTCAATTTTAACTAGTCATAAGAGAGAAATTTTTTTACAGAGACAGTGGTAAAACACTGAAATAACTCACTCCAAGAGGTGGCAGATGCCCTATTCCTAGAAACGTTCAAGGCCAGGCTAGATGGGTCTCTAAGCAACCTGATCTAGTTGAAGATGTGTCTGCTCATTGCAGACCAGCTGGAGTAGATGACCTTTAAAAAGTCCCTTCCAATCCAAACTAATCTATGATCCAATGAAATTAATATAATATTGCAGTTCTTGCTATGTAAAAAGAATGACAGAGAAGTAACGTAAGCTAAGGTCTTTTAACCATGACAACTTTGTATAGCATTTTAGCAGATCATCAGTCCGCTATATACAGTGCAAAATGAACCCTGTTAACCCAAAATTTTGTGGTAGGTTTCAGCTATTTCATGGCAGGAATGAGAATATTCTCAGTTGTGGAGTTCCAGGATACTTACACAGTAATTTTTTAATATTTCTCTTTGCACGCAACACCTTATATCTTCCAAGATTTGTCCTGGTTAACAGTTCAATCCAACTAGAGCATACTAGATTCCAACCAGAGTATGTGCCATACAAGAAGTTTTCTTATCCAGTAAGTCATAATTATTCAACACCTTCGTGCTCCACCTCGTTATTACTGCCTGTCTTGTCACTTAAATCTTTCCCTCACAATTCCTCACTCTCCACTCTAATCAGTTTACTTGGCTCTCTGTCTTTCTCCTACATATTCAAAAAAGTTCATTTTCTGAAAAAGTGAAACAATGCTAATTGGTACAGGATTCAAACAAAAATATATACATATTGACATATATAAAAAACAATACTTAGTTGAATGGAGTTGTATGTTTTAATAATTTCCAGATGCATCTGAATGGGGAAAAATGTTAAATTACTTCAGTCTCCTCATACTGCTGCTGATACAGTACACAAATAAAGCAGCTAATGTTTTAAAGTATAAAAGGATTCACTGACAGAAGCTAAGGTGGAGAAAGTGTACGTAAGTGGAAATTCAGAAGGTAATTCAGAAAATTTAATTCCTTTCTTGAAGTAGCATTACTAAAAGATTAACTTTTCATTAAAGAGATCTGTCTTCTCATTTACTGAGGAATACTTTGCAAAAGGTACTTTCACTTCCGAAATTAGATAATCTTAGACTTAATTCTGAAGAGTAATGCTAAATGGCCTCAACCTTACCTATATTGGGAATGAGTAAAATCTGTAGTATCTTACTTAACACTAAGAAAATACTTCTGACTTAACATATTGCATGGGCCATATTCCAAAGTAGAATTTTGGATCTATTTTTCCTACTGGAAAAAGAATAACTTCCCTACCTTCACGCAGGAGGTTGTTCAGCATATTACTCAGTGTTATGGTTTAGGGGGTTTTCTGGTGCTCTGGCAGCGAGGGAGTTAACAGCTCAGTTCTTGCCTGGGCTCTCCGTGCTGCCATGGCCTTCAAGGTTATAGAGATAGAGGCATCTCTGTGAATAACATACTTGGGAGAGAAGAAAAAAAAAGTTCAGTAGTATGATGTAGCGTGCCAGCTCAGAACCTGCGTCAGGAGGCTGAGAGATTGAAGGCCCCCAGGCCCACGAGAGAAGGGGTAGAGATGTTCTTCCAGGCATCCTGCTGCTGGTTGTGAGTTGGACCGACCATAGTGAAAAGCTATGGACCATAGAGAGAGAGANTATCTCTGGCATCCAGCCAGGGTCAAACTACTACACTCAGTCTTCAAGGATAACCTGTGATTAGAGTTTTCACAAACAATAGAGGAGGAAGAAACATTTAAAAGAGCACAACAGCTATATTTCACATGCTTTACGTCTCAACAAATAGTTTATCCAATTAAAATGAAAACTAAAAACTACTCCACTTTTATATCCTCAAGGACGTGAGGATTTCTTCTCTCACAAGTGTAAGTGCTCTCTCTAACTAAATAATAAACAATCTGTTTTTAGGCTAAAGAGAAGAAAGAGAGACAGAAAGAGACAATTCTGCAAAATAATGTATACAGTCTGATTACAAAGCACATGGGAAAATTCAAGTGTGAGACTAGACAAAAAATCTCATATTGAGTTACTTCATCTGACTTTTGTTTCCCTATCAAAATGATTTCCTTCATTGTGTATGTGTCCCCTAATGGTAGAAAACTACCTCTCCAAAACAAAAACTTAATTCTAGAACTAAAAAAAGTTGAAAATCCTGGGTGAGAGAGGAAGGAGGGAAGGAGATGGGAGTAAATCTTCAGCAGAAATAATTCCAATATATCTGATGTGGCAGTATTTATTTTAGCATTTAAAATCTGTTTGCTAGTTGGGCCACTTCAGGTTTATTTGCTTTAGTGTCCAGTAAACTTTATAATGATCAAAACCATTAATAAAATAACTTGAATGGCTTATCACATTTGATTATGATGAAATAATTTTCACTGCAGAAAAATATAAATCACTTAATAAAAAAGACCAAGTATATTATGAGAATATTTGCATATCAACTATTTTCAAAGGGGAAATAAAATGTCCCAATAGTTAACCTCAATACCACTAAATATTTTGAATGTAAACAAGTGTTTGATTCTAGTTTTTTCCCTCAGTTGTTTTACCTTCTTGACATGAACAGATAATCAATATAATACATTACACTGTTTGGTGGCTATGAAGCATACAGATGTACAAGTTAATGTATCAATGTTCTGACCCTATAAAAATGAAGTATTTTGAAGTCCTATACAGTGTACAGTTTATGTGTCACAGTATCACAGTACAGATAATGCTGGAAAGGACCTTGAAGATCATCTAGTCCAACCTATAATCCAACTAATCTATCATCTACATCTAGATTATATCATTTAACACCTCATCCAGCCTACCCACTATTGCACTATTACTAGAAATGTTCAATTGACAGAGAATATTTTTTGATAGTAAATCTTCCTTGAATTCTAGTGGATTTCCTTAGATGAAACATTTCTTAATAAATGCATTCAATATGTATATGCATAAATCTACAAATATGTGTTAATATATGCAAAATCTGTATATAATTATAAACTTTATATGGCTATATAAATTTAAAATATGTATTTTAATACTTATATATAAGTTAATAGAATCACTAAAACTACACTGAGTTTTAAATCGTTTTTTCTCCCTTGAATAAACCAAGACTCTTCATATTATTTAGAGATTTTATAGTTTCAATATACCATTTTCCTGGGTTTTTTATTGCTGCTTGAAATTGTGGTTTTCATTCCAACTTATAAATTATTAACTTTCATCAAAACAGATTTAAGTAACGAAAATGCTTTTTAAGCATTACCTAAATGGAAATAAATTTTAATTCAGTACTTTTTTCTTGTCTTCTACAGAGGAGATGGAATTACATAGCCAGTAGTACATAGTACATAGAAGTACATACTATAATTTGCTGTTTTGTAAACAAATCTAGAAATGTGTGGAATAGTAAATGAATCAGAAAGAGGTTTCCATTTATGGTAAGTATGAAATTAAAAAGATGCATCTGTTATATCATTAAAATTGGAAGGGACTCTTTATTGCATCACTTAATGCCTATTTCAGAAGCAAATTGCACTCTATCAATTTAAAAAGCACAGATTGCCATGTCAATATTTAAAGCTAGTTCTATTGACTTTTTAAAATGAAGTATGACCTTATTTGAAGTAGAAAAAGATTAATTAAAATTTTCAAAACAGATCTTTCTGGATCGGTACACAGAACTAAATGTCAACAGTGGTGTTATTAAAATCTATTATTGGCAAAATTATAAAAATAAGTTCTTTAAAATGAGGGAGGGTCCAAAAAATGCAACAACTTTTCTCTTCTGTGACTTGATTACAGCAAAATCAGTCATTGTATCAGCTGTTATTGTCTGGGTGTATACATGTGAATAAAAGGCACTGCATAGATGAAAAGTAATCTGTTTAGAAAATATAGCTCAGTATAAGATGAAGTGGAACTAAAAGACTCATGAGTATGAAAATCCACTAAAAACATTTACTTGGGAATGTATGCAATTTAAGTTCTTATTATGCGTGAAAAAATCTGAGAAACTGTGATAATTTCCTTTCAGTCTACAAATAGAGGATTCCTTTATGCTCAAACCGTTACAAATTCAGGTAACCATCTGGACTATTTTGACAATCGATTGTCATTGTCTTAAAAGTAACAGATTCACTATTTTGATAGTTAGGTGACTGTATAACACACTGAGGTTTTAGTTGTTGCTGAGCACTGCTTACTCTGAGTCAAGGAGTTTTGAGCTTCTCATGCTGCTTAGCCAGTGAGGAGGCTGAGGGTGCACAAGAAGCTGAAAGGGAACACACCCGGGACAGCTGACTCCAAGTGGCCAAAGGAGTATTCCATATAACATAACATCAGGCTGAATAATAAAACTGAGGGGACTAGGCTGGAGGGTGGCAACGACTGGTCAGGAACTGGAAGGGCATTGGTAAGCGAGTGGTGGGTTGCTTTGTACATCACTAGTTTTGTATATTATTTTATAATTATTATTTATTATTTTCCCATCAGTTTTGTCCTGTTAAATTGTCTATATCCAAACCCATGAGTTTTATACTTTTTCCAACTCTCTCTCCTTTGTCACTTGGAATGAATGGCTACGCAGCATTTAGATGTGAACACCATGCAGACATCTCTTTTACTCTAGAGCACCTCTACCATGTGGTCACCTAAATCACTCTGCAACCCCCTCTTTAAAGGTTAGCAATATATGAGGAAGGTTCATACATGTTACCCATACATAATTTGACTTGAAATTGATTTGCGATTTTGTAACTCCACAGCACGCTTTATTGCAACAAATTTGTCTGTCCAAAGAGCCTCTGCACTTCTGCCTCTGCAATAAAAACATTTTGGGTACCCTAGATGATTTCACTAATATATCAGTGCAAATATATTCATGTACAGCGCCTCTCAGCCCTCCAAATATAATGAGGATCTCCATACCTACAGGGGTCTACATATAAAAATAGCACATACAACTTCATTACAACCGGTATGTCTTCTCGCAGTAGTATCTTGTACTGGTTGTTGCACTAGCTTTTGAGATGAGGAATGAATGATAAAACCCATTTAAATTGCTAAGTGTTATGAGAGAAAATGATAAAGACAGTTTTTCCTTTCTGGTAACTCTAGGTATGATGTTCCAAGGTAGCTTAGCTATGTACTTGTTTACCTGATTGCTAATTGCTCCAAATTCTTTCTCAAAGCAAAACCAAAATAGATAAGAAAATTCTAACTCAATAAATAATTTCTGAATGAAGATATATTTCTATTCATATACAAAACAAGTGGAAACAAAAGAAAATAGCAATAGAAAATCAAGCAGAGCAAGATGCAATGTTTCAACATGTTTTTTCTTCATGTTGCACCCCACATTTGAAGGGCTCTCATTCATACAACCTCAGCTTTATATAGCTGGCTGTCAACCATCAGGCATAAGAACCATTTGTAGGATTTTTAAACATGAGCATGACAACTACATTTTATTTTATTCTTCAAACCTTATGGATATATTTCGTCTTTTCATCTGTGTTTTCTTATAAGAAAAAATTCTTAATGGAAGACAAATGTGTTTGTGCACTAAATTTACATATTTGAAACTACATTCCTCAGAGCACAAGCATTAGTGTGCACATGGCTTAAACAGGGGTAAAAGAACAGGGGAAGGAAGCAAAATCAGTTAAGAAATGGATTTCACAAGTGAAATAAATAGCAAGTGTAGGGCTACTGCTTAAAGTTTCCAGAGCTTAAAAGGAGGAAGAAGGTAGAGAGTGGGTAGAAAACGATGTTGGATCTAAAAAGATAGCAAAGTTACAGATGTCTAAAGTCTAACTACCAGAAAATGATTTTTTTTTTTTTTTCTGAAAGCCCTTTTGTAGTCCAGGTTTGCTTGATATAAGGAAGATTGAAGTTTGTGTACGCCCGTCATAAAACCAGATGCTATGAGACTAACTTAATTCCTTCTGTCCACTTAGATAATATTACGGATTCGTACATAAGTGATGTAGTGCACAAAGTAGCCAATAAAAAATAGCAAAAAAAAGAATCTACAAATGGATGAAGTAAAAAGGCACAACTAATTTTAGAAACAGAAAAAGAGTATTACCAGTGCCAAGAAACATTGAAGCAGCTTTCTCAGGAGGATCCAAAGAAGATTTTGTTTTACTTCAGCCAAGAGTTTCTGACTCAAAGGGAGTTTTAACAAAGCAACAAGAAGAGAAAATATAAAGACAAATAACACCCTCAGTGAATAGAAAGAACTGATGAAAACACAGATGATCAGACAAGCAAGGGGAAGTGTGTATCATGATTATGACACCAAAACCTGGGCAGGAAAATGTTTTGATTCTCTTCTTACTGACACGTATCACTTTGGCTATTGTTTACTAATGTCTTTTTAATATTGTATAAATCACTATCTTTAATGAATGAAAATGTCTATTAAATTAAACTAATGCCCATGACTTGCACGACTGTGTATTTATATGAAGCTGAGAGCCTCCTACATTTTCACATACTTCAGTAAGTTTCATTTGTTCTGTCCAAGTAAATTTAAACATTTTCAAAGACTTTAAGGTCTTTGACCTTAAGGCAAGGCCTTAAACAGAAAATTATGAAAATGTGATAATTAATTAAATCAAAAATGTGTTTACAAAAAACTATGTAATACCCTAGGTTTTCTGTTGTGGGTCTTGGGGATGTTGTTTGGGTTTTTTGTTTTCTATAGGCAGCTATATTTTGACTTTGGACTGCAGAAGGGAATAAGACTATAATTAGTATTAATGCCAGAAGTTTGGTAGTGGAGGAATGGAGGAGTTCCACATGTGACCTCTGCCCTTAGGAGGCATGGAACTGTCCCATGCTGGTCACAGCGGATCACATGTGGTTCCACAATGGGTCCACCACCAAACACAGCTGAGTCCACCAGTAGAACTTGTGGTGCCAGTATGAAGATATATTTAAGATAAGGCAATAAACATAAAGGAACAATAAAATAAAGGAACAAGGTCAGAGCAGCCTGGGTCCACAGTTACTAATACCCTCAAAGGCACTGGAGTCCACGTATAACCCACACTGGAGCACGTTCTTCCCCTAAGAGACTATGGACTACAGTCAATGCACATCAAAGCAGAAGAAATGTGAAATAGGGAAGAAATGGCAGAATAAAAGAGTAAGAAATGAAGAGTAGCAGAAATTAACTCCTACGCCTTGACATGAACCTCCTGCATTGCTCATCACATCACCAAAGAGATGAAGTGTAATCTGTGATGGAGTAGACAGAGGGAGCGGAAGAAGTGTCTGGAATAAAGTTAAGCTAGTTTTTCTCCTATGTTCCATTGTGGGGGTGGAGTGAATATGTGGCAGTGGGAGGGTTTCACTGCTACTTAGGGTTAAACCATGACCCAAGTATACTAGCACAAAGTGTGCACTTGTGAAACAAAATCAGCAAGCCAAAGGAGTTATTAGGTGAAAAGGGTACTGGAGTGTCACATAGTTACAGAGTAAAATTGTGCAGTGTTCTGAAGTTCAGAATTTGGAATGTGTCTCCTTCAAAACATGTAACAATAAGATAACAATCAAGCCATAGGAAGTAGTATGAAACTAGTCATTCTGGTTTTAGTGGTACTAAGTAGGAAATATTAAGTTTCAAGGAGGGAACTCAGGAGGAAGACATATCTATGCTATTAGTAGGAGAAAAAAATGAACTTTTAACACAGTTATTGCATAGTACAGTGAGAATACAGGCTATTGAAAGGATTAACAGATGTCCTTCCAAAAGTGATGCAGAAATAAATTCTTGAAAAGAAAAACAGGCATATATATATGTACTACGTAGCTCTTCATAATATTGTTTTGAATTTTTATCAGGCATCTGGTTTTCTGAAAACTCATGCGAGCACATTGGTGAAAATAATGTTTGAAAATTGTCTTTACAAGAAGGCTTAAAGTTATCACTAATTGAAAAAAAAAAAAGTCTCTTAGCAAACTGGACAAAATATATGTATTTTTATATAAATAAAATATATTTTATAAAAAAGAAATATAGCACAAAATAGTTTGTGCTGTACATTTTTACTTAGTTTTTTAAAAGATTTTTAATATACGACATCCTTAGAAATGTTCATGGCAGGATTTGAGCAACCCGGTCTTGGGAAAGGTTCTCTTTCCACGGCAGAAAGGTTGAAACTAAATGACCTTTAAGGTACCTATGATTCTATGATATTTACTTAATTTCCTCACAGTCTCTTCTTTAGTTTACCTTTGATTCAGAAACTACTCATCCCTATTACCTGATCATGTGTTTTTACATTTTCTAAAGAATTGCCAAAGACAATTTTTTCTTCTTAAGCACTGTGTGCTTCTGCGGCATTTGACAACTCAGTAACATACATTCTGCAATGTAACTTTAAAAATTAGATGAGAACACAAAAATAATAGTAAAACCCCCATTAAGTAACTGCTATATTCTTAGGTAGTAAAGAAAAACAAAAGGCACACAACATATTCAAATCTCCCACACCTACCAACTCACATCTATTTTTGAAAGTATACAAAACCAAAACAAAAACAGAAGTCTGTTTTATTTCATTACCTATTACCTCATATTTTGGCAGGAATGCATGTATGTTTGCCATCTGACACATAGTTCTTCTTTTCTCACTAGTTCAAAATGAATAGCTCAACAATCCAAACTACTCCACTTAAACCACCAAAACATTTATCACGTGGCTTGTCAATTGTGGGGTGGATTTAACAGAGGAAGTTCCCTCTTTGTATATTTTAACAGCCCTATAAGATAGCAATTTCCTAGTAAAGACTGTGGTTTATCATATTTGGTATGAAAGATATACTGCAAAAAATATATCAGTGCTCTTCATAAACAGTTATAGCAGCCCTGGAGGTACAGTAAGAAAACTTTTATGTAAAATCACTCAGAATGCACGTTCCAGGACATCTATGAAATCAGGAAGTCCAAATAGAGATATATAATATTTGCAGAAAATAGTAATAAAATATTTTCTGTTCTTGTATAGAATATGTTGTCTGAGCCAATTACACAGAGTTGAAAATTAACTATTATCAAAGATAAATACACAAAAAAAATTAGTCATAGTCTTTTATTAGTTGAAATTTTTACATTAACTGACCAATTTTATCAGATTCTGTAAAACTTTATGTAATTAATCTCTTCCTATGCTACATTTTCTATAAGAAACTGTAAAATCCTAAATCCTGCTAAGAATGCCATGATTATTTTTTGCATCAGATATATGGAAAAAGCACAAAAAGACAAAAAAGGATACTGTTACCTGCAGATCTATTTATACACTTTGGATACTGAAAAAAATTTTTACAGTACTATCATACACTAATGAATTACAGTTTTCATTAGCACTTCATCAGTAGAATGACCTTGTTCCAAATGGAGATATTCTCAAATTGATGCTTCAGATGTTTTCATTCTTACTCAAAATAATACTTGTTCCTAAAAACATTGAGTAAGAATCTTCAGGGTTAATTAAACCCTTAATACCTCAAAGCAATCAGAAATAGGTGTCAAGAAATGAGTGAATAAATGCTACACTAGTAAACAGAAACCTACTGTTTTACAAACACAATTTATAAAAGTATAGAGTTAACTACATCATTTAATTACGAAAACATTTTTTCTGTATCTGTTACACATTATTTATCAGAATATTGGGACCAATTTAAAAACTAAGGATTTGCACAGGCTAAAGTAAAGCAGGTATCTCCTAATATCTAACTGAATTTAGATACATTATATAATACACTACTCTGACATACTGTCTTTTGATATAGCAGGTTGCACAGTGAACTGCACATTTTTGAGGATTTTATTTTTAAGTAGCACTTCCAATTTCCTCTGAAATTTCAGGCAATATTTTTCCAAGCAAAAATAGCTACAACAAAAAATGTATTTCTTGAAATGTACCTTGGTAGTGAGCACTAAATCCACGGTATCGGTGATTGCTGTCCGTTACAAAATGTAGTCTGAGCCAGTTTTTGTTGCTGATAACTGGAGGAGGTATATTCATTCCAGAGAGCCTGAATTAAAACAAACAAAAATTATTATATTCTTGCAATAGTCTTAGTTAGTGTAGTCCTCTGAGATGCTCAAGCCAATAATACTGTCCCTAATACAAAGTAAGAAAAGCGTAATCAGAAATGCTTCTTATGGTCCCTCTTGATTTTTTTCAAGATATATTGCCAATTAAGGAGTTAAAAGCACTCATACAGGAAACGGAACATATCAGTTTAATCTTTGTTACAGACTAAGGGGAAGGAATTAAAAAATGTCATTTAGTTCATCATCCTTGATACAAGATGACTTGTATAGTGAGGCCTTTTCAATACAAATACGTGTATTCATGTATGTGCTCAAGTATCTTTCTGTGAAAGGATCAATGCATTCATCAAGTCAGCAGGAGAATGAAAAGTATTCTGGTCTGCAAAGGTTAGAGTGTAGACAAAAGGCACAGAAAGGAAATCTGAGGTCTCTAACTCTCTTCTGGTGTTGGACTCAATGATCTTGGAAGTCTTTTTCAACTTTAATAATTCTATGATTGTATGATTCTATTCCTTCTTGGTTTGTGTTAATAGGGGAAAGATTAGGTTTTTTATCAATTATTTCTTCTCATTTATTTAACATTTCCTTACCAAGTAATTCTAATATCAAATTGCTAATTGTGATATAAAACTATCACAGACAGTAAGAAAATGAGAAATTTTCATTCCGAGAAATCCTGTTTTGCCAGCTGTTGCTGCTTTGCTGTGTGGTTGCCTGGCTCACTGTTGGTCCCTGAACTGCCTGGTTATTCAGCTGCTGGGCTCAGTGAGCATTTTAGCTCTCTTTTTCTGATTTGCCAGCCAGCTAGTATCAAAATATTTCTACCAAACCACCAGAAATTTCATAAAGTTATCCTCAATACTGATATCCTGAAATTAATGACAAATAAAGCCAGCGAATTTCCTTTTCTGGTTAGCTTTATTGTTATTTGTCCAGAGAAGGGCAACGAGAATGGTCAAAGGGCTGGAACATAAGCCCAATGAGGAATGACTGAGAGAGCTGGGATTGTTCAGCCTGGAGAAGAAGAGACTGAGGGGTGATCTTATAGCCCTTTACAAATACCTGAAAGGGAGTTGTATACAGGAGGGGGTCAGTCTCTTCTCTCAGGTTACTTGTGATAGAACAAGAGGTCATTGTTTAAAGCTGCGTCAGGGGAGAATTAGACTTAATATTAGAAAACATTTCTTTACAGAGAGAGTGATCTCACATTGGAATGGGCTCCCTAGGGAGGTGGTGGAGGCATCGTCTCTGGAGTTGTTTAAGAAGAGGTTGGATTATGTACTTAGTACTCTGACTTGATATCAGGACAGGAGTTGTGGTATGTTGATATCAGGTTAGGGAGGCTGGGTATCAGGTGTTAGGTTAGGTTTTAGGCCTTAGGATAGGTGTGTTAGTTGGGTGAGGTTAGACTGTGGTTGGACTGGATGACCTTTACGGTCTTTTGCAACCGAAATAGTAATTCTATGTAATTCTGTGTAATTACATGGTGCATGGTTCTAGTTAGATATTAAATTCCATGTGCACGATGCTTTGTACCAATTAAAGTCAGAGGTGCATTATAATGTGTATCCAGCATAAGAGGCAGAACATATCAAAAATTTCTGCATTTCCACTGTGAATTTTAGAGTGAAATACACTTTTCTAACAGCCATAAAGTGATTACAGTTGCTACAAATTTCTTGTTACAAGTGCAAGTATGCTTTAGTTCAGTGCTTGTTCTTTGGAAGGTAGAGGTTTAATTAGGTGTCCTTTTCAGTACAGTTATTTCTCTGTATAATAATATACTTTATGATGCAAGAGAAAATAGCCCTTTTATGTAAATTCTTAACCTATAAATAATTGATTGGCCAAATAGTGGAAAAAACCTTTCACTCATATTTTCACTCATAACCTTTTCCTCATATTTTTCAATAATCGTATTACTGGAAGAGGTCTTAATGAACAATTGAAGCAAAAATAATGCTGTAAAACACATTTCCTAAGACCTATTTTGACCTATATATATTCTGCCTATAATGAGATTTCTCTTTAATAATCACAAAAATTGTAAAAAACAAATTTAAGCAACTTTGATGTTCAAGGCACGAGAAAATGTTGGCCTAGGCACTTAAATATTCTCATGGTAAAAGATTATTTTTGTTTCTAAAATAACTAATAGCTAGTTAAGTTTACCTATCAAATCAATTTTTTTAATACATCTATCATTTACATCTCCAAGTTATATCTTAGATTATTCTAACTAAGTACATGCTGAGTTCTAATTAAATTCACAGTTCCTAAAATCTCATTTTTACACTTAATGATTTCTATGGGATTGTTCCCAGAAAATAGATTTGCAAACCAACAAAATTTATTCTGTTGATGTAACTGTCCCTTTTCTCCTGTCAATTTATCTTCTCAGCAAATTATAAAGCTGCTCACTATTACCATAATGCATTGGCATGCCCACCTACTTCTGTGCCAGCTACTATTCCAAGCATAGCTATGCTGCATCATCTGCAATATTTTCCTAAAATTCAAAGTAAAACACCATATATTCCATAAAAGAAATGCAGGTGTCTCATCTTCTTTTACAATTCAAGCTGCACTGAGTCCTGCATGCCAAATTTCAGTCAACAGACACCAGGCTTCCCTTCTGCAGCTGTATTTCACAAACTCTTAAATATGTTTATGGAGAATCTAGGTTTTGGACCAGAGATTTAAAGTATCTCACACCTATGTGTAGACAACAATACTGACTGATTTAGTGTAAAATGTATTTGGAAAAAGAAGTGCCTACTGAAACAATGCACCTTTGTTGCTAATCCAGATTAGTAGAAGTGTTAACACTTTGCATGTAGATGTACCAGTGAAATTCTCATTTATGCCTTTTATTTGCCTGTAAATCAGAGTTTACAGAAGAAATAAAACACTAACAGTTTTGAGAGTCAAAATCTCTTTCTTCTTACTCTTCACTACAAAAGCACGCCTTCATCCCCTTATGCACTATTTAGGTAGTAACTACAGAATCACAGAATCACAGAATATTATGAGTTGGAAGGGACCCACAAGGATCATCTAGTCCAACTCACCACCTAACACCCGTACAGAGACCGAGAGCACATCGCAGAGCATAACACCAACCTAGATCCCTCACAGTCTAGCGGGCCACTCCAAGCCGGAAGGGGCCCAGCGTCATCCAGCCCTACACCCCCCAGCTAGACCATGTCACTAAGCTCCTCGTCCAGTCTTCTCTTAAACGNTTTTAAATTAAAAAAAAATTACTGTGGTTTAGACCAACTTTATCCAGGGAAGTCAATTAGTATTTTATTTGCTCTCAAAATTCTAACATATGACTCCCACCTTATGTTGCAAAGTGGAATTATGACTTGGTCTGTTTGGGTTTTTTAATAGCACAATGCACATATTCTGTTTCTTCCAGAGAAGGAATATCATATACTTACTTTGACATTTGAAATGTACACTGTCAGCTAGCTATAATCATGAAAAGTATTTTAAAACTTCTGTCTTGTTCATGTACCAAAGTAGCTTCAATTACTAAAAAATCACATAAAACTATAGTTCTTACAAACATATTGTCACTAACCATCACAATTGTCAATATACATACTGATTATTATCAAGTAACAAGCACACAAGCCCTGCAAATACAAGCCTTAATTTAGGCATTCACTGAGTCCAAAAATATTCCAAATAGAAAAAACCAGTTTGGGTTGTTTGGGTTTTTTTTTAATATACAGCCAAGTTTTTCACAAAATAACACCTTTTTAATTAAGCATATAGTTTCTACATTTCCTCATGTGCCAGGAGATTCATAGCAATGGAATTAATCAAAAAAGGAATTTGAGGTTGACATCACATCTATAACCAACGTTGAAACACATTGTAATACAACTAAAGCTTTAGGCTAACACAGATTTACATCTTAGCATGAATAGATACAGACAGATCATCACTCATATATAGGCATGGCAAAAACCTAAGTTCTTGTTTTGATGAAAACTGCAGCTGTTTAAATTCTTTCTCATTGGTATTACTTGCTTGTTGAAATAAAACTACTATATAAAAACTTTTGATTAAGAAAGGGCAAAGTAGCACATATTTTGATAAGACCTAAAGAGCATTATCCCTGCATATGGACATACTAGTGGGGGTTTATACTTACACAGCGTAATACACTACAAAAGACAGTAGCCACTTTTCTCTTGAAAGGAGAGGATTGATTTACACAATGGAACAGCACCTATCCAACTTGGTTAAACTTTTACTTAAATAACTCAGTAATTCTATAAACCAAAATTTGAAGTATCAACCACTCACAACTTACTGTGTTTCCTATACCTGTATACAACATGTACTCATTAGAAAAGATTTCTAGCATCCTTATCTTTGTTCTCCATAAAACAATAACTCAATGCCATAAAAAATCCAACTCTGGTAACAAGCTTCATAATAAACATCTTTCACAAAATGATCCACCTCACAATGTAGACTTAAGGGCACAAGGTTAAAACTCATATCTTTCATTTAATAAATACAGACCTGTTTAGGTACACACTAGAGAAGCAAAGTCTAAGCCAACAGACTATTTAACACATTGCTTGATTTGAAGACCCTGAAGGATTTAATGATAAAGTCAACATATCTCTCCTGCTGCATCAACCCAGTTTGTATGATGTTTACCTTGAAGTTCAGACATTAATCCTTTGGTCAAGCATGAAAATACTATGGTTTTTTTGTATGAATAGTCCTATCAATATTTTTTATGCTTCCAGCTTCAGTGATAAGATTAATGGGTCTTAATGGCAGTCATTATAGATGTGAATGTCTGTTGTGTGACAACTTTGGGCACTGGCCTTTTTTTTTTTCCTGGAAATCTTTTTTCCAAATTATATTAAATCATTTTAGAGCGAGGACACTGTGATGTATATTGTCATAAAAAAAGCAAACCCAACCCAAACCAAACCTACAAACAGCAAACCTCAAAATCTTCTATCTCCTACAAAATCTATTGCTCTCTAAAGTGAAAACTCCAGATTTGGATTCTGTTGAAGATATCAATTAAATATTAAATCCTAATAGGTATTTTCAGTTATCTTTGGATAACAACATAGGTCAACAAGATGGATAATTACCTGTAAATTTTGTTTCTATTAAAATATTTCCAATATAGATATCCAAGTAACATAAAAGTAAGTATTTTAAGAGCAGTGAATTTCCTAGAGTTGAAGTTGCATCTTAAATTTATGCAGCATTAACATACATAATATTTGTATATCTGCATTAAAAAGACTTAATGAGATGCTGTCCTGGTTTGTGATTTTCCTTTGGCAGTGAGGGGTGTTAACAGCTCCTGCCTGGGCCTCCGCCACTGCCATGGAGATCAAGCTCACGAGCAGATAGAGATAGAGATGCCTCTGTGAATAACATATTTGAGAGAGAGAAAAAAAAAAAAAAACAGTAACAGAAAAGTAGATGGCCGGACCAGAGCCTGGGAGAAGCTGAGAAACTATGAAGGCACAGCCAGACCGGCCAGAGGAGGGGTAGGAAGGGTTCCAGGTATCTTGCTGCTGCTTGTAGTGAAGCAGACTGTCTGCTTGCAAACCTATGGAATGGAGAGAGAGGAACCAGGGATGCAGAATTCACCTGAGGCTATGCTGAAGATGGAGGATCAAGCTGCGAAGGTGCAGATAATCTTCGAGCCCAGAAAATTTGGCCGCCGGAGCTGGGAGCTTGGCAGAAATCCTTTGGACAGACGTTTTGTGACGCAATTGCATTGTGGTAGGATCTGATCTATGTACCTTGGGATGGGCTCATATATGAAGCAGCAAAGCCAGTGCTTAAAAAACTGCATCCTGTCTGTGACTCTTGGGCAACAGAGAATGGAAAAGCTGTCATCCCTTGGTCGAGATCTTACTTGGGAAAGGGTCATGAAAGACTTTTTCTCTCGTGAGAGAAAGAGAGAGAGAGAGGACTTTGTGAAAAGGCAGAGAGATGGTTTCCTACCCTAAAACTGGTTGGAAATACCAACTTGCCTGGCTTTCCCCCTACCCCTGTTCCCCCTTTGTCTCCTGGTGGAAAAAAGGGAATATGAGATCTGTTGTAAGAAGAAGGAGGGTGGGGGGAGAAGGTTTCCTTTAAAATGATTCTTCTCACATTAAGCTCTGATCTTGTTAATTAATAAATAAATACTTTATATTCCTCACTTGTAGCTTGCCTTGTTTTGCTGTAATAAACTTTTTTTTTTTCAATTTTTCTCCGGGAGAGGTTGTGGGTGAATCTCTGGCATCCAGCAGGGTCAAACGACGACAGATGTCTTTGTGACAGGAGTTATACAACTTTTATTAAATTTTAATTTTTCATTTAATTGTATGTGCAAAACTGAAGCAACAGGTGAGTATCTGGGTTGCTCTTGTATACACCACAGTTAAGTCATTAATTAAGGATGATTAAGGAATTGACCATCCAATGAGATAATAGACTGGCTTCAGAAAAAAGATTAAATGTAATTACCATATCAAAAATGTTTCCGAGATGAATCAAAACAATAAACAAGATAGTAAGAGAAAAATTAACTTGGAAATACAATAAGCATATAAGTAAAGTAAACAAAACAGGAAGAGAATTGAGTTAATCTTCTGCATTGCCACAGTTCAATGTCCAGCCATAAGCAATGACAGATCATATCTTTCCAATGAGAAAGTAAACAGTACTAATTCAGACTTGAAAGAGGAATTAAAAAGTCTCTCCCTTAAGCCAGGTCCTTCTCAATGGTATATATGCAGTAGACAAGTAAAGGAAAAATGTCCAAAAGAAAAGAGTCTAAAACATAACACTCTACTAGCAGTTTAAAGCCTGAGTTTTAACAAGCTACAAAGCAAGAAGTTAGCAAGAGACCTAATCCCTGTGGTCAGTTCCTGTACTACGTCTATAGTGGGACTACGCATTTTATACTCATGCTATTCACAAGTTTGAAGGTATATGTAGCCTTGATTGTTGTTTCCATATCTCAGAACTGCAGCCACATGAATGACAAAAATGACTGATTTTTATTTTTGGAACAGTAAATTATCACTCTTCAAATTTAGCCTCATGAACTATTTAGAACTAAACTATGGGTTTAGGTAGAAACTCCACTGCAATCACTTGTTTCTGACTTACAAAACAAACAAACAGACAAAAACTTGAATAAGTCAATGTTTGAGAAGAAGTGGAAAAAGTTCTATATTATGTAATCTTGAAAAAATACGTTTTCAGTACAGTACTGTAGCAGTCTATTGATTCATTTTAGAGTTATTCATCTCTAGGGATAAAAATAATTCACCCTATGACTCCTTTTGTCAAGTACATTACGATGTCTGAAAGAATGAAAAAAAAAGTCTTTACTTCAGAAATGTCAGTGTTGAAATATATGAAAGCCTTGACATGCCTTTGCAATGTTGGAAAAGTTCAGTTTTGCACTAACGTTATATAAATAAATACATATATAAAGCAGGTTGATGACCATTAAGGCCTGAATAAAGGTCCAAGTCAAGACTAATGAACATTTGTAGTACTGTGGATATGAAATGTTGAAAAGTGACAATATTATTTAACTTCAGAAGTAGATTGCAGTTTATAAAACATTGTTCATATGTCAAAGATTTTGCCCTTAATCTCTTGATTTGGCAGAATAATGGAGTACGAAGAACGGTAAAAGTAGCCTTCAAAACACATAACCTCTGAATTGTTAGCCCTATGATACAAGTAATCTGGTCTTTGGGACACAAGTAAATAGCACTGATGGACAGTGTTAAGTGTCCCAGCTGCCCGCAGGACTAGCATAAGCTGCTGATTTTCATATAGAAAGGATTCATTATTCATAAATATGATGCAAATACCTCATATACAACCTGACCTTTCAATTACAACTCAAATTCCCTGAGCAGATCATAGAAACAATATAAATAACTTCACCTGGGCTGCACAGGACAGTTAACATGTAAGTCTTTCTGTCACACAAGCTATGGCAAGTTCCACAGCTCCTTGGTGTAACTGATGAGACCAAGCCATGGTCGGGGCAGTCATCAAGGAGCAGAGGTGGACAAGTTTGAACGCATCACTGAGAAAGATACAGGGGCAGATATAGGCGCAGCTATTGCAGGATGTGCAGCTGAGGCCTCCCTCAAAGGCATTCATCCTGGTGACCTGGAGGCTATGATAATGTGGTCGTCAAGAGATGTCCTAGGATTTTTTTTCCTGCACATGCTAAAACAAGCCTGTCTCTTTCAAGAATCTGAAAGCTGAGGACCTTGGAAAGGTTGGACTAGATGATCCTTGTGGATCCCTTCCAACTCATAGTATTGTGTGTATAAAGATGAATGTGATTATCTGAGTGTTATCCATGGAATTCGGCATACTATTCCTCTACTTTCACAGCTATTCTAAATAAAAATAAACTGAATCAGGAGAAACTCGTAGAGCATGGACTGGATGGAAACACTTTATGCTGGGTTAGGAATTGGTTGGACGGACGAGCTCAGAGAGTGTTGGTGAATGGTGCCACATCCAGCTGGCAGTCAGTCACTACTGGAGTCCCACAGGGGTCAGTGGTAGGACCGGCACTGTTCAACATCTTTATTGATGATATGGAATCGAGGGAATTGAGTCCATCATCAGCAAGTTTGCAGATGATACCAAGATGGGGGCAAATGTTGAACTGCCAGAGGGTAGGAGGGCCCTTCAGAGGGACCTTGACAGGCTAGAGAAATGGGCAGACTCCAACAGTATGAGGTTTAACAAGACTAAGTGCCTGGTTCTTTGCTTCGGACTCAACAACCCCATGCACTGCTATCGGCTTGGAGAGGAGTGGCTTGAGAGTAGTGAAGTATAGAAAGATCTAGGTGTAATGATTGACAGGAAACTCAATATGAGCCAGCAATGTGCCCAGGTGGCTAAGAAGGCCAATGGCATCCTGGTCTGTATCAGGAACAGCGTGGTTATCCTTCCCCTGTACTCGGCACTGGTCAGACCGCATCTTGAGTACTGTGTCCAGTTCTGGTCTCCCCAGTTCAAGAGGGATGTTGAGTAGCTTGAGAGGATCCAGAGAAGGGCGACAAGGATGGTGAAGGGATTGGAGGACAAGCCCTATGGGGAGCAATTATGGGAACTGGGGTTGTTCAGCCTGGAGAAGAGGAGGCTCAGAGGTGACCTCATAGCTGTTTACAACTACCTGCGGGGAGGTTGCCGCCAGGTGGGTGTGGACCTCTTCTTCCAGGCTGACGACACCAGAACGAGATGACATGGCCTTAAGCTACACCAGGGGAGGTTTAGACTGAATGTTAGGAAGAGGTTTTTCACAGAGAGAGTGATCTCTCATTAGAATGGACTGCCCAGGGAGGTGGTGGAGTTGCCGTCCCTGGAGGTGTTTAAGAGAAGACTGGATGAGGAGCTTAGTGACATGGTCTAGCTGGGGGGTGTTGCGCTGGATGGTCCTGTGGGTCCCTCCTGGCTTGGAGTGGCCTGTGCGCCTGTGAGGGATCTAGGTTTATGTTCGCCACTCTGGAGTGTGAGCTTGGTCTCTGTATGGGTGTTAGATGGTGAGTTGGGCTAGATGATCCTTGTGGATCCCTTCCAACTCATAGTATTCTGTGATTCTCTGATTATGTCATTACAATTTCCAGAAATTTTATGGACTGCAGGCTTTTTAAATCGGCTCCTTCAAGCAGGTCTTTTTAAAAGAGTAAAACATCATGAGCTGGAAGGGACCCTCAAGGATCGTCAAGTTCTGCTCCTGTTGCTGCACAGGACAACCCTCAGAATCACACCATATACCTTAAAATGTTATCCAAATGCTTCTTGAACACTGGCAGACTTGGTGCCATAACCAGTTCCCTGGGGAAAATGCCATGACCACATTTTCCCTGGGAAAAATGTTCCAGTGCCCAAACACCCTCTGCATGAAAAATCTTTTCCTGATATCTAGCCTAAACTTCTCCTGGCACAGCTTCAAGCCATCCTCTTGAGTCCTGTCACTGGACAGAGATAAGAGATCATCCACTTCCGCTCTTGAGGAAGCTGCAAAATGCTAGATCTCCACTCAGTCTTCTGTTCTTTAGGCTGAACAAGCTAGGTGATCTCAGCTGTTCCTTGTATGGCTTCTGCTCAAGGACCTTCAACTCCTTAGCTCCAAAAAACTCAGCCAAGCCTGTTTTCTGCCTCACCTACTTGACTTCCAGCATTTTGGAACTTCCTGCTTCTGTGTGCTTGGTAGTTGACACATAAAAAGTGACCAGCACTGATGAATCTCAACACCTTCAAAAGCATTTTCCCAGGTGACTTCACTGATTAGGGTTAGATTTTCTCTCTGATAAATTGTTGAGCATCCTTATTTATTTTAGTGTAAGAAATAAAGAATTAAAGTTCTTTATTTACCTGACTTATGTTATCGATAATTTTACAAATCTTTCATATCCATTCTTGCAGAGAGATAGTTAGAATCTAAAGGGTTCTAGCCCTTTAAGAGAGTGCACAAAGCCCAGGCTCGGTTCAAGCTTGGCCTTGGAACAGCAGAAATAGAGGAATGTTTTCGATAACAGCTTCTTGTAGAAAACAACAGGTGTTTTGATTGTAATTGCAAAGTACAAACCGCTGTGTGAGCATGAATTGGCGAAAATGTGCTATATAGTATCTGTGTGTGAACCCTGAATAAAGGAGTCTTAGCTGTAATTCACATTGGATCGTTGCTTTGAACTCTGAAGTCCTGGCATTCTTTTACATTCTCACTTATTTATTTTCAAAAGTTTAAAATTTTGTCCAATTTTATTCCTCTCTGCAGATTCATTTGCACATCTGTTTCCATACTTTTCCCTTTTCTGTACTGTTTATCATGTTTCTCGTACCTATCCAGACATAGGGTACAAGAATATTAACCTAGTTAAGTAATTAGGACACAGAAAAATTGCATTTGACTTTCAAATATTACATTTTTTATAACATATCTAGAGTAATTTACCCTCAGAGTTTCAAAATAATTAAAATGTCTTTTATTTCAATTGGAAACACATAAAACTGTTAACCCTAGAAACAGTTAAAAAGTTTATGGGATAAAAACATTTTTTTAACTGACACAGTGAGTTGAATAACTATTTTTAACTTCAGAGGTGGGATGACAAAAAGTAATTTATTTAAGGTTTGTTTTGAAGCTCTAGATTGCTTCATTTTGGTGTGGTTTTTTTCACTTGTATGACCTACTTTATGTAGAAGAAATAAAGTACAGTAAATATACATTAATGGCTTATTTACTTTTTTTATTGACTGCTATGTCATGACCGGGAAGCTGTGGGTCATGACTAGTCACCTAAATATTGGATGGCATGTAATTATAAAACAACTGCTCTGACCCTGATTAGACCCTGCATTGATTCCTAATATTAGTAGCTATGAAATGAAACTTTCATTAGCAGTTCCAAAGGATGTTTAATGGTTTGATTTAGTCACCGGTTAATTTCAGAAGGGAATTTTCACTCTAAATCACAAAAAGTGATTTTCAAAGGAATAACAAATGGACAATCACAAAAAAAGTAGTAGCATCTGAAGTTCTGATAGCAAGTAGACCTCATATAGGCAATGTTTTTTCTTGTCAGGATTTGTTAATTTATGCAAAGGATTTCATTCATATATTGAAAATATTATATTTTTGGCTCTTGCGCTCTGAGACGTAAGGGATGTAATTATGAAATGCAGATAGTTTACTCAATGTACAAAACATGCTAATGTTTTTAATTCAGAATCTAGAACAAAGAGTGATTTGGGATTATCTCCTCAGGGATAACTGTTCTCCTACATTATATCACTTACCTTGCTAAATAAAAAGCATGGCAAGGATTCAGACCATGTGTAATCAAAGTGTGAAGTTCTAATTACCCATAGGTTCATAGGCTATTCCTAGTTGGAATGGACCCTTAGGATCATCTAGTCCAACTCCCCACCAACTAGACCATGTCACTGAGCTCTTCATCCAATCTTCTCTTAAACACCTCCAGGGATGGCGACTCCACCACCTCCCTGGGCAGATCATTCCAAAAAACAGTCATCAACTATCTCTAGGAACCTTCTGGACTGTCTCCTCTCTGCTGTGTTAACTTCCCAACAGATATCAGGCAGATTAAAGTCTCCTGTAAGAACTAGGGAAGCTGATCTTGAGGCTGTCTCTAGTTGCTTAAAGAGCAATAGGTCTGCCTCTTCCTCCTGATCTGGCAGTCTGTAGCATACTACAAGCAGAATTTCATCTCTATTGGGAATCCCTCTTACCTTGACCCATAGGCTCTCTACTTCATCGTCCTTGATGTCAAGCTCTACGGTATCTAGGGTTGCTTTAATATATATAGGGCCACTCCCTCAACTCTGTGTGCTCTCCTATCTCTTCTAAAGTGTGTGTAGCCTTCCAATGTAGCACTCCAATCATGCATTTCATCCCACCATGTTTCCATGATGACAACTATATCGTATCGCTCCTGATACACCATAACCTCCAGTTCTTCCTGTTTGTTAGCCAGGCTGCGTGCATTAGTGTACATGCACTTCAGCTGTACTGCTGAATATGTTTTTGGTTCATTCTTGCCAGTTTCAGGGCCCACTTGAGTGACTGCCGGATCCCCTTTCCCCTTTGAACCTAGTTTAAAGTCCTGCCAATGAGTCTTGCTAGCCCTTGGGCTAAAACCCTTTTGCCCCTATTTGGTAGATACAGCCCTCCAGGGTCTGTTAGTTCTGGTTTGGTGAAGGACACCCCATGGTCATAGAACCCAATGTTTTTTCTGGTGGCACCAGCCCTTAAGCCATTTATTAAGAAGAATCCTCCTGCTGCTTCCAGGGTCTGATCCTGCCATTACAGGGACAGAGCAAAAGACTACTTGTGCTCCTGTCCCACTGATCAATTGACCAAGCTCCTTAAGCCCCTCCCTGATCTCCCTGGTTCCCTTCTCGTTGATCTTGTCACTACCAGCGTGGACAACCAGCAGGGGGTAATAGTCTGAGGGTTGCATTAGTTTTGGCAACTTTTCAGCAATATCCCATACCCGTGC
Source organism: Pitta sordida (assembly GCA_013390025.1). NCBI lineage: Eukaryota > Metazoa > Chordata > Aves > Passeriformes > Pittidae > Pitta > Pitta sordida. The sequence goes on from WEKX01009643.1 coordinate 93,497, forward strand.
CCCAGGAAGACAGCAGACATCCCTGTGGGATGGGTCCAGTCAACAAGAGGGCCCTTCTGGTCCCCTCAGAAGGGAGTTCCCGACAACCACTACCCTCCTCTTCCCTTTGAGACCGGAGGTTCTGATGTCTTTAGTGGAAGAGGTATCTCCTGCAGTGGGAGGCCTCCTTCCGTGTCATCCTCCTGATTCCCAAACTCCAGAACCCCAAACCTGTTCTGTAGGGGTAACTCATAGGGTGGCATCTGAAAGGGTGGTCTGGAATGACAAACGAAGAAATTATGTATTTGGGTTTTACTTGTTCTTTGAGGTTTGTGTTGGTTGTTGGGTTTTTTCTCTGCTTTCTTTTGAGATTCATGTTATCCTAATACACCTTGTACTACCATATTACTCATGTAGCATAAAATGTGGTTGTTTCAGCCTTACTCATGAGTTCAGTCACTCTCTTATTTCAGTCAAGACGAGCAATCATTCTCTCTCTCTACTCCAACAATTGACATCCTGACACTACAGTGAATGTCCACATCAAAACAAGTCCAGTATCCTGCTGGAATAAGTACCGTGAAAGTGTTCCCTCCTAAATCACCAAGCTGTCCGCCTGTCTCTGTTTTTTTCCCCAGAAACAGAGACTTCAGATTGTTTTTCTTCTGCTTGCTTTTTACTGATCATGCTTTTCAAGTATTCATTAATAAAATCAAAAAGGTCTAGACTTTTATTACTTGGTTTATATAAAATGGAGTCATAAATAAGCCGCAATGGAAGTACTCTGACCTGCTCCTGTGATTCAGTCTACATCTTTGGAGGTTTGCCACACGAGTCTGGTCAAAGCAATGAGCAACCTTGTCTCACCTCTGAGCTGAGTCTACCTTCAGTAGCAGATTGGACTAAACAGCTCCTGGATTCCTTTCCATGTGGAACCTATCCTGCTTATATGGTTTAATTATTCTGTGGTGTGTTTCACAGAATCACAGAATCAGTAAGGTTGGAAAAGACCATAGAGATCATCGAGTCCAACCTATTACCTATTACCTAACCTAGCCAAACCTGTTACCTAACCTGTTGCCATCCTGCTACCAACACACCATCCTACCTATAACACACTACCCTAATATCTAGGTCATGCCACCAAGTACATCATCCAACCTTTTCTTAAAGACCTCTAGGGACTGTGACTCCACCACCTCCTTGGGCAGCCCATTCCACTGAGAGATCACCCTCTCTGTGAAAAAGTTCCTTCTAATGTCAAGTGTAAATCTCCCCTGACACAGTTTAAGATTGCGTCCTCTTGTTCTATCACTTGTAGCCAGAGAGAAGAGACCAACACCCAGCTGGCTACACCTCCCTTTCAGGGAGTTGTAGAGAGCGATAAGGTCTCCCCTCAGCCTCCTCTTCTCCAGACTGAACAACNATCCCCAGTGATGATGTTGCCCTCCTTATCCAGGAGAGATGGGAGATTGCTCTTGTCCCTTTTTTGGCCATTAATGTACATGTAAAAGCCTTTTTTGTTATCCTGTATATTAGTAGCCAATTGAAGCTCAAACTGAGCTTTTGCATCTCTATTTTTTTTTCTGCATGACTTGACAACATCCCTAAACAAAGTCCTAGTTACCTTCCCCTCCTTCCAAAGGTGATACATCCTTTTTTTATCTCTTAGCTCATTCAAGATCTCCTTACTCAACCAGGGCGGCCGTCTACCTTTCCAGCTCAACTTACGGCACACCGGGACAGCCTGCTCCTGTGCCTTGAAAATCTCGTTCTTGAAGTACTCCCAGCTGTCCTGGGTCCCCTTGTCTTTAAGAGCCACCTCCCAAGGAACTTTTTAATCAGTTCCTTAAATAACCCAAAATGTGCCCTATGGAAAATCAGCTTAGCTGTTATGCTGCCTCCCCTCTTTGCTGCACTATTTTTTGAGAACTTTATTATCTCATGATCCCTACCTCCCAAACAACCTCCAACATCCACATTACCCTGTAAGTTTCCTTACAGCTTAGTTATGTGGATGTATATAGTATAACATATTGAATTCCAGGAGTAATCTGTGAATTTACACCTTTGGTTGAATTGTATTTCCATGGGCATGACAATTTCCTAAAATCAAAATCTCCCTTTACTAAGCACAGAGTCTATTTATTGTAAATGTCACACAGTAGCTACATTAGTTAAAAGATATATAGTCTTTAAGTTCTCTACTGTTACGTCACAGATTTTCATGATATAACTCATGTTTATATGTGTCTATTCTGCTTGAAAATTTTGTGGCATGTTTGTGCACTACACTTTGAACTACAACCTGAGAAATGAATGCAGAAAACCCCACTAGAAGAGGATACTATGGAATGGTCTTCTATTTCTTCAAAAATAGAACAAGTAGTACAAAAACACCAAAAAGTCTCCACCTCTACTGTTAAATATATGATTTAATATATTTTTCCTCTCCTAGATTCAAATCTTTTACCTGTTTCAGTAAGAATTTTTAGAGTACCAGATGTAAAAGCATTTTCAATACCCTTTGGAGATGATGACTTCCAAATGGAATCATACAACAGAAAAACGAAGAGCATGCCATTAACCTCCACAATCACTGTAACAAATTCCCCTCCTAACACTACCATTATACCTGACCCTACACATTATAGGATACCCTCTGCTTCTTGGATGGCTCTGAATGACCTCATGGAAATGCCACAAGTGAAATGTGAAATGTGATTCACTAAATAAAAAACTAAACCACATAAGCAAAGAGTAAAGGGCAGAAGTACTTGGTTTCTATGTGAAGAAAGCAAACTCTTAATTTTTATTCTTAGTCCTTCAGAAAAAGATGAAAATTATAACACACAATGGGTGGATTTTCAACGGCTCAAGCCAAACAATATTTGTATATCTATTCCTGATTTTCTGCTCATTATGTTTCACAGTTAAACATTATCTCTGTTGCCTTCCGTTCCCTGTTTTGGAGGAGAGAAGGACTTAGGCACTCCAAAACTTGTCTGCTTTTTGCAGTTACCTTTTTTATTTTTTTGCAATGAAAATCTAGTAAAAATGAATCCCATCCATATCAGTAGACAAATACTCTGCTAATTGCAGCAAGGTTTTATAACTGCAATTTGTTTGCAATATTAATTGAATAAACTTTTCCACCTATTTGGCTACAACCATAGCATTCTTTTAAGGCACTTTTTTTAAGCATTTGATACTATTCTTCAAATTTGGATTCAACTGTTAACAGATTACAAACTGTCCAACATCTGGGGCTTTTAACAGCTTGAATAAATTCATATTATTCATTAATATGACTTTTCTGAGTCCTTCCTCTGAGCATTAAGCAAAGATTTTAAAATTTTTTCTTAGTGAGAAAACAGTAGCAGTTTCACCAGTGTCACCAGTCTTCATTAATAAAAAAGAAACAATTATACTTGTCACTTTTTAATTTGAAGTGATTTTTCAAGAAAATAATTGCCTAGCCCGAGGTAGGGGGTTTTCCTTCCATTTTAATCTCTACTTATGAATATCTCTGCCTCTTATCTTGTCTCATTTGTTTTATTTCCTTCAACATATTATTATTTTCATTGGTACTTGTGCTATTGAGTTTGATTATCTGTCCCTGTGCTGCCTCAGTCAGGTCAGGCAGATGTTTTCCACTGTAGTCTTAGATATGCACACTATTTAATCAAGCACCTTGACTGAAAAGAAATCTTACCTATTCAGACACTGGATGGATGCATAAATCAAATAGCCACTTGTTAAAAAGATCTGACTGAGAACCTGTTTTATTAATGCATACTTAATTTTTAAATGCCTCCTGTGGGCTAATTCCTATTCCAACTGAACTGGCAATAAAAATTACCAGGTAGACGTCTAACATGGATAACTGCACTTTTCTCTTAAAAATCCTAATCCCAAATAATACTCTTTTCCATAATAAGTATTATTTTCCTGCTTATTCTTATTTTTGCTTTTAATTAGCGCTACCAGATATATTCTTCAGTAATATTTCTTACAGATTCTATTTACCATTTTGTTCTTTCCTAGCGCTAGTAAAATGGGATTAAGGGTCAGAAAATACTAATTAACAACAAATAACCAAATAACATGTGTTTGGTTAAAGGTTGGACTCAGTGATCTTGGATGTCTTTTCCAAGTTTAATGATTCTATGATTCTAAGATTTTCTCTGTAATTAAATTGCAAATAACAGCAAAAGCTTGGAAAATTACATGTCACATGATACATGTATTTTAGAAAAAGTACCATGAGGACCATGAGAGTGAGGGACTTTGTACTCTAGATATGTATTACAGAAGCTTTATAGTGCTAAGAGCAGTTGCCCCAAGGAATGATCTCAGGGTATCAGATCATGAATGCCATTACACTCCTCCAGAGAGAGTCTGCAACAACCAGATTGAGTAGTACACGGAAAAAATTTCTTATAAGCCCTTCTCTGTTTTTCTAAGGTATATTTTTCCTGTTCTTACTGCTCAAAATGTCAGATGTAGTGTGCTGCTGTCATATATATTGTAGAATTTCAGGGTGATCTGTTTACAATATGGTATAACATTTAGTTTATACAGTGTAAAGTTTATTCTATATGAATGTTTATTTTAACGTACTATTTCTCTATAAAACACTGCATATTATTTATCAAATCCCTACATACTACTAATATTTTAAAACTTTATTAACAGAATTTGTAAACTTGGATTTAGAAAAAAGCCAGCAAGCACGATATTACAATAACATTTGAACTTAAAAATAATTATTTTCTGAGAAAATGAAAAAGAGAATCTATTGTGACAACCATGAACAGTGTGTTTAAAGCTATTGACTAATCAGGACACTGATACTATTTAGTTAGAACTAAATGTTTTAGCTCTTCACAAATTATACACTACTTTTCTAAAATAAGAAATTATTTAAGGAAAAGCACTCAGACTCCAGGTAGTTGCTTGCAAGCTATAGAAAAGATTTATCTTTGGCCCCAGGAAGCAGGAAAGAACATCTTTGTCCAGCAAAGTTTATCCCAGCTCTGTTAAGTGTCAAAAGTCCCGGCCATCTTTATATACCTGCCTCATACATATGCAAATTATTTAATTAACATCTATCTCTTCAGCATTATGTCATAAATTACACCTTGCTTTAAGCCTTTTGACCAATCAGCTCCGTTGTTTCGCATTCATTTGCTCCATGTTTTGGCTAGGACCTAGTTCTGTTTATGTTTCTGTACTGGGAAACAAAATTTTTTGCTTCTAATATTGGATCTTAAATTTCAGGCCCAGTGAATGCTTCTAAAATCTACTAATTTTTCTAAAATCCTTCTAAAATTTCACTGTTTCACTAAAATCCTTAAATCTCTAAGCCTACACCTACCTCACTAAAATGTATGAGTTTCTGAATCCTCAGATCAAAATGATTTCACAAAACACTTGGAGGAAAATTACGATTGCTATAAATTTGTAATGAATAAAGTGTGTTCATTAAATTGTACTTAGCTGTGCTATAAAAAAAGAGTAAAAAAATTAAGTCTAAAATATTAAAAAAAAATAATAGAAACACATCATATCAACTGAAAAGTTCATTAGGAAAGTTAATGTGTTGGGTTGACCCTGGCTGGACACCACATGCCCATAAAGCTGCCCCGTCATTGCCCTCCTCAGCTGGACCAAGGAGAGAAGATGTGGGCAGGGAGAATTCATTCACCAGTTACCATCATAAGTGATACAGATGTGACTTGGGAAAATCAAGTTAATTTATTACCAATCAAATCTGAATTTGTCTATACTATTTAAGTTGTGTCTTAACATTACAGACTAGGGAACACACTGGAATCCAGATTATCTATGTCAAAGCAGCCTATAGAATCATTCTAGTTTTTTGCTTAATTATTACTAAATATTCCATTAAATGTAAGAAACAGCAAAATATGTGAAACATTCCAACCAAAGTACTCTAAGGACAAGCACTGGTAAACTCTTACGTCTTCAGATATTCTCAGAAGATTTAACTGTGAACTTTCATATGCAAGGTTATCCAATAATGATGTTGCTATTGCTTTCACCAATTAATGTCTCAAATCCTAACTTTTCATTTCGGCAAAAAAGAGCACTTCAGAAGCTCTGATTTATTTTAATTATTTTAATTGTTGTTTTTGATAAAAAATGGGGAAAAATAATTTCCTCAAACTAACAATTTTCTTTCAGCTTCATTTGAAAAATGTAAAAAATGCATCAAATAAGAACAAGGAACAAGACAACAAGAATCCTGAAGGGTATTTACTTAGTTTTTATCCCACACTTAAATGAAAATGGCCTATCAAGGTTTTCTTACAAAAAAGACTTGATATATCTGAAATATTGTGCCAACTGACTGGAAAACTATAGAAAGCTAGCACTTTATAAATAACTTCAAGTCTTCTCTCATGAATAATGCTAGCCTATCTACTTGATGTATATTATGGCACAGCCACAGAATCACAGAATATTCTGAGTTGGAAGGGACCCACAAGGATCATCAAGTCTAACTTTGAAATGGCACCACTGTCTCCCTGACAGGAGTCAAGCCCCAGTCTCCCTCATGAAAGGCGGGGACACTCATCACTAGAAGAAATGAGGAAAAGTTTGAGGTGGTGTTTCATTTTAAATCAATAGGTGTAATAGTCTTGTAAAGAAAACAAAGTTTCTAAACCAAAATGTTTTATAAAAATACTTATTATCTGGATCAACTAATACATTTTTAGCAACCTTATGATTTATATACATTTTTTTCCAGAATAAAAGATAGCTTGCTTTTAGATTTAGATTAGCTATAGTCTAAGGGGATGTAAAGTATTACCACTCTAAATCTAATTTAAAAATTATTCCTAACATATGAGGGGGATACTTTTCCATAATTGAACACATCAGTTTAATTTAGGGAATATAAATGACAAGCTAAAAAAAGAATATGCTCTGAGTCTGCTTCTCTACATGAACAATTATTAAATTAGCATTGTAAATTGTTATGTTTTGTAAACAGATAATGAGAATTTCCATAGAGATAGTAATCTTATTATATGATTTGAATATAGCCAAACATGTTTGCAGAAGATGTTTTGCAGAACAAAAAATGAAATCATTGTTTGAATTTCATGACTGAATACAGAAAATTCATTTAAGAAAAATCAAATACATATTTATAAAAGTGATAAAAAATGATTCATAATGTCTGTATGTCATTGGTGTTACCTCAGTAATCATGTATTATAAATTATTATTTAAAAATTATTTTAGCTGACAGCTAGTTCAAAAGATTTCAGTTTAAGAGCTAGAAAAAAACAATAGCAATAAAGTAGTATTCCAATACAGGTAATTAACTATGTAGGCAGCAGCGTGAATTAACTCAAATTATAAAACACTATTTGCTGAAGCTTAGAATTGGTGTATAGACTTCCACTACAGCCTAAGGTAGTAAAAAATATATTACTCATAAATATCACTTCTAGAAATCAAGACTTAAGCTTTTGAAACAATTTAATTACCTAATATTGGATTTTCTCATTATAAAACAAAAAAATAATTTAGTTTATTTGGTCTCTGCTATGTTTGAAGGGGGTTTATATCAATATTAAAAACCCCCACCACCCAGTCAACAAAAACCGCTCTATTGACTTTGATGTGTTTAGACAACCACCTGTTGTATCACCAGTTGTCCAAATGCCTCTGTCTGTTATGCATAAGCCCCATAATGCTTATGAGCCAGTTAAGAGCTGAACATTTTATTGGAGACCCTAACTGTTATTTATGGGTTTGTATACATCCTCTTTTTTGAGAATCAATAGTATATTTAAACCAATAAACCAGGCACATGCTTCTTGAGTAGTGTGGTGCTGTGTTACCATAAAATTACAACAGAATACCATTGTATTTATTCTTTATTTTATCTACTTAAATTAATTTGATCTTCAAAGGGGCTATCTACTATTTTATTTCCTGTTATACTTGTTTTTCAATATCTACATAGTGCATCTAGACTGAGATCAAGAATTGCAGAAGTCCAACTGGCAAAAATATTATTTATTGCTAAATCATAGTAAAAACCAGTCATAAATACTCCCCAAAAAGTACTGCAACTACTCAGCTCAGGGTGTTGTATCTCACAGATCAGGATGGAAACTTAAAGGGAGTGTGGTTGGTGTATTATAGGAAATTATTTAGTGCTGTGTACAGTTCTCTGTACAGAAACTCCTCCAGAGAGAATCTGTGGCCAGCAGGTGTGGCCAATGATAACATTCTCTAGCTCTTTGTTGGAAGGCCTCCACGCCATTTACTTTCTGACATTATGAAACCCTCTGTAGGCTTCACCAATCCTTACCAGGACAATAGTCCATTCACAGATTCACAGAATACTATGAATTGGAAGGGACTCACAAGGATCATCTAGTCCAACTCACCATCTAACACCCGTACAGAGAGACCGAACGCACATCCGCACATTCCATTCTATTTCTAAATAGATAAATTTTAATATGATAATGGTTAGAATAGTCAGACCTACAATAAGGTGAATGAGCTGACAGTGTCTTTAATCTTGATTCTAAATTTTGTAATATATTTGAAAATTATTTTACAGCAGAAATTGTGATATCAACATTTATGCCACAGTAAAAATCATTACAGTGTTTGGGGTTTTTTCGTTTTCAGGAGGACTACCTATTGACAAAAGGAAAAATAACAGAAAGCTGTACTTCCACACTTCTTTTTTTTTACTACATTAAAATTGCAATATTTGACTTACCCTATTGTAGGGGGTTCAGAACCTTCTATTTCCAAATAATCATATTTTTCTTCCATTTGGAAATCTGTAAATATGAGCGAGATAGTATCACCAGGCTCTGCCACAATTGTCCATGTGCAATCTGCATTATTATGATATTCATTAGGAAAGTTGGGGCTCGAAATGATTCCACTGGATCCTCTCATAGTTCCTCCACAAGCATCCTCAGCTATTAAAAAAAACAAATAATTACACATATCATTAAAATCACCCCTCAAAAATGTATACTTTCTTGATGACGATAAAAATTTATGATTTTTAGGTGAACAATTGCTTTAGATTTTTTTAACGCATTTGACTTGGAAAGCTGCAGCTGCAAATTTAAGGTCATTAAATAAGTAATAACTTCAGATTTCAAGTATTTTGAAAATTATTATACTTGTGCTATCACATATTTTTATAATCTATTACTTATTAGTAGACTATAAATCATGATTAACCATTGTTTTACTCACTTTATGGGAGCACACAAGAAAATCACTATTTCCTCTTTTACTTTAACCAAAAGTTTTCATAAAGCATATTGACTTTAATCCCTATCATATGCAGTCTGACATGTGATGTGTAGTCACATTATCCTGAGAAAAGAAGCATGAGAATCTCACCCATCTTATGTTAATTATATTGTCATATTTTATTTCAGTGAGCATCTAGTGATGTTTAGGTTCATTCTACAATAATTTTTTTGCAATTTTCAAACAGCTGATCAGTTTTCAAACCAAAGCTGTATGAGTGATTTCTTAATGTCAGATGCTAAACAATTTCACAATAGAAATAATTACTTCACAGTCATTTTAATGGGTATAAGTTTTAGTTGATCAAATACAGTTGGCTCTCTTCCACTTCGCGCCCCCTATATTGCAGCTTCACATCTTAGCAGCATGATTTTTGAGCGATGAAGGCGGTCCCTTTTCACAACTGTGCATGCGCAACCTGGCATGCATGAATATTCAATTAGGCAGCATGAATACACAACTCAACCTGTACAACCGCCCACAATGGCTCCGCTCCCAGCAGAGCGGGCACTGCGGCAGCTCCACAGCTCCCAGCCCAGCTGGGGGCAATGGTGGAAGCTTCCTGGCTCCTGGCCCGGGTGGGGGCGGTGGCGGTGGCTCCCCCGCTCCCGGGTGGGGTGGACGCAGCAGTGGCGGCTCTGCTCCGGGCACAGCCGGGTGCCTGCCCCACTCCAAGAGAGGAGGCTTCATACAGTTATGAAAGATTTAAACACTCAGGGATTTTTCCCGGCTTGGTCTGGCTGTGGACATTGGGAAACACTGACACAAACACCGACACACAGCAGGGCAGTGCTAAAACAGCACTGAGGGGTGTGTAATGGTGCAGGGGAAATTTGCATATTAATGAGCTGCCAATCAACGCGGAGGGTGGGCTTCACAGGACCCAAATAAGCCCTCGTGGCCACGATATAGGAGACCTGAATGTATTTCCAATTTGACCACAGGAATACATCTGTCATGGTATGTGAATATAGTTAAATTATATGGCAAATTATCAAAAGCAATATTTTTGATCATGACTCTTGACACATGCTGAATAAACTAGGCAAACATATGATATCTATAAAATCATTTCTACAGAACTAATTCTATGAGAAAACAATTCTCAAATGTATCTTCTTTATTATATATAGTATGCTTTAAAAAATGCTTAAAAGACCAAAAATTGTTTGTTGAGGATATTATGGTAAATTTTTTCCTGTGATTGGAAATGTAGGGCTATTCCTTTCAAAAATGGAAATACTTTTCAAATATCTTCCATGAAAATACCGTATTTCACTCCTCATTCAGTTTATCCAAATGTTTGGAGTATTCTTGAAAAACAATTCTTTTTTCTGCTTAAGTAGAGTTCTAGCATGAATAAATTTTGCCCTATAGCCTGAATACCCAGTCAATACTGATGAAAAATTAATGACAAGGATAGGGAAAAAAAAACTTAAAGGAGTATAGCATCATAGAACAAAAACTTTTAAGAATTCTGACATATAATGGCTCAGTTCTAATAGAAAGAAAAAATCATGGCGGTAAGAAATCTCTTAATTACAGACGGTTAGGAGTTTAAAGTAGTAGATTTTTTCTCTTAAAAATTCTTCTAAATTATGTCATGGCAGATAGAAAATGCAAAGTAAAAACATATCTTAAATTTATTCTTATTAATTAGCCAAGTGCACTTTGAATCCACTAAATACAACAGAACTGAGAAATCTCACCACAGGTTCTGGTCCTTTACTGTGAAAGAAATTAAAAAATATAAAAAGGTAAGAATAATAATAGTAGTTTTCATGCATTAAGGACATAATTTTAAATTGTTAGTTCACAGTAGTAAAATGTCCATCAAGAAAATGGGTAACTCGTTCAATGATTTTGAAGGACCTGTATATTGATTTTAAATATTGATTGGAATATTTTTTATTCAGCACTGATTTGAACAAGTTCTTAAAAGTAAATTTGCATAGGTAAATTACTGAATCTCGTGCAAACTGGTAAGACAAATGTGAATAGCTTTTCAGCTCATAATAAATTAAAAGCAGAAAACTAGAAATATCATGACAGACTAAAGACATTGGAATAGCTTTCTCAGACTTAAAAATAGAAATTCCTTTGAAAAATACTGTTCTACAAAACTCAAGTTTTACTTTTAACAAATCAGTTATAGATAAACATATCTTAGTTCCTGTTTAGGAACTAAGGTAACATATCTTAGTTCCTGTTTACTAACAGTGTTGATTTCGTCTATCAACCCTTAAATAACTACTGTGGCAGTATTTAAAATCACAAGTAATATCAATGAGTGTGCCTACTACTCTGAGCCACATGTATTTAAAGATTTTTGCCAAATGCAATTTTGTTACCAGCAGCAAAATGGGCTAAATAAATCAGCATGTATTTTGTTCTACTTCAGGTAGCAAATTTCCTACAAATACAATTAATACTAACTACATTTAAGTAATTAAGAGCACACTAGCTATCATCTTAGCCTCTGTAATGTAGACTTGCTCTTCTACTAAATTGACAAACACTGTCAACAGCAGTTCTACCACTGATTTAATATTCAGTTCACCAGATCCTGATAAATAAAAGATCATGTTCTAATTGTTTCTATGCAATCCACACAGAAACAACACCTGTATTTCGGACCCATTGAAACAGCATAATTGCTTAGATGTCAGCTATGAAATTTTGCAAACAAAAGAATAAATGGTAAGGGAAGACTTTGGAAGAGTAGCAGCGGCCAATCTTCATCAATGTGTAACAAACCTGTAGTAGATTGACCTTGGCTGGATGCCAGGTGCCCACCACATCTCTCAATCATGCCCTTTCCCAGCCAGATAGGGGGAAGAGAAGAAGGTTGAGATAAGGCAGTTTACTAAAGCAAAAGTGAAAGTGCACATGCACATGTGAAGCAAAAAATAACAAGGTTTATCCTCTACTTCTCATCAGCAAATGATGTCCAGCCACTTCTTGGGAAGCAAAGCTTCAGTACATGTGATGGTTTCTCTGCAAGCGCTGAAGACAATGAACGTCCCGCCTTTCTCCTTCTTTCCTTACCATTCATATGTAAGCTGACTTCATACTATATGGAATATCCCTTTGGATAGTTGGGTCAGCTGGCCTACTTGTGTACACTCCCAGGGTCTTGCCCTTGACTGGGGAAAGAAGTGCTGATGCTGTGCTCAGCAGTAGCCAAACCCCTGGTGGGTTATTAACACCCTTCCCACAATCAGTGCCAAGCACTATAAGGGAAATGGAATTCATCTCAGCCAGACCCAATACAAAGCCCAATAACAAGGAAGAGAGGACAGATAATATTTGGAGTTATTTTGGTACAAAGCCATAAGAATCTCTTTCCCTGCCTTTCTGTAACTTTCTGAATTACCTCTGTCAAACCACCAAGATAGGAGTCCTCAAAGACATTTAAGTGGCTAATTCCCTTCTCCATTGGGAAAATGCAAAGTCATTTGTAGGATTGTCTTTGCCCAAGGACTTGGGTATACTTAGTGGGTACTGCAGTAGGATGGGGAAACCTGATGTGTGACTCAAGAGAATTTAACCTTGGGGGAACAAAGTCTTGGGGCATTAATCTTCAAGGAAAAAAATGATTTGTGGTGTAAATTGCATGTTGCAAGAGGAAAAGTAGCAGGAACGAAATGAAACAATGAAGAGTGAATTTTGCAAGGAGAGTGTGATAGTGACCTGAGCCAGCCCGATGTCAGTGCCCAATGATCGAGTGTCCTGTTTCTCCTGTCCTGAGCACCCATCCTGATAAAATGGAGCCCAAGTTTTGGCCTGGTTTTGAACATCTGGAGAGGTGGAGGAAGCCAATGAAATGGGAAAATAATATCTATGTGTGAAAGGACAGGCAAAGGAGTTAATGAAAACTTATTAATCTGTATACAGGGTATAAAGATGCTCTAAGGATGTATTTTATGTTGTATAAATTGTATGTTCTCAGGCACCATACACACTACAATTACACGCTACTTAACTGCAGTTAAAATGTAGTAACTAAACAGTAGTTAAAACATAAATGCCTTGAAAAATTTTGTGTGTCGAAGTTACAGTTATCAAATACAATGAAAAACATTCACAAGAATGGTGAAAAGATAAGACTTCAGTTAAGACTTGATCAAATTTGGCTTTTTTTTTTCAATTATAAACATATCACTAATACTGATTATATTTTTTTAAATCCATGTTTAAAATTCATACTCCATATTTTCAAGTTAAATTTTTTTTGTCATGTACTGAGAAGTTTTATCCAATAACAGTCTTGCAAATGTGATATGAAGGCATAAATGGAAAAAGTTGTCATTTTTCCCAACATAATTCTCTGATCTGAACCATATGATGAAGGGGGAAGATTTTTCAAAGTGATATGCAAGTGGAGACTTGGCATAGAAAAGCTTTTCAAGGTATTATGAATTCAAATGAAGATCTATCTTTGAATACGCATAAGGGCTCTTACATAGAGGGAGTATCACTGATATGATGAGTGGTGATTCTGAGAGCAATGTTTTGTTGTTTTTTTTTTCTTTTTGTGGGCATAGATTGGTTTTATTTATGTACATAAATACTTGCAGCTTTTCTCTCTTCAAAATGCCCATTAAAAGAAGTAATGTGAAATGTTTAGATGTTAAAATAATTTCTGGTGAAAATTGTTTTAATAAAATATATTTTTTGTTTTACTCCTGGTTTGATGTTCACTGATCATTTTTTCTAATAAATTTTGAAAATACATTTCTCTAGTTAAGTCTTATTTAATTTTCTGCTTATTCTTGTAGGTTTCGGTGATATACACAATAATGTTACATAAATATTGAACTGTAAATTTAAATGAGATGATCAAAAAGACAGGCAATGTTATCAGTGATTTATAGGCCATAGAAATTCACGAATTCAATTGAGAATTCAATGAGATTGCATGGTAGATCAAGCTTTAATCTGGTGCATAATGTATCATATAATCTTATCTATCTAGCTGTATTTATAGTGAATCGAACAGTTAAACTCAAGCGCTTAACTTATCACAAAGTAATAGACCTCTGATATCTCTTCTTGAATATTCTGCAAGAAAAAAAAAGGATACAGCAACTTTCCAAGTTGAAACAATGACCTTTAATACAGTCAACAGAAGTTTTCACCATGCTGAGCCCCTTTTGAAGAAGCCTACACAGAGACAAACTCAGTAATTCCTCTATATTGTGATCTTAGCCTTGATCTCAGCCATACAAGCTCTGTGAAATTTTTGGCTTTCTCTTCACACTGTAGTTCAGGTACAATCCCAGACATACTGTTTTCTGCTCTTTCAAATTTTAGACATTCTTGTGTCAGACAAATGATCTGAGCAATCTAAAGTAATCAACACCCTAACATCCCCTTTTAAGCATGTTAAAGACATATTAATCATTAATCTTAAGTATATATATTAATAACTACCTTTTGTGTGAGGATCATGAAAACAATCCATTCTTCAAGAAATTCCAGTGTTCTTCAATATAATTTAATATAGGCAAGCATAGAGCACTACCTACTGATTATGTAAGTGTGGAGAAAAAACATTATTCCTGTTTCTACATAGCAAACACATATGTTTGTGTCTATGCAAACTCTAACTCTTTATAGCCTTTTATTTGAGGTTCAACTACTACCTTAAATATTGGTAACTAACTTTCACCATTCCTAATTGGCAACTGAAGAAATCAGGGACCCTAAAAATGTCATATTCTACTCCATTACCTCATTTATAAATGACATTAAAAATAAATTAACTACTTCAATGCATAAAATCATTATGTGGAAAATGAAACATAATGCTAGATGTTTCTAAAGGGAAGGTATTGCTTTTTATATCTTTCTGAAAAAGCTCATGATTATTTGATATAATAAAGCAGAAAGAAAATTGGCATTAGTTATGCAGATAACAATTCTTAATATTTTTTCTGAAATCATAACTCTGTAATATCAATTCTGACAGAAGAAAACAAAAGGTTTGTTATAAAATCATATCAATATTTTCTAAATAACATTCTTAATCATTTACCATCACATTCAAAATAAAGGGTAAAGAAAATGAGATTTTCTTCTTCAAGCAGTAACTTGGAAAGATAAAACGATTGTTGGTTAAAAAGACAGAACATTAGCTCAGCTATCACACGCCTTACAAAAATCTATGAAGCAGAAGGTAGTTTCTTTCTCAAGGACCTTGTCTTTTTTTGCTACTTCAGCACGTTTGTTAGAGGTTAGATTAATAAATAAATCTCATCCTTCTTAGCATTCTTACTGAAGCCTGTTTAGGCTTTCATGTTTTCAAGAGGCACTCATTATCAATGTTTTCAAATATGTCTATTACAATTATCACAATATCACAGTGTTAGCAAGGTTGGAAGAGACCTCGGAGATCATCGAGTCCAACCTGGAACCCAACACCAACCCNACATGGGGTGGTTATGTTGAGGGGGGGCAACCATGTGGGCCTCTGGAGGTCGCCCTGATGATGACGTAGAATGCCGGTTCTTCTGGAGAGACAGATGGGATTGATAGCTCGGAGCATTGTCCCATTGGATAAGGGGGGCACTACCTGGGAGGAACTAAAAGGGCTTTAAAAGTTACAGCGGGAGGCAACCTCAGTCTCGCTTTCACCGGAATCACCGCTTCTCCCAGCTGCTCCTGCATGCTACATCTGCCTTCTCCCAACTGCTCCTGCATCTCTTGTCTGCCTTCTGCCCAGCTGCATCATCCGTCGCTTCTCGCTAAAGCCCCTCCCTGATGATAGCCGGACATTGCTATCCTTTTCATCTGTGGTTTGCCTTTGTTGGGAATTTCCTTTTGGGTATTTTTACTTCAGTGAGGGATACTCTGTGTGGGTGGTTTTGGGGGGGGGTGGTTGGAGTATTTCCCTGTTGTTTTCCAGTCTTAGTTTGACTCATATACATACTTTTTTTCATACATTCCAATAAATATATATATATAATTATATATATATTGCTCTCATTAACATTGGTGTTTTCTCTTAATGGTCTCTCGTTCATTTTTCTTTGAAAACAACCCCAACAGTGTCCAAACCAGGACATAATATAGAATTACTATTTACTGGATTGAGGTTCTTTTGTGGATAAAGCTGAGAACAATCTTAACTGAAATATTATTACTACACAAGTATTTTATGCTTAGTATTTTTCCCTTTATAACTCTGTATGTTTATACACTTAGATTTTTGTTACAGAGCACAGCATTGAGAAGCGGCTTCACAACACTACTTCAACTTAATTTTCCACAAGTCTGAATTTGCTCATTTATCCATCAGCAACTTTCACAAATTTCCCATGTCACACTTGGCCAGTGCTTGATCCAATGCTCTTATATTCACTCCAGCTTTGCAATTTTCTGCATATCCTTTACTGTTTTCATAAAAACAAATAGCTCATATTTTGTTTCTTATTAATTTTCTTCATTGGCTGTGCTACAGGTAAGCAGCAGAATGGAAACTGCATAGCCTGATGTGGAAAGACTCTTAAGAAATTAAACTTAAATTCTGTAGTATAATAGCCTGATTATGAAACTCGTAAATTAACACAGTCATAAATTACATAGTCACAAAAATGTCTTTAAGAATCCCCACAGACAGTGTCTCAGTTCCCTCCTTTGCACGGACAACACTTACTGCTTTCATTTCCTGCCCATCTTTTTTGGACAGTCTCTATATGTCTATCACAGGATTCCAGCAGTACCAACTGCCTTGCTATGGCTCTGTGATTTAATAATGTCATTCATATGCTACTGAATATGAACTTGTAATTCTTGTTCTTCTGATGCTACATGTGCCTGTGTACAGGCACTTGAGAGCTCTCTCTGGTCACTTCCTCAAAAAGATTGCAAAAAAATCACTCTGCCCTTTGCATGCTCTGCCTCATCTGTTCCTTGAATAACATACAAGTTTTGGACACTAACCAAAAAACCACCAGTTTAAAGACCTTCTCACTAGGTTAGCAGGATCAGGACATACTAAATAGAAACTAACTTTCCAAATTAGTTTCAATAATAAAAAGCTCAGAGTCAGAGAATAAAAGAATGGGTCTGTACAGAACAGAGAACAGCATATGTAGTATAATGCATATTTATTGCCATTTAATATTCTGATACATTCTAAAAAGTCCATGTCACATGAAAGGGGCGGTTTTGTCCAACCCTTTGAAAGGGGAGATTCTCTCAAACCTTAGAAATTTATTTGACTATCCGTGTCCTGGGAAATTGAAACCCTTTAAGTCTCATCTGTCTGTCAGTGTTCCGTAGGTGAGGAACCTTCACCCACAGATTCATCAACTGGAGAGTGCATTCAGTTTATCCTTTCAGGGGGGGCCTGAGCCAACAGAGGAAGGAGGCCCCCTCAGCAGGCCTTGCCAATGTATTTACCACTGCCAGCCCCTGTCAGCACCATCTGAGGAATAACTCTAACAGTGTACAGAAAACACACTCTTTATTAGTACAAATTGTGACGGATAATCATATTCGTAAGTTGCCAATAATAGTGTCTGTCTGCAAAACTATGTATAAAACAACCTACCAATTCTACAAAACAAGTACAAGCTCTAATATAAAGCAGTATGCTAATACACTTACATACCCAGCACAAACTCTAGACCTGGAGCTGCATTTAACACATATAGCATACAGTTTTTACACATTAGGCATCCCTAGGTTGAGGAGAAGGCAGGGTCAGCCTGTCAACTGTCCCAGCAGTGTTAATGGAATCTTCCTCCCAAAATCTCCATACCTGTAAATTTTATATAATTTCTTTATGATTTAGGTGTCTAGTCAAAAGTCTTAGTTGGGAAGTTGTCTTTGATGTCTGTCTTTCTTGGTAGACAGTTACAGTATGGTCTTTGAATTTCAAAGCACCACCATGTTCCCTTCCCTGCAGGATCTCTGGGGAAGGAAGTTGTAGTACTTCCATGCTGCTCCCCGTTCTCCATTTCATCCCCCATAGCAGGTGTTTATCAGTGTTGGGCAACCTTTGGGTCAAGGTGACCATTCCTGTCTGGGAAGCAGCAGCCCAAGAGCAGCAGCAGCTTTTCACCTTCTAATTCTTCTCTAATTTTTAACCCTATCCATCAGTTCATATACCAAATATAATGAAAAGTTATAGAGATAGATATATACAGTGAGCCCCCACGTATTCGCGGTCCGCTATTTGCGAGTTTCAGTATTTGCGAGTGATTTTTCAGCGAGATGTGCGACCTCGGCGCATGCTCAGAACATACCAGGACCCCAATTGGCTTGGTCCCCCGGTCTCGCCGCTTGCACTGCAAGCACAGCCGCTGAACACAGCGGGCCCCGTCTGCTCACGAATATGTAAAGTGGTCCCAGCCAGGAGCCCGCACGGCGCACCCGGGATGCGTTTAGTGTAAATGTGTGTTTTTGCACGGCTGGAATTGTCCTCCACCAGGCTACAAGATGGGGTGATAGGGCTGCCATTGTGTGTGTGCGCCATTGTGTGCCAGGGGCCGCGCCTGCCGCTTGACCGGCTCTCGCCGGCCCTGCAGCAGCCCCACCTTGGAGTAACACAGCCAGACGACTGAGACAAGCCCCTCTCTCAGGACAATCCTCCAGACCTTATATGGGGAGGGGGCATGGCCACGGGTGTGGCGTACTCGACTACGTAGTGGGTTCACTATCTTTGCAGATTTCACAAGGTGAACCAGATGTAACAGCCAGCAAGTAACGGGGGCTCACTGTATATAATATCTGAAAAACATTACAGGTTCACAGGTTATTCTGAGTTGGAGGGGACCCACAGGATCATCTAGTCCAACTCCCAAGCAAATGCCCACCCAGAGATCAGGCCCACAAGCGTGGAAACATAGGCACCACACTCTGTACATCCAAGCCTCCCACCATCTAGACCATGTCACTGAGCACCTCATCGAGTTTTCTCTTAAACATCTCCAGGGATGGCGACTTCACCACCTCCCTGATTACATGTTGATTTTTTCTACAAACCTGTAGTAATAAAAAATTTCAGCCTTTCCTCATAATTTATTCACTAGAATAACCTTACAGCTTTCAGAAATTGAAATATAAAAATTGCAAAACATCCATCAATGGAAAATCTTTTAGACTAGCTTTCAGAATATTTGTCATCAATGACTTACATAAAGTTCATCCAGCTTTAGCAAAGAGGGATATAAAACATTTCTTGAGGACAAATGGAAGTCTTATTTTCTATGGCAATTTGTAAAACTCAATTCCAAATAAATCCAGTAATGACTATAAATTGACATGATTTACATATTCAGATCTTTCACTTTGCACTTTTGTGCTCAATATACTGTAAAATTTATACAAATTTGACAGCCAAGAAAAAAAAATAGTGTCTGTAATTACAGAGGTGAGGAACTGCAGGATCTGAAGTGTTGCTTGAGCAGAATTTAAATGGAATAAATTGCCTCCATACCTGCCACCTTTGAGGTAGAACCACAAAAATTACCTATGCCAGGGGAAAACACTACCAATATCTAAGGTAGACAAAGAGTTAAAATCTGCTCCTGGTGTTGCAATCCATGGGAAGAGTGAATGGCAGACAACAAGGGAGTTTCAATAAACAAGATAAGATGGTCACAGTTGGGAAGTGGCGTCAGGGAGACTGGGTATTGGATGCCTATGCACTTCGTCAGAGTGGGAAAGTACTAGCCCTGTGGTGTAGCAAGCTATAAAAGCGTTGCCTGCTATAAAAGACCACTGCCTGCGGGACAATAAAGGGACTCTTCTTGCTTCCCCCAGATCAAGTCAGACCTCTTCTTCCAGGCTGACGACACCAGAACGAGAGGGCACGGCCTCAAGCTACGCCAGGGGAGGTTTAATCTTAATGTTAGGAAGCGGTTTTTCACAGAGAGAGTAATTGCATATTGGAATGGACTGGCCAGGGAGGTGGTGGAGTCGCCGTCCGTGGAGGTGTTTAAGAGAAGACTGGACGAGGAGCTTAGTGACATGGTCTAGCTGGGGGGTGTAGGGCTGGATGATCCTGGGCCCCTTCCGGCTCGGAGTGGCCTGCTAGACTGTGAGGGATCTAGGTTGTTACCGCTCTGGGATGTGCTCTCGGTCTCTGTACGGGTGTTAGATGGTGAGTTGGACTAGATGATCCTTGTGGGTCCCTTCCAGCTCATAATATTCTGTGATTCTGTGAAGTCCATTACATCTACCGCCACAAATGCCCACACAGCCTGTGCCTCCATGGGTCAGTAACTAAACATTCATGTTACCTGGCTGTACATTAAATTTCAGTGAGTTCCTCAGAGTTGCCTTTTTTTTTTTTTAACCCCAAGGTCATGTTGTGGGTGTGATTTAGGTTACTCGAGCTCTCCTGAAGGGTTACTGATATGAAAAGTACCGAATTATAGTAAATGATGCACAGAGGTCTTATTTATTGTTTATCTATAAAGAAAGAGGGAAACATCTAAACACCATTAAAATCTTGGCACATAAAACAAATAGTTGGGTTTAAAAAAAAACATAAGAAAAAAGTACTGCGTCCTGAACTCATATATGAAATTATTTGTTTAAAAAACTTACTAGAAATTTTTTTTTTTTAATTTTTGTTTTACTTGACTAAGACTTGAAATTTCATGGATTAACTGACAAGCTTTTTAAACATAAATAATCCATGAGTCTATATATCAGTCAACTGTGGTTTTACTGCTGTCTTGCAGCAAGAGAATGAAATACATATTTTTCTTGCATAATAATCAACCTTGTGGAGAAATTGATGCTTTTATTGCCGACGAACTAAGGAAAAAATTATTTAGACAGTCCTTGTATGAGCATAACAGAAGAAATTTTAACACCTTCAAGCTGATTAAACTGATTCCTATTGCTTTGTGAAAAAATAAAGCTTAGCTGCTCTACAGTGTTAAGATATTATTTCAGATTTCATAGTTCTTAAGCACCCATATTTACTGTTTGAGTTGCTATGGGGCAGAAGGCCTAAAAGCAAATTCACTAAAATGGAATAGAGAAGAAAGCAGAAATTACGTTATTTAATTGTTCCAACAAAGAAAAGGAAAAAATAAACCTAGAAGTAAATATTTCAATTCTTCAATTTGAAATATAACTATTTTTCTTTCTAATTGTTTTTAATGCTGCAAACCATATTTATTTACTATGGTTCTGAAAAGTAATTTTGTCTTTAAAATGTGTCCTGTCTTTAAACCAATTACAAAAAATGAGATAAATTATAAATAACATCATATTTTAGATTTTAGAAAGCATTAAGGGCCGGGTGGGTTTGTTTGTTTTTTCCTTTCTCTGTAAAGAAACTACAGTCAGCACTATTCCACTTTGCTCCCCCCAGATAGCAGCTTCCCATCTTTGCTGCATGATTTCCAGCAATTAAGGACGCCTGTTTTGGGACTGTGCATGCGCGACCTAACAAACATGAATATGCAAAGTAGGCAGTCGTGAATATGCAAAGTAGAGAGTCAAGAATATGCAAATTCCACCCACCCCACCCCACAGCATGCCCACGTTGTGCCAGCATGCCCACCTGGAGACACAGCCAAAACAGCAGTGCAGGGGACTCCCTGCACCCATGTCCCCAGCTGAGTGGAAAAGGGGTCTTTCCTGGTGTGGGGTGGCTACAGATGCTCAGAAGCCCCAACACAAACACCAGTACACAGCAAGGCAGTGCTGAAACAGCGTCAGAGTGCCAGGGGGTGGTATAAGGGTGCAGGGCAAATTTACACATTAATGAGCTGCCATTCTACACAGACAGAGGGCTTTGTGGGGGATGAACATGACCCATGGTACCGTGGTGTAGGAGACTCAACTGTATATCAAAGTGCAAATCTAGCAAAGGCTGATTTTTACACCTGGTTTTGCTGTTTTGCTTCTGAACCACAAGGGAATTACTAATGCACCTGTAATTGAGACACTGTTCTAGTGAAAAAATAAAAAAGGATTATGCTAATGTAGAAAATAAGATGTGAAAACATTGTGCAATTGAGCACCACAAATGAGAACCCAAGTATTCAAGCTGGCATTTGTTTTATTTATCTGGAGATATTTTACCATATAAAAGAAACTTATTCTATCAAGATCATATGGTGGGGCAGTCAGACTGAATCCAAGCCATGGCACCCACTGTCATCTGACACTGCCTGCCTGCGGGGTGGAACAGTTGGCACTTCCTTTGGGATCAGTTTACATCTCTTAGCTGGAAGGACCTTGTCAGATGAAGAGTGCAGCAAGCAGAAAATGAAAGAGCCACCAACGAAAAAGCTTGTACAAATGAAGATAGTTTACGTAGCAAGATTTCTGTATCAGGGCCTGCAGGCTTGACCTCTATGAGAAGAGGTGAGGGGCTTCCCCCATGTTTGATGATGCCAGTTCCACACTGCTCCAAGAAGGCATGTTACCCTTGACCAAAACTGAGGAAATCAGCAATACTGGTGGTGTCTCCGTGGAACATGTTTAAGGAGGAGGAAAAATGGCGGGCAGCCACTGAGAGAGAGGAGTCAGGAAAACAAGCAATGAAAATCTGCAGAGACTAAGATCAGTGAATGCGAGAGAAAAGGTGCTATGGGCTACAGGAGCAGAAGTTCCCCTGTAGCCAGTGAAGACCATGGTGATGCAGGTTATTTCTCTGGTGATCATATTTACCTGGAGAGTCTGTGGAACTTTTAGCCTTGGTGATTTTCAAAAGTGAGATCCAAAAGACCCTAAGAAAATATATCTGCCTTTAAAGTCCCATTTGAGAGCTGTGTTGAATTTAATAACTTCCGAGAGTTCCAAAATAAGTCCTCCTATCATTTCTATGACAGCTTAGAGATCAGAAAGAAAAACAACAACCAAGTGAATTGAAAAATAATAAAAAAATCCCTATAGTGTTTTGTAAACTTCCCTGAGCATAAACTAAATCTAGTAGAACACTGAAAGCAAGATCAGGATAAGAAAAATACTTCCCTTTATTTTATTTTCAACTCTCTTGGCCTGATTCAAAGTTGCATTTTTTTCATAAGAACATATGCATTAATTTTAAGTTTTATACCATCCAATGGAGAAAGGAGTGTAAGGCATACATCTTCAGTGATTTTTATCTTAGCTTAAAAATGCTGGAATGAGATCATTTGAGTATCTTTTTATGCAAACCACCATGCAAGAAACTCATATTAATTTTCTACATAACATTCAGTATAGGACCTTAGAGGCATAAGAGTCTATCATCACTTTCATTGTCTAGTGCTTTGAACCTTCTGGTCTAATGACAACAGGATAAAAAGGAGCATGCAGGTCAAAACAACTTTTATGGAATGAAGGAAAATGCAAATATTAATCAAAATTTCTTTCTAAAATGTACAATTTCATATGCTTATGTCTATAACTAAGCAAGAGAGTGTATTACCAAGCATCATGAAAAACAGGAAGCAGAATTTCTGTGACACATTTGTGATCTCCTTACTCCTGTAATGCTATGTTTCTACAGGAATTTGTCTTTTATTGTAACAGAAAATGCCTAAGGATGACAAAATTTTTTCAAGATTTCGGAGTCAAGATTTCTGTAGGTGCTTAATTATGCAGAGACCTTCAAATTCAGCACTTCTGAATGTGAACTGTGACTGATGCTTCACCAGAAGACAGAAGTAGGACTTTACCTCGTCTGAAACATTTTCTCAGCCAATTTACAACGGCTTTGGCAGCATTACTATCTTGTTTGCCAAAATTTATCAGACTTAAATTAAGTCTGCCTGCATTTGAAAAGTTCACAGACATGTTCAAATTTGGAAAATTAAAATCAGAACTTGAGTCTTATATCACAGAAGCATTTAGAAATATGAGTTTCAGTGTTCTGCTTAAGTGATGTACTCAAGAAGAATTTTTTTAAAAGTTGAATATATTTCCTTCAATTTAACAAAGTTTTTAAGGATGTCACAGGTTCACAGGTTCACAGGTTATTCTGAGTTGGAAAGGACCCTCAGGATCATCTACTCCAACTTCCAAGCAAATGCCCACCCAGGGATCAGGCCCACAAGCGTGGAACCACGGGCACCACACTCCATCCATCCAAGCCTCACACCGTCTAGACCATGTCACTGAGCTCCTCATCCAGTCTTCTCTTAAATATCTCCAGGGATGGCGACTCCACCACCTCCTTGGGCAGTCCATTCCAATGAGAGATCACTCTTTCTGTGAAAAATCTCTTCCTAACATCCAGTCTAAACCTCCCCTGGTGTAGCTTAAGACCATGTCCTCTCGTTCTGGTGTTGTCAGCCTGAGAGAAGAGATTCTCGGCCACCTGGCTGCAACCTCCACTCAGGTAGTTGTAAACAGCAATTAGGTCACCTCTGAGTCTCCTCTTCTCCAGCCTGAACAACCTCAGTTCCTGTAGCCCCCAGCTTGGTGTCATCCGCAAATTTGCTGATGATGGATTCAAATCCCTCGTCCATGTCGTCAATAAAGATGTGGAACAGTGCCAGGCCTAACACTGACTCCACTAGTGACTGGCTGCCAGCTGGATGTGGCACCATTCACCAGCACTCTCTGAGCTCGTCCGTCTAACCAATTCCTAACCCAGCATAAAGTGCTTCCATCCAGTCCATGCTCTACGAGTTTCTCCTGAAGCTTATTGTGGGAAACCGTGTCGAAGGCTTTGCTAAGGTCCAAATACACAACATCCACAGCCTTTTTGTCATCAACCAGTCGAGTCACTGGATTGTAAAAGGAGATCAGGTTGGTGGATTGGGTGATTCACGGGACCCACAGGAGACCCATAATCCACAAATTTCGAGGTATGACTCTAGTAAGTCACACGCCACATTTTTCTTACTTTTTTATCTTTTTTCTTGAAGCTACTAGAAGAAGTAAATGTGACAGAAAAATAGCAATCTTGATCAGATTTCTTCCTTCACTCTCCATAAATGAATAATCATGTCCCCTTAATGTAAAGATGCCTAAAATTAGGACAGCAGCACAAGCTCGACTGAATTTCAGAGCTTATTATGGAAAGTAATATACTCCATTTAATGAGGGATTAAGTCCTTCCATTTATGGCAATATTTGAAATTAAATGCTTATGCATAACACAAACTAGCTAAGATAGAGGCAGGGGGAGAAACTAGGGAGAAACAAGACTTCTTGGCTTTAAAAGGGTTTGTTTCCATGGAAACCCTACCAGTGCGCTAGATAGAATCCTCTAGAGAACTGGTGATCACATAATGCTTCCTAATTGTTTAGTGACAACTCGTTTTATGTTTCAAGTACAACTCTTCACTTAATACCACATTTATATTGCCAAAGAAGGACGCATGATAAATTTCATACTGGAAAAGAAAACAATATAATATGCAAATATCCTACACAAAAAGGCATACATAAATATATATACATCAATAAATAAAATACGTTTATATAAATGAAAAAAATAATATAGATAGAAAGCAATTCAAGTTTCTAGAACAATAGAATACACAATGGTCCAAGTGACCCTGTAATAAACCTCCTAAATCTATTCAAGTTGAATTGATCCCTGCCATCTGATTCAATTGGTGTCAAGACAATCCAGGAAAACAGTGCAGAATTTCTTTCTTTATAGTGAGAATACTCTCAATTTTTATGCATTTATCTGAATATTTAGTAGACAAAATAATCTGCATATTCAAATCTTCATACAAAATGTTAGATTTACTTCCTCTATGAAAAACACCCCTTCATACACACTGAACCTAGAATTGCTGTCAGTGGATTTGAGTCCCTAAACACAGGACATACCAGCTTATCGGGCATTTGCAATTCGATGTCTGACGCCTGTCCCTTAAGACAGGACTGTCCTGAGTTCCTTTCCTAGTTTGGGACACCCTTATTCTTCGATGAACTTTCATACTGGTCCGCATTTTCCAGTAAAATAATGTTTACACTACTATTTTTCCAGTGTAAACACTATTTAACTGGAAAAAAAAAAGTCAGATTCTACATATGGCTTCAATTTGCACAAGCCTATTTTGCTTGTCAAATATTAGTTCATATTAAATATTGTTAACTTTTTTGTGAACTTTTTAATCTACCATGTTACAAAATAAATTTCACCCAGGTTTGCAGCCTCTTGGGCAACAGCTGTTACAAGACTTTGAAAATTATGTGCTGACTGTTTACCTAGCTCCTAAAATTGTCTATGACTTAATCAGTTCATTTATCTTCATTTGTTATTTGGGTTTGCTTTACATTTTTATATGAAGATGAAATTGCAGTTTAACTACATGAAATCTTTAGAAGTAGCTATGACAAATGTTATGTTTAGGCATGAACAGTTTATCTTCAGAACACCGTAAATTAATAGATGATGGGGAGAGAGAGGAACAATAGTATTTTTGTTCTGAAATTCCATATTCTTTCCTCAATTTACATGACAGAGGGCATTAACTTCATTAATATTCCTTGTTTGTAAGATTTTAATGCTCATATTTATATCTTCAGCTTTTACATATTTTTCTATAAATATATGTATAATAACAGAGTTATCCGAACATTGTCCAGAAATACATATGTTCTCTTAACACTCTAGAAGTTGCTGATAAATTGCAAGCTACTGTTGAAATGTATCTAAATATTGATGGCAAAGCTCTTTGCAAGCAGCGTCTTGATGTGGATCATAGATCTTTCATACTGCTAGGCAGATGATTTTACAAAATTAAGAAAATGTCTGGCCTTTAGAAAGACTGAAATAGTGAAATATTGGGGATGATGGAAAAGGGAACTTTTAGTACAAATATTTGTACACATTTAGAAAATGTATCAATTAGACCTTCTATGTGCTACCCTAGACAGGAAATGGCTGAAGTGCAGCAGAATATACCAAGCCTGCCAACTCCTCTCTGTGCAGATTATACATTAATTTATTCTGGGACTAGAGGGCTACAAAATCACTATTGTCTCTAAACCATTTCCATCATGCTGGCACAAAGCGGATAATATGCAGTGTTGGAATTTATGTCTGAGAGAAAATTATTTGGCTAATAGTAAGATCATGATAGCATCCTTGTTCAAAATGGCAGGTAGCCTTGCAAACAGCAGGGTAGACATGAGATATAAACAAATATAATCCAAAGATAATTGCAATTACAGTGGTTGCAAATCTTGGGAAGAGTGGAAGAACACTTGGGGAAGAGTGGTTGGAAAGGTGCTTGGTGAAAAAGAACAGGAGTGTGTTTGTCAACAGCAGCAGAACACGATCGATCAATGTGCCCAGGTGGCCACAAAGGCCAATGGCATCCTAACCATTGGCATCCTGGCCTGCATCAGAAAGGGTGAGATTAGCAGGACCCAGGTAAACATCATCTCTCTGTACTCAGCATGGGTGAGGTCACATCTCTAGTTTTGTGTTCAGTTTTGGGCTCCTCACTGAAAGAAGGACAAGATGATGCTGGAGCTAGTCCAGACAAGGCAATGAAGCTTGTGAAGGCCCTGTAGCACAAGTCTTAGGAGGAGCACCTGAGGGAGATGAGGTTGTGTAGTCTGGAGAAAAGGAGGCTCAGGAGAGACCTTATTGCTGCCTAAAACTACCTGAAACAAGGTTGTAGTGAGGTGGGTGTTGGTCTTCTCTCTCAAGTAACAAATTACAGGACAACCCCATGCACCGCTACCGGCTGGGGGAGGAGTGGCTCGAGATTAGTGAAGTGGAGAGGGACTTAGGTGTAATGATCGACAGGAAACTCAATATGAGCCAGCAGTGTGCCCAGGTGGGTAAGAAGGCCAATCAATGGCATCCTGGCCTGCATCAGGAACAGTGTGGTCAGCTGGACCAGGGAGGGTGTCCTTCCCCTGTACTCGGCGCTGGTCAGACCACATCTTGAGTACAGTGTCCAGTTCTGGGCTNAAATGGCCTCAGTTTTCACAAGGGGAAGTTTAAATTGGCTAGTAGGAAAAATTTCTTCACTGAAGGAGTTGTCAAGCATTGGAATAATCTTTCCAGGGAGGTAGTAGAGGCTCACACCCAGCAAGATTTTGCAGTACCTTTGTACTTTTGTCCCTTTTGTAGGATAGATCAGAAGTATAAATCTCTGCTACAAATATGTGTCAATGCACTGAGGCAAAGAAAAATATGTTCTTCTTATCGCCTCTAAACGTCTCCTTACCATCTCTTACCAAACTCTCCTTACCATCTCTACATATCTATGTTACATGGGCATTTCACCTTAATCTGTTTTTAACTGCTATATATACTGAAGGTTTTTATATTTAGATAATGTCCCGGTAGCTTATGTACTATTTAAAATATTTTTCACAATTAATACAGAAAGTGGTAGTAGTTAAAACTAAAGGCATTTAGCAGGAATTTTCGCATGTCAAGAACATGAATATTCCCTTACAAATCTATATGAATGCTTTAAGGAGAGTCACACTTTAGAGGAAAAATCAAATATCGTATCAGGAACATGCTAATGCTGTTTCTAACAGAAACAGAACACTGAAAAGAACCAGCTAAGTTAAATCAACTAAGAAACAGTCATTAGATAGCCTGACTCCTGTGAAAAAATTTCAAACCTCCAGAAATAATGTCATGTGCTTTAATCAATAATGGAAAATATGGAAATTGTAATCTAAAAATTCATAAATATATGTTCATAATGTTAATTCATTAAATATCTCTAATTAGTTCAAATTATATTTTTATCTTGTTTTAAGAATGAGGAAAAATTATTAATTCAGTGTCCAAGGTTTTTAATCTCACCTTCCCTCAAAAAAACAAACAGCTTTTAATGCTGTAAGAATATATATAAAAATTAAGGTCTCTCCAAGGCAACTACTTGCTGGGTTAAACTTTGCAGGAATCAAAATTCATACACTTACACTCTTCATTGCTTAAATATAATACGGTAGTTTCATCTCCAAATACAAGCGACTAGGGATATAGGGGAATACAGAATAGAAACATGTAACTTGTTTCCAAAGTCTTAAGTAGCTATGCCTCTATGAATTTTCGAATAGATATGTCCACCACAGAAAAAACCTTGAAAACTATCTTAAACTTTCCAAAGTCTAGGAAATCTCAGTCCTATATGTAGTTTCTTTATTCTTACATAAAGTGAATGAGTTAAATTGTCAGCCTGAAATATTTGAAATTCAATCCAAGAAGCATGGAGTGCACTCTGGTCTCTTTGATAGCTAAAATTCTTTAAATAATAGTGGGGAATGACTACATATAAGAAAAGAAACTCCTGGTTTATCAAGCCTTTATGATCAAAGGGAAAAATGTATCACTATTGGGAATGAAACGGAGAAAAATAATTTAAAAATCATTAAGATTGTTTGTATTTTTTCTCTATTTTGCTATTAAGAAAAGTATAATATTGTGTGCAAACAGCTGCATCAGTAAGAAAAATTGGGAGGGACCTCATTTTTGTTTTCAGATAAGAGAATAATCCTTAGCATAGAGAAGTAAACACTGTCTAATTGGTACCTGCAGAAGTAAAAACAACAGAATGATAGTAATGAGGCAGTGTCCCACATATTTCACAAAAATATCTAACTTATAATATCTTTCATCTGATAAGTCACTATAAGGCCATTTGAAAGTGAAAGGAAACACAGCGTACTGTGTCAATTATACATGACTGAAATATCCAGCCATTCTTCCAGGCAGCTTCAGATGAAACAGGATCAAAAGGGGAAGACCTAGCTGTATTGACATATGATTGACAGAAGGAAGAATAAGTGAAAGAAATCATGAACATGTCTGCCATATGTTGAATTTATATTTTGGGGTTTTGATTTTAGTTGAGTACGTTTCTATTTACAAAAAACCCCCAAACCAAACCAAACCAAGAACAAAAACAAAAACAAAACGCAAGCAAAAAACCCCCCAAACAACACCCTCCCCGCCCAAGACTGTAATAATGAAAATATTATCGCTATAATAACATGAAAAAGAATACAAAAAAGTGGCATTAAACTATGACTGAGTGTGAGGCTTGTGATGCTGCTTTTAATTTGAGGTAAAAGTTTACAGACTCAGAAAGCAAGTTACAAATTTGCAAACTGTGGCATCAAAGTCCCTTTTAAGAGGCCTCTTTAAATAATAGGATGTGCTGTTTTGAATGTGTTTTTTTTCTTCTGGCAACGGGGGGGCTAACTAGCACAGCTAATGCCAGCCAGTTCCTGGCTGAGCCCAGTGCCAGCCAAGGCCAGGCCAGTTGGAGAGACAGAAGTGCCTCTGTGATAACATATTTGAGAAAGAAAATTTTTAAAAAGTGGTAACAGCAAGAAGATGGCTGGAGAGGAGCTGTAACAGTGAGAGGTTTTAACAGCAATGCAGGCACCAAGGCCAGTACCAAGGAAGGGAAATGAAGTGTTCCAGGCGTCTCTCCAACTTGTGGGACAGACCATGATGAAGCAGACTGTCTGCCTGCAGCCCATGGAATAGAGAGAGAGCACAAGGAATGTAGAAATCCACCTATGGCCATGGAGAGGGAGTCCATGCCAGGGCTGGAGGATGCTGGAGGAAGATTGCAGATATGTTGGAGCCCAACATTTGGAGCAGAGATCAGCAGAGATTCTAGGAAAGACATTGTAGCCCGTGGAAGAGGAGTCCACGCTGTGGGACAGAACAGTACCTGGTAGGATCTAGATCTGTGTAATTTCGGATGGGGCTCACAAATGAAGCAGCGCAGCCAGTGCTTAAAGGACTTCACCCTTGTGAAGTGACCCCTGGGCAGCAGAATATAGAAGAGCTGTTGCCCCTGGGTTCGGACTTATGCTGGGAAGGGTCATGAAAGACTTTCTCTCATGGGGGGAATCCTATGAAAGGCAGGGATATGGCTTCCTGCCATGAACNACGCTGTGGGACAGAACAGTACCTGGTAGGATCTAGATCTGTGTAATTTCGGATGGGGCTCACAAATGAAGCAGCGCAGCCAGTGCTTAAAGGACTTCACCCTTGTGAAGTGACCCCTGGGCAGCAGAATATAGAAGAGCTGTTGCCCCTGGGTTCGGACTTATGCTGGGAAGGGTCATGAAAGACTTTCTCTCATGGGGGGAATCCTATGAAAGGCAGGGATATGGCTTCCTGCCATGAACCAGTCAGAAAATACCAACTGCTTGGTTTTTCCCGACTCCTGTTCCCCCTTTGTCTCCTGGAGGAATAAAGGGAACATGCCATCTATTGTAAGAAGAAGGAGGAGTGGGGGAAGAAGGTGGCCTTTAAGATGATGCTTCTCATGTTAAGCTCTGATCTTATTAGAAATAAATAAATGCTTTATATTCCCCACTTAGAGCTTGTTTTGCCTGTAACAAACCCTTCAATTTTTTTCTTTTCCTCTCTTCTTCTATTTGT
The DNA here is from genome assembly GCA_013390025.1 of Pitta sordida. NCBI lineage: Eukaryota > Metazoa > Chordata > Aves > Passeriformes > Pittidae > Pitta > Pitta sordida. The sequence goes on from WEKX01009643.1 coordinate 125,124, forward strand.
ATTGGCGGGGGGGGCGGGGGGCACGTGGAATTGAAGTGAGAAGGTGGCTGTGGGTGAATCTCTAACATCCAGCCAGAGTCAAACCACAACAAAGGAATTTTTCTATGTAGATACATGTAGGCATTATATAGGAATGAATTTCTTATCCAATTCAAGCTTTCTTGAGCTGCTACAGTGACTAGCAAAAGGGGATAATGGAATCACCATGCATCTAGAAATACCAGAATAACTACAGCTAGTGTGGCTGCCTGGAACATTTGGAAAGAACAACAGGCTGTCAAGTCACTTTGCTGACTTAGCTGCATTTTAAATACATCTTTGCAATTAAACAAGGAAGATGACAGCACCCCAGAGCTATTAATGTTGTACTATGAGTGATGTATAACTGCATGTTATATGAAAAGAACAGACTAACCTGTCAAGTTACATCATCAGGGAATTAGAAAAGAGAAAAACTGTCATTATTGCACTTTGAGCATCCAGACAACCAGTTACTGGTTATTCTGCTGTTCATTCTTTCACTTTCTCCCTTCAGTGAAGGAGTACTCTTAATCCATTTGCTGTGTGATTTTTAGGTGATAAACCCAGCTCAGTGAGTATCAGCCATCTTAATTTGTTTACCTGAGCAACAGTAATTATTAATGATTATAAAATTTTACTTCAGTCTTTGGTGTTAACGGTGATAGAAACTGAACACTTCATAAATCCTTGGTGTATGGATAACGTCCACATGACTTGGATAAATGACACAGACCTCTTGAGCTTTCATCCACAATTAAAGGAAAATTCCCAAATGTTTGCTCATGAAGTTATGATTCTTATCACTATCCACAAACCTCTGCTTTTTCTCATCATGCTCAGATGAACAAATGTACAGAAATTTTCAAAATTCTTTCAGTTTGATATGAAGTAATCTGTGCCTGAAGATTTTGACTTGATGCCCAAAGATGTATGAGGACTGAATCTCCAAATACTGCTTTTCTAGTATTCATATGAAATTAAATGGAAGCAAATGAAGACTAAAACACAGTATTTTTCCCATAAATACATGCACTTTGTTTTTCACATCATATAGTTAGAAAATGGGAATTTGACATTGTATTTTTGGCCAGCCTAGAGATTTATAGATTCCAGTAAATAAATGCCATATTATTCCAGGACATTGGTCAGACTTGTCTACAGCTACTGGAACCCTTTTATTTGTGCCTTGCCACAAGTGCTTCATTTCATCTACCTAGAATTCAAAATTAATCTGTTCTTAAAAAAATCCCAAAGCCAACCAACCGATTAGCCAAGAAATACCGCAAACCAAAGTATATCTCATTAAAAATGTAATTTAAAACCAAGGACATGATTTTAAAAGTGGAACGAGAATTAAAATAACACTCATAGACTAACTAGGTAAATAACTGGACACATTCAAAGCCCAGAAAAATCTTCCTGTAACTATGAGCTGTGATCAATGAAACATAAAAATACTTAGCCCATCTGTGCTAATTGTGGGCCAATACCTCAAAAGAAAGCATGGATAAACTAAAAATAAACAAGAGTAAATAAACAAAAATTGCTAGTGGTCTCAGGAGCATGACTTGTGAAGTATGGTTTCTAATTTATCACAATCTCACAGTATCACAGTATAGATAAGGCTGGAAAGGACCTTGAAGATCAGCTAGTCCAACCTATAGTCCAACGAACATAGTATCTACACCTAGCTCATATCACTCAACACTGCATCCAGTCTACCCTTA
>WEKX01009644.1:0-17009 GCA_013390025.1 Pitta sordida
CGGTACCGCCCGCCCGCCCCCGCGGAGCCTCCGCAGCCAGAGCTCCGCCCCGCCGGGAGACAATACGCGGGGCCGAGCGCGGAGCCCTGCAGGCCCTGCAGCGGAGGGGCCGTGGTCAATACCCGGTGTAGGACAAGCGGGAGACTGCCCTGCTGCGGAGTTTTTGAACCTGGTAGCCCTGTTAAGATAACAGTGCTCGGGCGTTGTTTTGAGGGGATACATCCATGTGCGTGCTGAGTGTGAGGCACAGGTGAACGCTGGCCGCTTATAGCGCATATAGGGGGTTGGCTTACTCCGGGGCCGTTTGCCACCAGCGTTTCAGCACTCACAGAATAGCAGAATATCCAGAGTTGGAAGAGACCCAAAAGGGTTATGGAGTCAAACTCAACACTGACGTATTTTGTGTCCTCTGTGATGGTCCAGAGTTAATAACCAACCATCTGTCTCAACTCCTGGACAAAGACCCTAAAACTCTGTCATGCCCAGACTAAAATAATACAAGTGAAAATGCAGAAAGAAATGCTGTCAAGAAAGCTGGCCAGGACACGTGTCTTGTGTTCAGTCTAACTGCCCTAGGACAGGTTGCTTTCAGTCTTAAATCTCCTGCTGAACACATCATTCTTAGGCTGCATGATGGCTCTCTAAAAAGTTGGCTTCTGCTAATTCTCCCTTTACCATAATTTTGCTGTTGTTCTTTCCAGAGCAACTGAATACAGTTTACTGAATCTCATTCCAAATACTAAAACTGTCTCACAAAGGCTGCCACTGCTTTTTTAATTCCCTCAAAACAGAGTTTACAGAACTGCCTCTCTTCTCTGCCTTGCCTGGCGGCTGCCCAGCCATCACCCTCAGCATCACCTTTGGGGCACACCTGTGATACTGACCTCATCCCTGGCCTCTACTGACTCAGAAAGCTGTCCCTCTAAGAAACACCACCCATTGGATATGTAAGAGCTAATGATAAAGAATTGTCATTAAAATTTTCAGATGAGGCCTGCCAGCAAAGGCCTACCAGCCTCAACATTATACCTCCTTCTGTCAGGTCTTTCTTTTCTGGAAGAATACTTAAAACAGCAGCAGCAGAAGAGGAAGAGCAAAGTTCCTTCCTTAACAACATGTAGAATAAACAGAGATAGATGGTCTTCTTCAGCTTAGCTTGAAAAGTAATTGATGTAGAGAACCAAATAAATTATTTTTTGCTTTATTAAAAGGAAAATTTTAGCAATATTTTGAATATTTAATGATTTAAGAATGTGCCAGATATAATTTTCAGGTCACTCTTCTATGTTTATGTCTATTGCATACTTGTGGGCAAAAGGTAAGATCATAGAAAGCAGCTTTAACTACTCATCAGTATTTACTTGAGATCCCAAAGACTGTATCCTTGTAACCTCTGATTAGAGGACAAACAGTATTTCAGAACATAGTGATCTGGTGCCCACCATCAATGTCCAGCACATAGGAAAACTCAGTGGGACTTGCTGACACAAGTATCTTTAATCTTTAAAAGGAGCAAGACTAAAATTGACAAAGAGAAAATTATGGGTGATTGTCATACTTGATCTTTTCTTTGCTGTTTCACACACCATAGGGCAAATATTACATACATATGACATAACCTATATGGTAAAAGAAAGTACACTTTTATTTATGTTGAGTGCTTTTGTTTTGGCTTGTGGATCTTCACATTTTCAGTACGCATGAACTCATTAATCCTAGTTAATTTCCTCATGGATATGTTTGAGGGGGAGAGGAAAGGACAAGAGAGTTCAGACCACAAGGGCATCGACCCTACTTCTCCATTTTTTTGGTCACAACTGGAATCTCTTCTCAATAACTGAATGAAACTTCTGCAGAGAGGAGGGGCAGAACTCTTGCAGTGGCTTCCATTAGACAGAGGAGCCTAAAAGTGACTCTCACTTGTACTCTGGCTGGAGACGTCCTAGTTTAAGCATCAAGATGTTGTAACAGGTTTAGTGACTTTCGTTTTCCATGTATACTCTGCTGAATGATTTTCCAGGACACAGTATGACATGATTAATTTTGTTTAAGGTCATACTGTCAGTTCAGAGTTGTAGTTAATTGCCTTTTCTATGCAAACTGCCAGCAGGAAGAAATCACGGTACTTTTTTGTATCAAGGATCCATTCGATTGAAACAGGCCTTAATATTTGCCATTATTCTCCAGCAGCCATGCCAGATTTACTCAAATACAAATGAAAGTAAATAGGCTGAAAACATCCTGAGCTTTGGGCACTGTGCTGTGTGCCAGCACAATAGAGCCTTTGTTACAGGCAGAGCAGTGCTCTCACAACAGTTACTGCTTCCAGTTTCAGTTGCTGCACTTCCAGAAAAATAAGCCTTCACAGAAAAACATACAAAGCCCACATACACTTCTAGTGGACACCAACTCATGGTGGCACTTGGTGACATTGATTTCAGGTACAATCAGGTGTGACAGTGGCCCTCCTGTGCAACACCCCATGGCCTTGCTACACATTTTTGCTCTTGCTCCACTTGCCACGGGGCACGGGGAGATGCTGCCAGACACAGCCTTGCATGAGGCAGGCTGGAAACCCTCCACCTTTACTTTGCTGCTTTGCTTGTTTCTTGCTTCCACATCTCTGTGAAAGAGATAGGCAATTGTTTTTACCTGCAGCATGGAAAATGCTACAAGTAAAATGAATATAAGCAGTTAAATAAGTGTAAGCCAGCAATATCCAATGTATTTCTACAGATGTAACATGCAGAACACTCCAATTCATCAATGTTATATATAAAAGATATACAAATAACTATATGCAGTGAGATTATTGTAGGCTGGCAGCAATGAATTGTAAATAAAAACTGTAGATTGCTTTGTTTTTGGAGCTTTATGATCATAACAAGATGGTATCATCATGTTCATGGGTAAGCAGCAGAGGGATCTACTACGTTAAAATGTTATGTACATATTTGCCATACAGCCAGATTTGTGTTGCCAGAAAAGTAGGAAAAATCCTTTCTATGTTGATAAACAGTATCAGAAGGTTTGGGAAGTGAAAGTGACAATAAAATATAACCATTCAGTACATTTGAAACATCAAAGAAACAAACAAAAGATCTGCTACAGAACTCAGTAGGTGAGCTACCATTCACTGGCTTCTCAAGGTAAATCACATTCACCTGTTATTCACATTTTGAAATGTCCTTTTAAACACAAATTGTAGGTTTTAATCCTGAACTGAGGATTGATTGTTTCTTGTGAAACAATTACAACAAAGCCTTAAATTGTGCTCTTAACAGAATTGGAAAATTGAGTCCCAAATAGCCCAGACCCATGAGCTTGTGTTTAATGACAAGAACAAACTGAAAGCCTGGCACTCTGAGTAAGCAGCACCAGCAAGTTTGGAAGGATCTATGTTTTATTGTATTCATACTTATCAACAGATTTGTAAAATAATCGTCTAAATAACTTGGCAATAATTTGGACTTCTTCAGTTAAATTATTAAAAAAAAAACAAACAGAAAATCTGTTTCATGAAGTTATTTGTATGAGTCACATGCCTATAATGAGAGACACCAGTATGAAACTTTACAAGATTCTGAAGAATCCATGGTGGGTTTTGTCCTTTTTTTCATATGCTTCTTAATGCTTAGGTAGAAACAATAAAGCATACCCTGATTTTATCATATCCTTCCAAGTAGAGGAGGCTGTTGAATTGTATGTCCTGCAGCAAATTCTGCAGTGACATTTATTACGTTGTTTAATTACTTTTTATTTTCTATAAAATACAGTCTTCATAACTTGGTCTTCCCTGTATAAAATAAAGTAGAAGCCTAAATACTGCATTCCCTGAGAAATGTTTAACAGGAAGCAAAGCTATCTGTGGTCACTATCTTGCTGCTCAGGTTTCTTAAACATGAATGTGGGTTCCTCACAAATTTATTTCCTCTTGTGAAGGAAAAATGGTTTCTGGCTGGCAGTAGACCCTGAGCCTCCATGATACTGAGGGAATGCCATTCTGCACAGGAAATTCATCTACAGAGTCTGGCTTGAGTCTTATGTGCAATAACAAGGCATGGATTTTGATCCTTCAGTCAGAACGTACATGACAGCAGAATGGAGATGGGCATGTTTCAGGTCATGTTTTTGTCTGCAGGGGAAGGAGATGAGAACCAACTTATCTGTCCTGTTGGGTGTTTGTGTCATGCCACTGAGCAGGTTTGGTGGGATGTCTTCAGCATACTCTGTCACCTGGTCACTCAGTCTGATTGAGAACTGCTATAGTGTTTGCTGAAGAAAATGAACAACTGTACTCTTCATACTAGTTATCACTATTTACCTTGTGTGGTCTTAGAAAAGGGGAAGACAAAGACAGCTTTAGAGTTTTTGTGTGAATTCCCCATACTGTGTGATCCTAGATTCTAGCACAGTTCTGACAAGATGTTACTGAGCACATTCTTGAGCAAAGAGAATATTTTGTAGGTTTTCTCTGGGTGTCATAAGGGGAATAATTTGGAAAGAAAATAAATTGAAAGGAATTTCCCAATAATATTTTTTCTGTAAGTCTAAATATCTAATCTTTCTATGTTAACAAGAACTGTTGGGTTATGGATTTTAAATACAACCTCTGTGTAGGTTCCTCTTGGTATAGCTTGGATTTCTAACTACACAGAGCAGCTTGCTTCAAGGGTATATACTAAAACTAACCACAATCATTGTTAGCAACAGTGAATTGAAAGAGAGTAAGAAATATGAGCTATATTTAGAGGCAGTAAGAGGCAGTGATCTTCACTCTGAGAGAAAAGCCATTTTTAGGAGTGACTGAGCTAGTTAAAAATCTTCATTGTATCTATGGACGTCCTTAAAGCTATCTGACTTCACAGTTTGTTGTGTTCATTAAGGATTTAGAAACTTTAAATTGTAACCTTTTGTGTAGAAGAGAGCTCAAGTTACAGAGATTCAGTGTTATTTTGTGTTCAGTTACTCAGTATTCAGTGTTCACCCTGAGTCAGAAATCCTCATCAAGGCATAGAGAACGTTATTGCTATAAACCAAACTATTTTTCCAAATAAAGTAATTACATCTGTAACTATAATTAAAAAGTAAAACATATTGGAATGGGCGAAGTTTATTTCTCAGTGATCTATCAAAACTGTTGAGTACAAGCTGTATTGTAATGCATTTTGAAAGAGCAGTATCAATCAATTATGTTTATCCTTAATGTAAAATGCAGTAACCCCTTGAATTTCATGAGGGATAGAGACAGAGTGACACCTATGAAACCCCAAATCCACAAAGATAGGTGGTTCATGAATATGCAAATAATACACTCCCATTACCCCCCACCGGGGGGGATTCCTGGCAGCTCCCCATGCCCTGTGACAGGACAGAGGAGTGAAAGGGATCTCTTCTGACCTCTCTCTGCCTGGGGAGTCCCCAGGGAATCCATTTGGTTCCCTTTCACCACCGCTGCTTCCGGGGCTTGCAGGGCCCCATTCCACCCCCAAGCAAGCTGCCCCCCCTGCAGGGTGTGACAGGCCTGCCCCCCGGCACGGGCAGGAGGGGCCATGCACAGATGGGAAAGCATCACGAAGAATCAAGGGAAGACAAGGGTACCTTCATGGGGAAAAACCCCACAATATACTGAAGCCATGATAGGTGAACCGTGAAGTAGTGAGGGATTCCTGTATTTCTGAAATCTTTGAAAGGATGGAAAGAATTTTAAAACATATCCAGAAGCCCCATAATTCTAATCACAGGACATGTTTCTAATTTAGAGGGGTGTTTTAAAATCCTTGGTCCTTGTTTTTTTGTTGTTTTGTGTAGTTCACAAGTAGTTTGTAAACCTGTTTCTGTACCTTTCCTGAACATATATGTGATGAGTGTGGGCAATTACACTGCAATATTGATCTTATTCATTGAGGTCACACACATTACAAATAGGTTGTTGAAGTAATTCAGGCCATGTTGAGAATAAAGTACTGAAATGGAATAAAGTATTCAATGAATAAAGTATTTAAATGGAATTTTAATAAAACTGTCTAATCCAAAGTGCTGACAACTTCATAGTCTGAAGCAAGGATTTCTTGCACTCTTTGTCTTTGCAGTATTTGGTATTATACATCAACTGAAATTTGGTGGGGGTTGGGTCTGGCTAAATTAGGTAGTTGGCACTTTGTCTTCTAGTACATGAACATAATTTGAGAACAGCTCATACTGAGAGATAGGAAAAATAGGGCAGCAATGAACAAAATCATGCAAGAATTTTTACTTAATAAGGTAATACAGAAAATCTTTCAGAAAATGAAATATTGTTGAATAATGTAATCATGCACTGAGTTACTGTACATAACAAAATTTTACAAAACATAAAAATTTAAATTTCTATATGTAAAAAAAATATAAAGAAATACAGTGATCCCCCAGAATTTGCTGGGGGTTGGGTCTGGGCAGGTCCTGTGAGTTATGAAATCCGTGAAGATACCAAACCCATGAATATTCAACTACTCCCCGCCTGTAGCCTTGCCCTCTACTAATAAGGTCTGGAGGGGCAGTCCTGGGAGTGTGGCTCACACTGTAGCACCTCATTAAAGCGGAGGAGCCACTAAAGTCGGGCTACGGATGCAGGAGACCCAACTGTATTATTGACTTTTATTGCTTACTTCTACAAAGGCTTGCATTTCAGGATTTTTGAAACGATTGGTTTAACTGAATCAGAAATATATTTGGACTATTGATATAATTGAAACAATGCAATAAACACAGAGCTGTGAGATTGTTTTGCTTATGGATTTTGCTAGTTTCCAGAAAAATTTGTTTTCATTCATTCTTCTCCTAAACCCTTTTTCATAACTGTGGCTATCTTAGGTACTCTGTCCATAAGCTCAACATGTTTTCCCTCTAGTTATAAAGAGCAACTGGAACCAGACTACTGCTTGCCTTTATATCCTAAAAGCAAATATATTGCTTATAATTTGCTGCCCTGAATTTATGAATGCCTATGTGATATGAATATTGAATAAAATAGTGGGGGAAAAAACCTATTGAAAGATAGAATTCTCAGGACTGGCAAGAAATGTTTGAGTTTTCTGTATCTTGACATTACAATAAATTGTCCTAATGAACCTTTCTTCTTAAAATTCGTGAGTATGCTAACCAGATGCAGTCAAAAGCAGCACGCTTTTATGCCTTCCTCAGGATAAAGAGGCCTCAAGTGTTTTTATTAATTGCTGTGTCATCCAGACCATCTATAACTCCACAGGAACACATCTTTATGTCCCTCAGTTGCTGTCAGCAGTGCTAGTGCAAACTCTTCCCCTATAACTTCCTCAGCATCCTCACTAGCTCAAGTGAAGTTCTTTCTGAGCGCAAACCTTCTGGCCTGTTTAGTGCATAGAGTTTACACTCTATGTGTTGTGCCATAAAGGGAGCAAATAACGTTCTCAGCTTTGCCTCCAGCTAACAGTAGAAACTTTGTTATGCATTTCTCTATTTATCTCTCTTTCCTACCAAACATGCTTTGAGTTTAGCCCAAAGTGCTCTCACTGCATCCATTCTTCCTATATACTCATGCCTCTGTAACCCAGAAGATAGCACGTGTCTCTGCATCCTTCCACCTACAGACAGGTTCTCCTCCATTGGGGGTTATCTCAGCCAGAATTTGATGAGCTCTAACTTCACTTGCACCTATGCATTTTAATTTGTGCGGTTTCCCAGTGAGCTGGACTGGAGAAATGACCTAGATCAAAACCAGCTTCTTTTCCTCCCTGCAGTTTATCCAGCCCTTCCAGTAGAAGGAAGTGTTCATCATACTCTACCTTGAGTTAAAAAATAAATCCCTCCGTAGGTCACACATGCGCTTCCCTCAGAGAACTCTGTTAGTTCATTGTGGTTTTCTTGGTATCAATCCTTCTCTTCGAAGATTTTGCTGTTGCCCAAAAAATATGACTAGCCCAAGTTTTCCAAGGTGCAATTCTGCTGTGCCATTCTTCAAGGGGCTTCCCTCTGCGTACAACATCAAAATTCAGGAGCCCTCCAATATTCCAATTTTTAAGCATGTTAACCTCTGGCAGCATGTGACAGGTTACACCTACACTGTGATATTTAGTAACGGAGAAAGGTTTTTGACAGCAACCGGACTTGTAAGCTGCACAGACATTTCCCAGGCAGTTATATACAGCTCTTTCCTTCATTCTTTTTAATTTTCATCCTATGTAAGAAATTAAACAACTTCTATAGAATGGGAAGAAAAGCCTTTTCATAATTCTTGTTCTTGTCCTGCTAAGCCTCATCAGTATGATTAGTGCTCTTGTTTCAAGATGACTACTTATGTATATCAAATTGCTTGTTTCTGCAGAATTAGACATGGGTTTTGTGCTGGAGAAGTCTTGTAGTGCCAGGACTGAGGTCTGGACTTTAAATCGCCTATAAACTATACAAGTATATGAGTGACAGAAAAATTTAAAATCAGATTTCTAATTATTTCTTTTGGAATAGCACAACAGCACAATGAAACAGCTGCATGAAGGAGTGTCCTGGTTTAGGTTTTTTGCTGCTCTGGCAGTGAGGGGGTTAACAGCTCAGGTCTTGCCTGGGCCTCAGCAACTGAGTCGCTGCCATGGCATTCAAGGTTATAGAGATAGAGACGTCTCTGTGAAAAAACATATTTGGGAGAGAAGGAAAAAAAAACTTAGTAGCAAGATGTAGGGGGCCGGTTCAGAACCTGCATGGAGAGGCTGAAAGCCTGAAGGCCCCCAGGCCCACAAGAGAAGGGGTAGGAATGTTCTTCCAGGCGTCCCGCTGCTGTTCGTGGAACAACCATGGTGTAAGCCTGGAATGGAGCTGAAAAAAAAAAAAAAGCTGCAGATATTTTTCAGAGCCCAGAAACACAAGCCTGGAGCTGAGAGCTCAGCAGAGATCCTTTGGACAGACGTTTTGTGCATTNAGGAATCAAATTGACAAACCTGGCTTTCAAGATCTCTGTTCAGTAAAGCATAGATTGAAGTCCAGCCCCAAGTTGTTCTTACCACAGGCACTTTACTTCCCAGAGCCAGTGTACAGGGTTTATCTCAGATCATATCTGAAAATGCACAACATTTCTTTGCTTCTCACAGGTAGCAGGACACAAATACGCAGTTTTAAACACAAATCAGCAGCAAACAGAAAACCAAAAAGCCCCTAAAGTCTTTCTGTTGTTGTAGTTGTTAAATAGAACATTGTATTTGGATTTAATCTATATTATCTCTCATAATTCCCCCCCTCCCCTTGAAAGCATTTCAAGTTTTTCTGTTCTGCATATTCATTAATATCATCATTTTTGTCAGTGGCTGCCATCAATTTTTTCAATTGCATTTTTATACTTCTCTGGCAGAACATGCCTTCAAAAGTCATTAATAAACTACAGTATCTTGGGTGCTGAGCCACTCTACAATCTTTTAAAAATATACTCTGCATTTCTAATTTCAGGTTTAAATTCACAGATTCACAGATTATTGTGAGTTGGAAGGGACCCACAAGGATCATCGAGTCCAACTCTTAAACCACACCACTGCCTACCCAGCGGGAATCGAACCCTGGTCTTCCACATGGCAGACGGAGACACTCACCACTGTACTAAAGTGGATTTCAAAAGGATAGATTTTTCTCTTTACTTTGCTAAAGTCTTAAGACTCTCCATTTAATGCATAAAAAATACATAATTTTTCTAAAATGGGGCAAATGTCTACTATTTGTTGCAGTAAAAGGATTATCCATTTTAATATGATCGTATTGTCATTTTTGTTATTGTATTAACAATAAACACCATCAATAATAAATTTAACACACATATACCTAATAGGTATAACAAGGTTACATCCAATCATAAGGAAACTAAACAAACTATAAGATTATTTTTACATTTTTAAATCAACCACACAGCTCTGTTTATTGGTAATGGAACAGGATGCATGCAGTTATCTTCTAAATAATTATAATATGGGAATCATACTCTGGGTTTTTTATTCTACCTACATAGGAAACAGAACATGCACTTGCTTGCTAACAAATTTCACGTATTTTTTGCTGGAGAGGGAAATTATTTAAGAGTAGCTTAAAAAACTTAGGTGTCTGTAAGCCATATCAGCAAAAACTCTCTTTTTATTGATCTAGAGGTTTTTCAGAAAAAAGTAGGAGGCTGCAAAAATGTTAGCACAAGAAAAAAGGGAAACAGCAGTTATGGTCATATTATTTATGAACCGCATAATAAAATAAGGCTGATGTTGGCTAAACTTTCATTTTGGCATTTCTTAAAAACAGCCATACATGAGAGTACTGCACAAGCATCATGTCGTTTTTTAGGTTTGAGTTTTGTTTATTTGGGTTGTTTTAGAAGAAGAATAAAAAATATATAGCTTTACAGTAGGAAAGCTGCAGTAGTGGAAGCTTGTGCACAGGAGAGAGGAAGGTTTGCTAATCACCTTCATGCTGTATGCTCAGAACCCTGATAAAGCAGCAAAGTGATAATCCTTTTCTGTGCAGCACAAGAAAATATCCCTTTCAATCTGGACATCAATATGAGAAATATAATGACAATTCAAAGCTGGTGCTAGTAATTAGGAAGCTAGAGGGACTGATTTATGAGGAAATGACATTGAATAAAATTTGCATTTAGAGCCCTTTCTTGGAGAGGATCACAAGTGCTGTACTGATATTAGACCAGCATTTTCAAAAGCAAATGTTTAGAGTCTGCTGTGCTCCTGTGGCCTCTGGTAGTCAGCACATTTTCTGAGCAGGTGTTTAACAAAGCCAAAGCCTGCTGAACACCCTTGTGCTAAATACTCCAGGAGGAAGTGGTGGGGATTTAGCTTAAGCACCAGACACATCACTTTTATTTGTGAAAACACTCAGGCAGCCACTTTGCTTACAGCCAGGTGCCCGTGATTTAAAAAGCTCAAAGGCCTAAATAAAGTGACAGGAGTGAAGAGTGGTTAGGATTGTACAGACACTACTGGTAATTCAGCAAACTGTACCTTGGAACCTCCAACAGAAAAGCAAATCAAAAGAAACTCTCTACCACTACCATCCCTAAAACCTCAGCCCCCCAAAATTAAATAAAATTTGGCTGAATATGAATAGCATGACAAGAGATGAAACAATGCAGGAAGAAAGATTGGAGTATACTGCAATTCATAGGGTAGTTGCATCAGCCACTGGCCGCAGAATCACATCCACCACTAAAAGTACATGGAAAGAATAATATTGTGGACAGGGGAGATGCAGGTATGTTACTAGATATGTATAAGGAAGACAAACATCTGCCAAAAGGATGAACTTGAGAAGGACCTGAAAAATATTCATTCTGGGATCAGCCAGGCTTCTGAGAGATTTATGCTGTATGTGTCATGCTCCCATGGTTTCTCCTACCCTTGCTCTTCTCTCCCCACTAGTAAATAGATCCAGTTTCCCACCAGGTTCCTCCTCTTGTTATGCAGAGTTGTAGTGGAAACATTAAGACTGAGGAAATATTAAAAGTGGAAACATTAAGAGTGAGTGGAGAATGAATGGGAGTGCCTCATGTTGTCAGGACCAGCAGGTTATCAGAATCCCAGGAGATTTTTGTGTAGCTTTTAAGCAGAGTAAGTAAATCCCCATGACTCACAGAGATTGGACAGGACTGAGAGATTGGTAACTGTCAGCTCCTAAATGGTGTATAAAAGGCATATCCAAAATCAGGACATGAAGCTCATTGAGGAGATTGAAGAAACTGCAGAAAAGCTTAGCATGCAAATGGAAATCAGCTCAGCTAATAGAAGAAAGTAAATAATATCTGCTACAAAAATAGAAAGTTATTATAGAGCCTTTACATTGTTTTAAATGACTTATTCTGTTTAATAAGTAATTTGTATTAGTGGAAATGAAGACATTGCAAAGCATTATTAGGCAACCTTGGAGGAGAGCTCAGCCTCTGCATACAAGTAGATCTTCGCAGTGACATGGGGTTTTATGCCCTAACAGACTAGGGAAGCAGTCACTAAAGCATAAATGCATATATCAGAAGATCTGGCATATAAAGCAAATTTTTGCCGCTGGTGCTGGTGAATATACATTGCTTTTATTTTGAAACAAATGGATATAGGTCATTGCTTCAGTGAAATACATACTTTAGTAATAATTTTCAAATCTTTCAGGTTCTCATAATTTAACCATTGTTAATTATTTAGCAATTACGCTGATGAAAGGTTGAAAATTACAGCAGAGACATTTCTTCAGTCAGGGGAAGGAGAAATGGTTTAAAATTAAATCCTTGCAGTTGGTGCTTAATGGTAATGACATGCTATTTTTGTACTACTGGAATAACAGTTGATTACTTAGAAACGTCAACATTTGAAAGTGTATTAGGAAAGTATGGTGAGCTAAATAACAGACAAGCATTCCCTGCTGTGAGATTAGTACATGGTAGAGGCCTACAGCAACACAGCTTTACAAATTAATATCTTGATCACCATTGAAAACCACAATGTGAGGTTTATATGTTGGGTTCCAAATGTAAAGTAGGCAGAGACTACGGATAGCAGTGTTAAGGGAAATCTGACCTTTCTAAGATATAACAAGGTGTCTTTTTATGTAGTACTAATGCAGTAAGCTATGAATTTTGAAATGAAAAATAAAAGTAAATTAAACCAATTATGTGTGTAGTACCTTTTAAAAATCATACCTGAACAACCAGTAACTTCTGTTAAGTTGAAAAGTTTCTTCTCCTATTTTAAAATTGAGCATAGTTTAAAGAGCTGAACTACCATATGTCCTATCAGCTGCTTCAGAAAATGCAATCTATAAAATTTCTCCCACAAGCTAGTATCCAAGGTAGACAGAGATGCCTATATTTCATGCTTTCATTCTCTCTTTGAAGGAAAGTTGGAACAAATGATCCAAGCCTTATGCCTCAGAATGAGTAACTCCAGAACATTTCAGAGCAAGAGCAAGGAAACATCTCAAAGCCATCAGAGGTCCCTGTGAAGAATATCCTGTCAAACACCAACACTTAGAATCAGGACAATGTATCATAACCACCTTTACAAATTTCTTCCCTGACTCCAGAGGGAAGTAGGTGGGAGGAATGCAGCCCGCTCATACAAATTGATCTCAGGTTGCCAATCACTTCTGCTGCCTCATTCTTGACATTATAAAATCTCCACTTAAGAAAGAGCCACACTTTTGAGTATGGTAGGGGTATTTAATGTAATGCTGGCTGCTGTAAGCAACTGTTAGACAATTGGTGATCTTGTACTTGTTAGAAATAGCTAGAGCAGATATTCAAACTGTAATAAGAGGAGAAGTGTCAGCACATTTAATTTAAATAAGAACAAATTTGAAGATTCAGTGATGCCCTCCAGTATATGGAAGTATATGGAAGCATATGGAACTTCTCAAACTTTCCTGAGTATTTATTAGAGCTCACTATCAAATGTTAGCTACAACATATTTCAGGAAATACCATGTTTATGAAGATGGGGAAATACAACCCTTCTGTCAGGGTTTTAATGACAGCTAAAATATATGAGTTCTAAGTTCAGAAGTTTCTACTAAACACCAGTTTAAATATATACCCTAAAACTTGAAAAGTAAGTGTGTTAATAATTCCCATTTGCAAATGGCTGATGAACTCAAATATTGGAACAATATTTCACTGAAACAGGGAGGAAAAAATGGTGAGGGAGAAGGGTAGTATTTATTATATAACCACTTCTTTCCAGAAGTGCAAGCATATTATGTATATTCCTTCTCTTTCATCCTTTGTGCTGAACCCTGAGGCTGTTTTTCTCATCCTATAGTAACACCTCAGTCTAGCAGGTTATGGCTGTTGAGTTGGGGGGATGTGTTGCCTGCACTGCTGAGGAGCAAAGCCTATAGCTTCTGAAGCTTCTGAAATTCTGCAGGTCCAAAGCTGATGACCATTTGCCATCTCTGCTGGTGGCTCTAGCCACTTGCCTTGGCTGCCCTATTGCTCCAAATGGCCTTTTCAGCTCCAAGCTCCTGTGAGCTCCTGCTGCTCTGCTAATGGTGCCTGCTCCTCAGTTCCCTCGGCTCTCCAGCAAGAACCTGTAACACATAGGGCTGCACAGGGGTCTTTGCTATTCAAAGGAGGCTTACTAAATAGCCATTCTATCCTACCTTGTCAGTCTACTACTTTTTCACCCCAAATCACATTTACATGAGCTGATTTGCCCAGATGTATTCTCAATATTGAAACATACAATTTAATGTTATGATATGTCTTGTTATTACAAAGAGAAATATCTCACCTAGTACACCAGCAGCAGACAGCGTCTCAGAGCTGCCCCTTTGTTCCTTTCCTGTCACCAGATGTTAATAGAGTTCTTCTCCTCTTCCAGCAGGAAGGCAGCTCTTCCCTTCAGGCCACAGCCATCAGGACTGCATTTGTCTGAAATGAGAGAAGATTGTAGCCAACCTTCCTGGTTCTTTCTTGAAACAGCCAAAGAGAAGATAAAAATAAATGGGTTGTCTGAAACCTTACGTGAACATAAATTTTAGCGTAGATAAAGAAGTCAGTTTGGCCAAACTAGTAGGGAGAGCTTATAATTACATTTTGTTGCTTTTAATGGAAACTTTCTGCTGCATTTATATGGACAGGGACATTTCTTTTGAGCTGAGTTGCATGTGTGTATTCCTCTGTAATTCACAACAACCAGAGGTCGAGGGCATATGTATCTGAACTGCATCATACTCTTCCTTTTCTGTTTGGGATTGGTTTGCGTTTTGGGTTTTGTTTGGTTTTTTGTTTGTTTGTGGGTTTTTGCTGGATTTGGGATTTTTGGGTTTGGGGACTCTTTTTGTTTGGGGTTTTTTTTATGTATGTAAGACATCCCAAAGTTCCTAAAAGTTCTGATGGATATTTTTTAAATTTTTTTGTCTGCTTCTTCTCACAGTGTTCATGAAGTGTGAACACATCCTTCATTCTTACTGACGCTCAAAAACTACCATCCGTCTTCACTCTAGAAAACATTCTCACTTGAGGTTTGGTTTTTTTGTGGTTTTGGCTTTGGAGGTTTTTTTGTGACATGGTTTATTTGGGGATTTTTGAGATACAACACCTCTAGAATCAAGAGTTACCCTTTATCTAGGAGAAGTGAGGCATTAGTGGCTTGTAAGTAGCGCTATTCTGAGGTCATCTAGAACACATACAGGTGCATGTAGCAGTTCAGGTGAAGATTTTGCATTATTGAATTTATCTATGTAAATCTGTAGTAGAAATCATCTTCCAAACAACAAATTAACAGTACCTGCTGAGGGGCTTCATGGCTGAGGTAACATACCTAAAATGAACCCCATTTATAGGAGCATGGAAAGGAATGAGCCTATAATTCTGGGAAAAATAAACTGGACATTTGTTACCTTATCTTGGTTTCCATGTGTCTCTGAAGGTCCCTAAGCCTCCCAGATGGAGGAGGAAAGCAGAAGAGCCATTAGTGTAGTCAGTAATGAAGTCCTCTTTCCCACATTCTTCACAGCTAGTTTGGAGCAGATCTAAAGTATCCTCTCAGCCCCAAATTGCCAGTCAGCACTTTGGAAAAGGTGCTATGTGCTGTGAATGGCCTTGAATCTTTTTCTCTCCCCCCATACACTCTAGTATTCAAACCTTTTCTGTTTGTCTAGTAATACATAAAGCTTGGCAGTCTTCACAGTATAAAGTGGAGCTGAACTATTTCAAATGCCCACAGGAATTCAATTATTGTCATTATGCTTCTGCAGTGATTAATTTTTCGGAAAACACAGTCACACTGGTATGGCGTGCAAATACCCTCATGCCTGCAGACTGCTGTAACCAAAGGCAGGAGCAGAATCACTAACGCTCTGCTGACCATAGTGCCTGATCAATAATCCATGGTAAAAGCATCACAAACTATGTAATAGATCATGGGGGTTCACAGTGGTACTGCTAGCAGCAGGATCCCTCAATGCAAATCCAAGTTTGGAGAATTTGGAATATCTGGAGGTTTGTTTTACAAAGCACTTACTCGGTATCCACACAGTAAAAATTTGAAAGAGAGTTTTTTGGATGCATTAATTTGGATTGCTCCATCTTCATAAATCTGTGGTTTTCCTAAAGAAAAGCTCTATTTGAAAATTAACAGCAATGTAAATTTTTGTCAGTAAAAGTATTAAAAATATACATAAGATTTTCGTACAGCCTACATGGAGTAAAATCTTACGTGCCTGAAGATTTGTTAAACTGTATCTGCTAAATAAAAGTATGAATTACAGAGGTGCAGTTATTTTGCAAGAATCCATCAGACTTCTATATTTGCCACAAATCTATGATTTAGTAGCAGCCAAAGACAGATGAAAGAGAGAGAAAGATAGATATGCTTCTGTGGGCACCTAAAGTTAGCTTTGCACCTTCAGGCTGCATTTGGAGATCCACAACATGGCAACACACCTGCCTGTAGGTGAAGCATTTTTCAGTTTGGTTAGATGCAGCCTCACTGTATAAAGATCTGTACAAAGCTGTGCACCAATAGCGTATCAAGTCTTCATGGATTTTGGTAATATAGTTTCAGCAGAAAGCCTAAGACTAAGATTATGAAACTCACTGTTTCATACGAAACTCACTGTTTCACTGAGCACAGTGTTTGGTATGTCTTTCATGCATTGCACAGTTCCAATGGTTTATTTTTTTTTTATTTCCTCATTTTCACATTTTCTCTCATTTAGGTTCTTTTCTGATACAATTCTCTATTTGTCCTCGCAAAGCTATTTCTGTCCTCTGTGATCCAAACTTTGCCACAATTCTTCTTTTCTTCTCTCTTTTTCCTCTTTTTACATCTTTTCTCAGATTTCTTCCTTTATTGTTTCCACATCTCTTTCCTTGCCTTTTGTTTTTATCCTTTGTTTCTTTTTTGTACTTCTTAAATCTCAGGGAATTGTATGGCTACTTCTTGATTCCCTTTAAAAATTTTTACTTCTTTGCCGGCTACCTCTCAGCATTTACCTCACCTAAATCTCATTGCTTAGATGATAATTCA
>WEKX01009644.1:17452-105579 GCA_013390025.1 Pitta sordida
TTACTTCTCTGTGATTTGCATTTTCATTGCTAATTCTGATATAATGTCCTGTTTAGCTTGGACTGTGGCATCAAGATCTTTGTACATCTTATTCCCTCCAGGAGTTTCTTAGGCAAATATTTCCTCACTGGAGCTGTTTGTTAAGCAAAGACAAAAGATCTCTCTAATGCAAAAAAAAGTAGCGACTGTCCTCAGAGAAAGCCAAAATCCTTCTAAGGAATAATTAATTTTCTGGATACAATTTAACAGAATGCCATTGTGTGTGTGAACATGTGCTAGCAAGAAATGAAAGCTTCAAATCATATAACATCTCTCCCAGCTGATTGGAACAATCAGAAAAAAAGCCCAGTTCAATATATTTTGAGGTTCTCATATAAGATTAAATATTCTAATACTGAACATATCATCTCAGAGACCCTTTAAAATCGTTCTCCACTTCCAAGCACAGGATTCTTGGGGCTGGGAAGAGAGATTATCATTAATAGAGAAACACAGTTTCAACCCGAAGACTGCCCTCAGCGATATGTTTATGATGATACATAATGCATTCTCTCAAGGTAGTGTTAGAAATAGTCCATTGTTTTAATTCTTCACTGACTGAAAAGAGCATGCAGGAGGCATATATGCTTTTACCTACCACTTCTCTGGTGCATGGCTTTTATCACCTAGTACTGTCCACTGGGATTCACAGAGAGTGATCCAGACGTGGAATGGGCTGCCCACAGAGGTGGTTGAGTCACCAACCCTGGATGTGTTCAAGGGGAGGCTAGATGAGGTACTGAGTGATATGATCTAGATGTAGAGGACAGGTTAGTTGGATTATAGGTTGGACTAGATGATCTTCAAGGTCCTTTCCAGCCTTTTCTATACTGTGATACTGTGATACTATGAGAGGCTTCAGCTTCTTGGGAACACTGTCCAACCTTGTCCTTCAGTTCAGCCAACGATGACCATTTCAGCTCCTCTGTTAAGTTTTGTGACAAAGAAAGCTCTCTAGTTCAAAATTGTTTTCACGCTCTACATCTTCTGGAACAAATTTCACTTTGTTTGGAACCCTAGTGCAGAAGGCTGACCTGAAAGGTGATGCAAGTGAAGATTTCTGAGGGCTGACTTTGCCCTGTGTGCCAAAAACTAAGAGCAGAGAGCACTTCTTTGTGGCTTTATCCTATCAGGAGTTAGGGGTAAATAGTTTATGAAGATGAGTGAGCTCCCTGACCATTATTCTCCCTTTTAGTGAGAGATAACAGTCATGAAGATTGAGGGCACTGGGATTAAACGAAGTTTTATGAAATAATATTTTTCTATTTTAGAATAANCTATGAAAACAGAGTTTCTGTTTATTCAAGGTCAGGCATGTTCTATCAGTATTTATCTCTTACTAGTCCAGAAAGTGTCTCCAAGCTGGTCAACCCCAGAGAGAATGTATTGAAGAGAATGAGTGCATTCTCTTCAATTACCTCAAACTTATATATATAGTACTTACTTCCCTGTCTTTGCTCCAGCATTCCCAGAGGACAGGAGTGCCTCCTCAGTAACCTCTCCACCTTGGTCTGTATCACCACTTATCATGTCAAGAAGCAGGACCAGTTGGAGCATCCAGGGCTGACAAAGCGTATTCTTATCCCGCCATGGCTCTGCATCTTTAGTGGCATGCCTGTGAACAGTAGTTTCACATTTCTTTGTGGGAAAAAAATTATTATGGTCATTCTCCTTAGTGTCCTTCTGCGCCATATGATTCTTTTTTAGGTCTTTCCCCCCTTGTTTTATCAATTCAGTTTTGACCCTGTGTCTTCTCTCCTTAACATAAGGAATAAGCTTTTAGTTGCAAGTACGTATTTCTTAAGAAAGCTCATTCTAAGAATTTTATAGCAGGGGACAAAGAATTTTTTCAGCTGTTATACCACATACATTCTCCTTCCCACTTTACAAAAATACTGAGATTACTAGTTGCTTTATCTAATCTTATCTTTTCCAACCCACAACTTAGTAATCAAAGGTATTTGAGAAACATACGAATGGAATCCAGAAGCAGGGCATATTTGATTAGGGCTGGCACTATGCAAATATAGCGGCAGTTATTCTGGGACAGATCCAAACTGAATCTTGTGAATTTACAGGCTCAGTTCAGCCTGGTGATGTTTGTACCATATTGTCTTTCACAATATATGGCTATATCCTCCCTCACATAGGCAGTACTGTGACCATAGGTGTGCATAGCAGCCCTTTACTTAGACAGTAGCTTCTTATCCCTGCTTCACTTTGAGAGTTGCTTATCTGTCACTGTCTCAATACAGTAGCCATCTTCATTTTACCATACCTCTAAAACTTGGTCTGACTTTTAGCATTCTGTTAGCATCTCTGGGTCTTTCCCTTTAGGCCACTTCTAGCCCATGTTTCTGGCCTTTGCACCCTTACTGCACAGGACAAGTGCTACATAGATTGGCATAGTCAGCATCTCTCCTGATGCAGCTGGATAGCTCCTGCTAGGCTCCCTAGTAAATGCCTAGTTCTTATTCTACCATCCGCAATAGGATATGATTCCTCTTACAAATATTCTTCACTGAATTTATTAAAAATGTCAACTACCACTAATTATTAATCATGGCAGAAAAATGTATCTACAGACTAGTCTGAACCTTAGGAATTAATGGGAATGAGTCTCCTACTTAGCAGATTTATCGTAATGGGAACAGTTTTAATCCCTCTTGAGCAAAACACGATTTAAGCCAGTTCAACCAATACACATAAGATTTTGTACCTAATTAGTCAGTCTTTGTACTATTCAAACCCCAATAAATATTAATGTGATGTCGTAAAGAAAGAGGTTTATGTTCCTGAACCATACATTTATTAAGTCAAGATTTGACCTTTTTGGAGATTACATGGGCAAACTCCTTCACTTTCTGCAAACACAGGCAAGAATCAATCTCATGCAAGCATTCCTTAAAAGAATTCAAATGCTACATCCTACACCTAATAGACACATTTTATTAAACTGAATAAAAAATACAAAATAAATGGAACTATCCTAACCTAGATACAATAAACTATTAACAAAATATCCACATCTTTAAAATGCCATTTATTAGTTTTGTATAATGTGATCAATTAAAACTCATCTGTTCTCCTATATTAAGAGAGTAATCTATGTAGATAAAATTGATGCTAAAAATCTACATTACGGTCCTGCTGCAGGTACAAAATAATGCACACTTAAATTAGTAAATGCTAAAATGAAATCTAATCAGTAGAGCAATCACTCACTGTGATACATGCATTCTGTAATTTTCCTCCTAAATTAAGGCCCACTAGGGTTTTAAATCTTACACTTCATATACAGTTCTCTTACAAAGAGGAGAGGCTGATAACAGAGGTGGGTGTTAGCCCTTGCATGGACCAGTCAGTAAACAACATACCATCCTGTCTGCCAAGGGGTGACATGGAACAAACAAGATCTTACTTAATGTGGAGACGCCTGACCACCAAGAGCCCAAGGGGATGTACAGTGTGCAGGGAAATTAATTCAGAAAGGACAACTGTGACACACTGAATAACATACACAGTACCTGTGAAGAGCCACATAAAGGAGTCAAGAGATTTCCTTTTGCCGTAAGAGCCACCTGCACTGCGTTCCCATAGAATTTTTGCTAAAGATCTAAAGTGTTGTACTGACAAAAGCAAACAGAAACCTGCCAGTCTCCATGGGTGGAAATTTTAGAACTTGACCAGTGATAAGATTCATGATCTACCAAGAAATATCTACAGAAACTGATAAAATCCAGAATTAATGGTCTTGCAACTTCTGGTCTATCCTAGTTTAGTATGAATATACTGTGAAGAAAGTCTCACCTCAAGTGCAGCCAGATGTGAAAGGACTGCCTGTATGTCATATCTGATGTGCATATAAATCTTTGGAAGAGGTAGTCCTACGGTGCTTGATGCTGCTAAAATAATCTATTTGAGAATAATGCATTCCTCCCAAAACCTTTACCTTCAGCTGATGCAATGGATACATGGATGGAAAAATTTGGGATAATAAAACCCATCTTTTATCAGGCTATCATTACTTTCAGTATCATTTTTAATCTACTGAAAAATTTGTTTTACTTAAAAAGAAAGACCACTATAGTAATCACATATGCCTATTACCCATCTGTAGCTGTACTGCTACAGTTACTTAGCAACCAGTAACAATTAAAAAAATAAATCATGAAAAGGAAAAAAAATTGGTAAAAAATTGAGTTGAATAAAAAAAAGTCAAATACCATGTTATCATTCAACGTAAAATACATGGGGCTGTCTTTGCTGCATGCACCAGCAACTATTGCACAGTGTTAAATCATCTTCTGCTATTAAAATCAAAGCTCAATCTAACTTATATTTGATGATGTGATATCTGCCATCTTATGACTGCATCCTCTTCTCTGTTTCATATTACATCGGAAAAATGCAACAAAAAGGAATAATGCTATGTTGACCAAGAGTTTCTGTAGGTGAGTAGCAACCCTGGGACTGAGAAGAGAACGTGACCTCAGCCAGAACAATTTATGGAGAGTGAAATTCTGCTCCCTGTATTCAGTAAGAATAAGCACAAATATTCATGGGCCTTCTGCAGGATTGGAAACCTGGCTGCGGCAGAAGAAAGCACAGAGACATTTCTGCTGGCCAATAGGTTTCATAGACATTGTAAAAATCTGCTCAGATGGACAGGCACATCATCTCCTCCTCCCTTGACTGAATTGCTCTCCTTCCTCACAGTTCCCTACCAGCTCAGGCAGCACTTAGAGATTTTTTTTAATTCACTTTAGCAGGTGAAGATTTAATGTATGTTCCAGCATGGAGCAAACATATTAAGATTTCTGTATGTTGACCAATCAAACATAACTTTTTTGGCCTGACTCTTATAATTCAGAAAGGAAGGAATCATATTCTGAAGGAATCTAGAGTCTTAAGTACTAAAAGTAATGATGCCATGAATAATCACTTAGATTCTCAGCAGAAGTTAATTATGTTTATGATAATTTGGAAAATTTAGCACTGAGGGTTTTTTTAATAAGAGAGTAGTGTTTCATCACAATGCCAAAATGCAGATATATTACCTTCCAAGGCAAGAAGAGTCTTAACTATAAAATATCAGAGACCAACATTAATTTCTGTATTTAATTATTAGATTTTTTTTATGATTATTATTTAGTATTTCATTTCATGTTTCCCACTGAAGTACTCTTTTGCCAAACACACATATTTACTGCACTTTGTTTTCATATTTGTTTGCAGCTAAAATAATTTCAGGACAAAACACCCCTCAAAAACTTCCATTACATTAGTTTTTTTCCAAACATTTGAACAAAAATCCAAAGAGCTCTCCCACAGTATTTGATGTTGTGCAGGTCTGTCACCATCATGTCCTGTATTTCTATAACACAAATTTTTTCTTGTCAAATGCAAGAAAGAAATAAAAGGATCTTTTTTAAGTATCAAAAAGAGAGCAAAGAAAGGTCAAAAAGGGGACCTGAACTGGACTTCTCTTGGTATGAAATTTTAGTTAAGCATCTACCATTTTAAAGGGAAGCTTGCCCCCACACAAAGTAAGGAAATATTCTGACTGATGATGAACGGTGTAAAAGTCGCTTTCGTCTCAGGTCTATGCAACAAGTCTGATCTGGTCTCATTGTCTTTGGACTTCAAAAATAACATATTCCTCCATAGTTTGTCTTGGAGAGCAGGGAGTACCATACAAAGTTGAATTGAAGTGGAAAATTGTGATTTACCATAACAGAGGAGTGGAACAGGACTGCAAAACCTTAGATGAAAACATGAGCATTTTAAGAGGTTGGGATGAGGACTCTCAATGCATAACCATCTCTTCATTCAGTCTTTTAAACACTGCAAGAACTGTCACTGAGTTAGTGTAGGTGGGAAAGGCTGTCAGCATATTCTTTATAGTAATGGCAAACATGAAAGTATTACTGTCAGACTGGACAGAGTAGGTCAAATCCTTCCCAATATGCATGAGTAGCTGACAGATTGACTTTCAACGATCATCTCAGTCCCGTAAATCTCTAGCCACTTGAAAGACAGATCTTTCTTATGATTGCATCTTTATTTAAATCACACATTTGCTACCCTTCCTACCTAATAATATACAGGTTTTTTACAGAATTTCTATTTTCCCTTAGGTTACTTGCAGTTGGATTAATGTTTATAAAAATCTTGAACTGCATTTAATTCCAGGAAAACAGAAATAGGCCTACACATAAACAGGTAAAGTACTGGCATCCTGACAGGAAACAGGTGCTCTCCCCAGACTACTGAAGCACAGGGGATAATTTGAGTTCCAAGCTGGTATTCTGCCAGTGGTGTTTCAAGCCAAGACTACCTGCAGCTGGTTTTCCTCCCACTCTTTAAGGAGAGTTCATAATCTCTTCTTCACATCTACATGCTTCACTCCAAACCTTTAATTAAAGGAAGGATGCAGTAACTTTCCTGCTTTAGACTTGCCTCTTTCCCTTCAGTTAGTGGGACCTGCTTATACAGCATGCACCTGAGAGTGCAGCTTTTCTGTGCAGTTAGTTAAGCAGACTGACTTCTTCATCGGGAAGAGATGAAAATTACCTTCAAGACAGTCAGCAAGATGCATAGTTACCTATGGCCATGCAGAGGTGGCAATGCCGCACTGCAGGGAAAAGGGACAAAAGTGAGGGTCCTTCTTTTGCTCAACAGGGCAAGTGGAGGTACCACCTGTACTATCTCCTGCTTGATGGGAAATTGGTTTGCCTGTGAACCTGGAAACAACCGATAGTACTCAGGATTGCAGCAGGGCAAAAAACCCAGTCTGAACAGGGAAACCTCTACTGACTTCTTTGGCCCCATCTGAAGTAAAGCCCCTATGGGGCCCTCAGGGGGAGCACAGACCTTCAAGCCTGTCACCTAGACAAACACCCGTGGGCAAGTAGCAGACAAAGCTAATTTCTAGACTTTCAGTAAAACAGTCTCAGTCAAGCTGAGCTATTTTTGTGCTGTTCACTTCTGAAATAAAAAAAAAGGCAAGATAAGCAAGTGACTTTACATCCTGGTAAGTAAGTGTTACTTACCAACTAAACATATAAAAATTCCATAGATCTTTTCTGCCAAGTAAGTATATAAATTCAATAATAAGAGTATGATTTCAACTTCATTCAATCAAGAAAAGGGAAATTGCATGTCACTTATCATGAGACATGTCCAAACAGCTTGACTTGGACCAAACCCCAGACAATAACTGATATGAGACCACTTCCCAAAGAACCCGCATATGGATACATAAGCAGTATTATCAGGTGTCTTGTTTTATTTCTAACCAGCCCTGTCTACACTTCAAGCCAGAAGAGTCTACAGGACATGATTTTTCTTATGAGGCTAGGTTCCCACAGAAATGCCCATTTTAAGTTTCAGTTTGCAAAAATTCTTTAGGACAAGAATCACTTTTCCTCTTATGCTGACTTGACATCAAACCAGTCAAGTCAATACTTATAAATAAATAACAATTCACTGAAGTCCAGTTCTTTATCACTTTGCTCAAATGATTTATAGTAAATAATATTGCTACTTATGCACATTTTCAGCTTAATCATAGTCAGAGTGAATAATACTAACAAAAATGAAATGAAGCATCAGGGTTATTTTTTCCTTCTTAGGCTCAAGTGGCAACTTTCCTGCTCTTCTATGGCAGTGCCATGATATAAAACAAGCAAAATCAAACAAACGAACATACCACTACTGCCTATAAAAGACACTACAGTGATCAAACCATAATTCTTCTGCAGGCAATGTGCCTGGGTGAAGTGTTAGAAATCTCATGTCAGTTAAATGCAAAGAAGCACAACTCATTCCACTATTCATCAAATATACATTATACAAATGGGAAAGCTCTACCTTGCTTAGTACATATCCATCTCTAGAGGTTTTTGATGTCCTTGATGGAAAGCTGCTCCACACTGGCACCTGTACATGAAAGCTCCTACCTGTAACTGAAGGGCCATTAGCAGAAATGGCAGGGGATCTGGTCTTCATAAAATCACTTATTGAGATCAATCTGATTTTGTAGCCTAATCCCAATCTTGAAAAGTGAAAGAGACTCTTCAGAGTGAGGAAGCCGTATCTTAGGATGAGTGAATGAGGATTCAGAAGAAGGGCATGACGCTGGAGGTACAACTCTTTTCTATTTTGTATCTTACAAAGCACAACATTAGAAAGCTCGGTGAGTGGGCTTTGTAAGCAAGTGAAAGTACAGTGCTGAATCAGACTAAACATCTTAAAAGTCAAATTGTATGAAAAAAATGCATTTGGGGTTTTGAAAAAGTAGTGTCAGGCAAAAGATGTTTTCAATCAAGTCCTCCTGCCCAGCACAACAATTTTCACACTACGTGAAAATAAAACAGTGTGACACACAAGACAGTGTGACAGACACTGTGTTTTGCAGAGCTTGTGACTTCTGTAAACCCTTTGGTATAGAGCTGGGTGATGATCACTGCTGAACACCATGGTTAACTTGGAAATATGTAAACTCCACCAGCTGCTTTTCTAGTCTCAGGTTTTCTAAGCTTTGCTTTTGGTATTCAAAGGACAGTTAGTAAGTCCTGTGTTCTAGATAGCCTTTTTGGTCAACACAAAACCTATGTAACATAAATTTCTTATCTCTGCAAGACTGACACTTGCTAAGACTCCATGATGTAGTTCAGAACAATTCTGTTTAGTGGGCTGATGATTTAGGTCTTCCATAGTGGATAAATCGTAAATGCTGAAACCTAGCTCAGTTTCAGTTTTACTGTTGTGATGGCATCTGTATTGAGCAATGTATAAATAAAAGAATCCAAGTGACTATATATCATAAATATTTATTTTCAAATTTATATTTCCCTCTCCATCAGACATAAGGGACTAAGGGTGAAAAATGTATTTGTGACAAACTCTTCTAGCAGACACAAAATGAGCAATGGGGACACGATGGGGTCTTTATTAATTCAGAGGTAGCAGGAAAGTGAGACTGAGTTTCTTAAAACTGTGCTCCAGTGATTTTCCTGACACATTTCACAACATGATCTAGACAGCTATTCTTATCTTTTGTGTAGACAAAATAAAGATGACTTTTCATATCAGGACACCTTCTTTTCCAGTTAACAAGCTGTCCTTCTAAGTCAAGAGCTGCCTTCGATAGTCACTGTCTGTAACCTGACATCAATTCTGTGCTACTAGGTATCTGTCAGGAAAAGGAACAGAAGGGCTGCAAGAAGTTGGTGGCTCTGCCAGTCTAGGGGAAGAACTTCACAGCTGTTAGTATTAACTCTTGAATTACTGGTATTTATCAGAAAAAAATAGTAAATCCTTGATGGAAATACATTTATCTAACAGGAAGGCCACAAGCCACCATTGTTATTTGAGCAGTTGATACAATATAATCTTTCACACTATGAGCTTCTGGAAAAAAATAGCAAATATTCCACTCATCACTCTCGGTTTCTGCTTTTTGCTGTGGTGTATTTTTAATAGCATTAATTATTGTTTGACTCATGTACTTGAAGTGTTCTCTATGAGTCAGACTAAAACTTAATACACATTAAATAATAATACAGAAGGAGCCAATTAGTAAAAAGGCATCCCAGTACAGTGCAATGCGTCCATATAAGCAGCTGATACAGGACTTTTGATGTAATTATTGGGTCTTAGATGTCAAATGATTGAACAAACCAGTAAATCAATGAACTGCACAGTTACAGATTATTAAAACCGAGAGTGGTGAGGGATCCCAAGGTATCAGTCAACACATTTCTCTACAGTGAGTAATTTTTGGCAAAAGTTTTCTGAGAAGTTGTGAAATCTCCTCTATTCTAGGTTTTAAGAACAAAGCCTTGACAATCTATGCCAATGCTCACTCACCCAAACCATGAGAATTTTTTCCCAACATCTAATCTAAATCTCCCTCAATTTTAAGCTCATTGCCTCTTCTGCAAGCCTCAGTTAACATGAAGAACATGTTGTTTTATTATTTTCTGCCTGGGTCTTTCACAGATGTTGTTTGGGGGTCTGGCAAGGGCTTCACCCCTCCCTTACCACACACTGTGCAAGTCACTGTTCTTACACTCCTGTCAGAGCAGCAGTATCTCTGAATGGAGGGGCTGCACCACCTCCAGGGGTGTAAATAGCCAGTTTGCCTGAGACCAAATGTATCTCTGCATATCCAATCTCTGCTATCTGAGCCAATACAGGGGCTCTCATTTATCTCACAGACAAGGGTGCAAAAATCCAGGATTGTTGTCACCGAGTCTTAATAAGGTACCTATTTGCCTTACATAGGAATTCTTTAAGTTAGAAATTCATACTTAATTCTCTCGTTACTTGTAAACACAAATAACTAACTCTAGCTTTAGTTACAGCTTGGACACAGATTTCACTTGCATATTATGTGAATATTAATCACAGAATATGCTGATCTGGAAGAGCTCCACAAGGATTATCAAGTCCAACTCAACCCCAGACAACAATCTCCTTGAGTCACACCATGTATTTCTTCTTCACCAATATTTTTTACCTACTTAAATCATACAATTATATAAAAAAAAAAATCAAATAAGCAGGATTGATATGTCTTTCAGCCTTGGGAAAAAAATCTAAATAAGATTAAAAGTCCCAAACTGAGATTGTTTAGTTTAGGATATTATGCCAACAGTAAAGAATTACCGAGGGATTAGTGGAAGAAGGAAGCTTTTGGAAGTTCTCTGCTTGCTTTCTCTTCTAGCTTAAAGCCCTGAAACTGAAGTAGTTGCTGACCTTTAACTGTGATATTACAAAGTGAAAATGAGGACATTCTGATAGTGAAATGCAGCTATGCGTGTCATTGTGTACAAATCATTAATAGTGGTGTCCTCAGATAATTGACTAGTCAGGAAATATTCAGAGATCTAAAACAAGAGACCTAACTATTTAATTTCACTGCTTCTCTGTGAAGTGTAAGTTATTACATTTTTAAATGAATGTTCAATTGACTGAAGAATCTCAAACTGATATTTAGTTGTGCCCCAAGAAATAACCGTAGCAGGCTGAATGCAGCCCCACAGCTTCCATTTCATGACACACAGCAGGGGATGAGGAGGATAATATGAACGACAGGGTTGCCATGCTCTCCTTTTCTATGTACACATCTCCCTATCTACATTAGCACACATGACATGGGAACAGAAGCTAAACTGAAACTCCTCAGGTGATTTCAGGATTGTTGCCATAAAACAAATAGAAACACATGACACAAAACAACAAAAAGCAAGGTGCCAAAAATCATTAGAGTGAAAGGAATCGTTGTGTGAGGTAGAGATCTGGAGTATTTTTGGAGGTCTTTAACAGTGATGACAGACTTCTCTCAGTAACTCACCTGCAAGGTATTGGAGGATTATGTTCGAAGAATGAAACTAAAGAAAAAGCACTAAACCATTTCTTCAGTGCAAGGGCTTTCCCAGGGCTTGTACCTAAGAACAGAAATGCTGGCATTTCACTTTAATAGCCTCACAGATCCAGGTTGGCAATAGAAGATATAAATGGGTACCATCCTCAAACAGCCTACTTACGGCCCAAGGAAGGTACTCGTGGGGGCATATGGCTTCTTCCCTGGACACACTGGCAGGTCTCAAATGATGCTGGGCTGGCAAGGGCTGCCTTGGGCAGGACCCCTTCTCCCTGATTGCTACGAGGTGTTTAAAGGCAAACCTCCAAACTCCTCCTCTGAAAAGAGATTATATCACATCAAATTCACTTGACAAATATTTATCTGGAACATAAGTACTTATTACCCTGAAGATTGTGTTCTCTGTTCCTTCACATAAACAACGATAGAAGTCACTTGAATAGTATCCAAGGAGACAACTAAACTAATTAATCTTCCCTTACTGCTGTTTACAGCTGTTTTTAAGCAGACAGTAACTGATCCCATAGAGCCCATTATGGCTCCTCCGAATGGAGCATTTAAAAAAGATATGTAATACATTTATCAGAGCTCGTTTTGCTTCTTAAAAAATGTCATTAAGCTCCTCCATTTCATTCATAACATATTTTTTCCACTTCTTGCTGTCAGCCTCTAGTTCATGTTAGCTCCTCATGGATCTTATTTTCCTTTAGTTTCAATAACATGGATATTACCCATATGTTACTCCATTTCTGGTGTGTTATTCCAATTTTGCCACCAGGTGTCATCAAAAGATTCACCAGCACCACAACTTGCACTTACTGAAGGATTTGGGAACTCAGTGGGGTCTTTAGCTGCCACTAAACTGTCACAGTAGTAAGGGAGCCACACTTCTTATTTTCCCCATGGCTTTCCTTTTTTAGCTAGCCTTTGCATTACAGCAACAAGATGCAAGCAGCATGCTTCAGATTTTTGCACTGTGGAGGGTGACACCAACGAGCCTTTGGTTTCAATAAGAGTTACAGTGAGCCCCCCTTTTTGTGTATGACCAGGCCCAGGGAGAAGGCATGACTCATGAAATCCATGAAGATATCGAACCCATGAATATTCAATTAGGTCCCACCCATAGCCACACCACCTCCACTAATGAGAGGGTGGTCCTGGGAGCACAGGGCACCATGTTGTATCTCAGGAAACTGATAGAAATACCTTCTGCCCATTCCTGGCTGCGGAATCCTTGCTTTTGCCACGGCACCCCTTTCTGAGCTTTGAAACCTGGCAGGAGCTGGGACACACAGGCTGGGATGCACATGCCGGGTCTCACAGGATGACACAGTTGTCACAGTTTTGTTTCTGGGGGAGTTGTTTTGTTTCTTTATTATTTTTTTTTTACGAATGTAAGAGAACGGAGCAAGGTCAGGGTCGCCCAGGGTGGTGCGGCCAATACTAGTGGCAGCCTGGCACATTGGCCTAGAAATCAGGTCTGGCAATATGGGAATGTGGGACTCACTGCCCCATTGCTGCCCCCACTGTGGTGCAGCACTCCAGTGTTCCTCCATCTCTAGTGTGCTTATTCACCCCACAGTGTGTACACCCCCATCCCCCGGTGCACCAACATCAGCTGAACCCAAACCCCTTGTCAGGGCACAAGCCAGGGTGCACCAGCAGAGGTGGGGGGGTGGCAGGGGCCCCAGAGGGGCTGGGCTGGAGTTCTCCCTTTCTCTGGAGAGTCAGGACCAAAAGGGTGTGCACAGCTGTCCTGCCTGGAATGGTTTGGCAGGGCTGGGGCTGGGGCCAGGGCCAGTGGGGCTGGGTTGGCTGGGCCCCAGTCTGCTGGGCCACTCCTTGGCTGATCCTCTGGAGTGTCGAAGAAGCTGGGAGGGTTGTGCTTGGCTGAGGTTTGCGTCACCAGAAAAAACGAGAAGGAAAAACAGCAGCTCCTGTCCATATGCGCACCTTGGCAGAGATGGGATATGGGTTGTGTGTGTGTTTTAACGGAGGCTGTTTCCATAGGAACAGATGGGATGCCAGTGGCAGAGCCATCCCCTCCTTCTCCGCACCTTTCCCCAATTCCCCCCACCTTTCCTCAGTGCCACACACACATATGGACTGACAGTGGGGCTGCCCCATGTTCATGCGGTCTTGCTGCGGCAGCAGAGAGTCCCAGAGAGCGTCAAGTCCATTTCTCATTTCTCAGAAGTTTCTCATGAGGGATGGACTGAAAGGTGCATTTAAACAAGGGGTTGCCAGCTTTCACAGCCCTATGCATTACAAGCATAATAGAGCTCTGTTCACAGCCACATTGCCCAATGTGTGTGTGGCACAGTGATCATGGCTCCCCAACTTCAATAACACACTGAATATTCCTCAAAGGGTTAATACAGGACACAGCCTTAAAGCAAGCTTTGGCATGCTAAAGGCATCCTGGCTGGAATTTCCCACCCCCCATCCTGTGTGGGGAGAAGTTTGAGAAACTTGTCTTTCAGGTCTACATACATTAGCATGTCAATAGGCACTGCCTCTAAGGTGCGGGATTCTTTCTAGCAGCAGCTTCTAGCTTCTCTGATGGAAAAGGAAAAAAAAAACCAGCCTAGTTTCATTTGTAAACTGAAGGACTCTGAGCCTGCACTGCTTCCAGTGCTGTCAGGTTTGTGCTGTCAGCCCCTGGGGTGAGCAGGCAGAGGAGCCGTCTCCCCATTTCCCCCTGGGCCTGGCTGCATCAGCATGGGCTGGTGGCGGCTGTGGAGCCACCTTTAGGTGAAGGAGCTGGTAGCATAGTTCCTGCTCCCGGGGGTTTCTGTGCCACCCAGCCTGCCCTGACCCTGCTATCTGTACTCCTGGCAGAATAATCACTGTCCTGTAAGACTCCATTCCTGGAAGTTTTGATCCCCGCCTTCCTGCTGGAGAAGCAACTGCTGCCCACCGCTTATCACACACAGCTCTTTCCCTGGACCTCTGACACAGCCCCCATCGCCAGGCATATGGCAGGGAACAAGGGCAAAAGCCAGTGTGGCGGCCCCGACAAAGTGCCATAGTGCACGAGACCAGCGGCGCCAGCCCTGGCTGGGTCGTACCATGGCTGTGCACTGCTGCTAAGTCCCAGTGTGGCTGTCAAGGGCCATGCCAGCCTGAGTTTGGTCCCAGCAGCAGTGCATGGCTTGGCATGGTCCCTCATGGTCCCAGAAGAAGCAACTGGAGTGCCACTGCCACCCCTCTGTGCCCAGAAGTGGTGCCACATCCCCGTTGCCACCATGCCGCCCACCTAGCAGTGCTCCCCTTCGCCTTAAATAGTGAAAATGGACAGTGCTCGGAAACTGCGGGGGATGGGGGCAGTGGGCTCAGCTCGACAGCATGGGCAGGTTTCTGCCTGCTCCAGTTCAGCATGGCACAGCTGTGCACTCACCCGCCTTGGCTTGGTGCAGGCACCTGTCCAGCTTGGCTCAGCGTGGGCACGAGGGCACCAACCCTGCCTTGCTGCAGCATGGCTGGGCACCCACCCACAGCCCTAGGGGGGTGGGGGGAAGGGGCCTCCCACTCCTGTTCTCACGCACAAATACACACAATGGCAGTGCTGTCTCCCTGTCTTGCAGCCTGGGAGAGAGCAATTCCAGCCACACCAAAACACACATTTACATTAAAAACACTCTGGCCAGGCCAGGCTGCGCAATGCACGGCTGCCAGCTCCCTCCCCTCACTGCCCCCAGTGGCTCCCAGGTGGGGCTAATTTACATGTTCATAATCTCATTACATATTCATGAGCTGACAGTTTGTGGCATGATCTGCGCACGTGCACAGACCGAAAACTCACTGAAAAATAAACTGCAATTAATTGAAACCATGGATATACAGATTGTGAATATGCAGGAATTTACTGTATTCCAAAGTCTGCCTGGATTTACAGTCGTCATGAGCAAGCCTGGAAAAGGTCTTTCTCCTTATGTCTGGACTTTTCAACTGGCCATTGTAGCTCCCAAGTACATGAGATCTACAAGACAAAAAACAATCCCTTAAATTGGAAAGGCATCAGATGGGACCCACTAATTCATTCCAGGGTTCCACTTAAAAAGTGTTTACTCTCTCCCCTCCTCCTGGTAGATTGTAAAGCAATTTTTTTTCCAAGCAAAGGTCTTTGTTTATTCATCTCTACCTCCCTAAATTTTTATTTTTTCAACAAAAAATATTAGACACTCTACCTATCATATTCTAACTGCCCATTTATGTAGGCTGTCACTTGGCCAGCTCTCCATTTCTACCTTCTTTTACTGCCTGAGGGATTTCTTTTTATCTGGACCAGAAGCCTGAATAAATTACAGTGTTCCCTGGAGCTGTTAATCAGATTGGTGATACAAAGACGGTTAAGTGCAGAAATAAACTTGCCCTCAATCCACATAGGCAGCCAGGCACTGTAGTAATTGCTGTCTGCATGGGGCAAAAGCAAATCCAGACAAAGATGTGCAAAGGTTCTTCACTTTGGACATAACAACCCCATGCATCACTATCGACTGGGGGATGAATGGCTGGAGAGTGGTGAAATGGAGAGGCATTTAGGAGTTGTGATTGATAGAAAACTCAATATGAGCCAGCAGTGTGCCCAGGTGGCTAAGAAGGCCAATGGCATCCTGGCCTGTATTAGGAACAGTGTGGTCAGTCAGACGAGGGAAGTTATCCTTCCCCTGTGCTCGGCGCTGGTCAGACCACATCTTGAGTACTGTGTCCAGTTCTGGGCTCCCCAGTTTAAGAAGGATGTTAAGCTGCTTGAGAGGGTCCAGAGAAGGACGACAAGGATGATGAAAGGACCAGAGGACAAGCCCGATGGGGAGCAGCTACGGGAACTGGGGTTGTTCAGCCTGGAGAAGAGGAGGCTCAGAGGCAACCTCATTGCTGTTTACAACTACCTGAGGGGAGGTTGCAGCCAGGTGGGTGTGAATCTCTTCTCTCAGGCTGACACCAGAACAAGAGGACATGCGCCAGGGGAGGTTTAGACTGAATGTTAGGAAGAGGTTTTTCACAGAGAGAGTGATCTCTCTGTGGAATGGTCTGCCCACGGAGGTGGTGGAGTCGCCATCCCTGGAGGTGTTTAAGAGTAGGCTGGATGAGGCATTTAGTACCATGGTTTAGACAATGGGGTGTTGTCTGGTTACAGGTTGGACTTGATGATCTCCAAGGTCTCTTCCAACCTTGCTAATACTGTGATACTGTGAAAGGTGGTACAACCACTGGACACAGTCAGTCACAGGACACACCACGGTCTGTGCCATGCTGGCAGTGTCCTGCAGCCCACCATTGCCAGCTCTGCCAGAATGGTTTCACTTTGCCTGGTGAGTCACGAGAACCAAACTCAGGGAGAGCATCACCCCTTCATTTTTTTAGATATCATCTATTAGCAAATTACAGAAAACATGTTGCAGTCAGAAAAGACCAGAGTCACCACAATTTTTCACATCTTTCAGAAAAGCAGATCAGCTCCAATGCATAAATAAATTACTTTCCAAGTTCATTATTTTGTTTCAGCTCTCACAACATTTTCATTTCTTTATCGTTCCTGCAATTTCTAACTTTCAGATTTTTACCTTTTGTGATTGCTTACTTGTACTTTATGCTGCCCAATGCCTTTTAGCTCAGCTGGCGTCTGCTGGGCCTGGGCATGGTCATGCATCCTTCTAGGATTTGAGGGAGGCAACCCTATGTCTTCATTTACCATTATTCTTATTGAAGGCAAGTAGCAAGGCCTCCTTCACTCAGTCTCTTTGGGGGTAGAAAGAAAACTGATTAAACAATAATAAGGGGAGTCTCAATCTAGAAACCCTCTACTTTCTGCACTCTTGATGCCCAGACTTGGTACTGAGGAATGAAGTGCATCCAGGAGGAAGAGTCCCAGGTCAGTATTGAGAACATTAAGAAATCTGGGAAACTCTGGCCTAGGCCTTTTTCTTGAACAAGATGGCTACATACATGGTTCTTAGAATTCCACAAACTGAATTTACTGCTAAATATAACCCCTACATTTCACACAAGGCGGGTAATTATTAATATCCCATCTATTTGACCTAGATTCTGTGAAGTGCTACATTTAAATTTAACTTCTAAAGAAAAAATAATTGAATTGAAAAATCAGTCACTGGGTAATTTCATATTCAATTCATTTAAGGTCAGGTTACTGCAGTATCAGAGAACAAGAAGTTTTCAAATCCAGGAGTAATGTGAAATTAGGCATAGTTACATACTGGCTAATGAGGCTAAATTGGCATATGGCATACATATTGAGAGGTCTGTACCCATTTACAATCTCTCTGACTCTCTTATTAGTTGGACAAGAAGATGAGGAGCAGGAATTGACAACAGGGGCTTTGGATGGTTTAAAAGGTCATAGGTGATGTGGACAAATACCTGCTTTCTTCCTGCACGAGCAGGCAGAGGGCCAAGACTTGGCAGAGGGATCACGCCTCCTTAACAGTACACAGAAATAAGAAAATCAGTCAAACTACTCTAGTGTTATGAGATGTGACCGATACATATAATTTTAAAATTTGTTTGGTTTTTTTTTCTTTACAATACCTGTCCATATTTTGTAGAGATGAGTTTAGAAATTACTCCAGGTCCTCTGCCATGCCAAGGCAGCCACACCTGTGGGCTGACTACAGCAGAGTCACAAGCAACAGGATAAGTGCCAGAGATCAAAGAAGCCAAGCATTCAAGTTTTCAAAAGCTATGGCCAGGGAACTCAGCTGTTTGAGGAGGATGGCGTCACTGTGTATCTTTGCTTTTATAAGGCAAAGAAAAGAAGTGTGCTGTGATCTCCAATTTACTTTCTTAGCTCTTCTCTTTAATAATAGATAATGGGCGAGAGGCTGACTTCCAATCAGCAGAGGAGCCTGGCACACTGTTTCACAGACTGCTTTGATTCAGTTTTGGTACAAGTGCCCATGTTTTCCTCTTTTCCAATAATCACTAACTGGTTTGAAGGTCCTGGTATTTCTTTTCATCAGCTCACAATATAAAACCTCCCTTCGTCTCAATTATATGTGAAAGGGACACTCACATAATTGAAATTTTTCTTATTTTAAATGAAACTAGAAAGCAAGTGGGTGATCTGTTGAAACACATTGTCGTGTGAGCTGCTTGTTGAAAGCATGCAGCCAAGCTTTAAGGGAAAGTCGGAACAACCACTGCTCTCAGCCTTCCAAATATCAAGCAAAAAAAGTTTGATCACTTTCATGTCCTCTATCTGTCACAATAAGACAATTCCTTTGACAATGTGGTGAAATATATTTCTAAAATGAAAGAGGATGATTGCAATTTTTTAGTTCATATCTTATAAAAATAAACCTTATTTGCTATCTGGAGTCCATTTCTATTGATCCTGCCCTCTGGAAACCTCCAAGTGTATTTCAGAAGAATCAGGTAATTTAAGATGTGATCAAATTAGGAATAAATTTTCCACATGGCATGTTTTAAGGGATGTCTGGTCATGTCAATACCAAGTTTAGGTTCTATTATTCTTAAAGTTCTACCTTCATTAACAATGTTATATGATATTATGGAAGTATGGAGTTGAGTATCTACTTTACAGTAAACATATGCAATGAGCATAAGAATAGGAAGAAATAACCATCCCCATACAAGTTTCTTCATTGCTTTCTGGTAATTCCTTGACTTGGAACATTTGCCAACTCTGGAGATGTTGACAGTAAATGTAAATGTGCTTTGTGCAAAAAGGAATAGGACTGCTGATCTTACTGCACATCAGAGATTTTTCAAATCACAGAATAAAATTTGGCAGCTAAAATTGTAATCCTAGCAAAAGAAAATGAAAAAAAAAAAAAAGGTGTTTTAGCACCATGCAAATACAGAGATGCCAGAAAGAGAGATGCCAGTAGAACGGGTTTGAGTGGCCAAGTGAAGTTCCTGGCACTGACTGCTCTCCTCAGTGGCCCACTTCATAAGATCTATCAAGCATCCATCAAACAGCTATTTAGTTTAAGTCTTTACCTTTGGAAATATATTTTCCCCCTTAAATGCCTGTGAGTGCATTGTACCTCTCACACCACCACAGTGCAGGGAGAGCTCTCTCTTCTCTTGCAGCCTATGTTGACCACTCTCAGGTGCTGCCTCCTCTCTGTACTGGTAGAGCATCGTCCTAGCACACAGCAAGCAGTCAATGCAAATTTAAATATTAAGCATGTCCAATTTCCATTAATTCCCTTGAAAAAATGATGTGAATAATGCCAGGCAATATATGTAAGGAGTTAAGTATTTTCAGAAAGAGACTAAAACTGTTTAATGCTTTTTTTCCCATGACAGGGGACTGCAGAGCAGGCCAGCTCTGATGATTTAGAAGGCACCACAGCATTCTTGGTATTCAGCCCCAGGGAGGGAAAAGTGAGTTGTAACTTAATAAAATTAACTTATGCATGTGAAAATGTGGATGTAATTCTTATCACCCTCTACATTTGAACAATTCTGGTGCCTTTGTTACTACTAATCAGTATCTCCCACACTAAATCATTTACAGAGAGCAATCCCTGAAGCTGATTTATGAGCCTGGTGCCCTGTCTGGCACCACAAATGGCACACATGGTAAAAGTATCTGTGTTTGCATAGTCTCTCATCCCTCATGTACTCCAAAGATGGAGAAGGAAGGCAACATGACTGAAGCCTGTACAGCACCAGTAAGGCACTGGAGACTGGGATTTCTGTTTTCTTTTCTGTCACATGCAAAAAGTATTTCCTAATGAAGTCCAAACTTGTGTAAGGTATTGTGCTCCTGTTTCCATCTCCCTTTCCTTGGGGGCTGAGTAATTCATCAGCAAACGCTCACCTGTGAAAGTCACAGGTAAATCTCATACTGGAGGATTTTTCTACATGAACTCTGATTGCCTCTGCACTGGGAGAGGGAGGCAGGAAGCCAAGATGCAGGAAATGTGTATGGGAAGGAGAGAGGCATAGACTTGAAACGCTCTGGACGATTAACTCTTCAAGATACGGAAGGGGATTACTGTAGTCATGTGCAGATGGACAAGAGACAGATATCTTGTCTTTCTGAGGAAAAATAGATATTCTGCTGGTAAGGAAGCTAAAACCCAGCATGAAACACATTACAAGATATGTGTGTGTCCTCCATAGCAAGGCTACACTGCAAACAGCGCTGTTCTGCAGGGTGGGTTGACTGTGTTCTGAATACTAACATAACTCCCATCAGGAATTATACAAGCAAGAAAGAGTAAGGATAGAGTAAAACCCTCGCTATTTCCTTTGCCCTGTTCAGCAATGGGTAGGCTCACACTATTCAACCATGAGAGCCTCACAGCCGCTCCGGTGAAGTCAAGCAGTGAAGATCCATTTTTCATTCAGCCTTTGCAGGAAATGTTAGAGGACATTTTAAAATTCAAATTGCATGTGAAAACCTGATTTGGCACAGTTCAACGTGGAAATTAGTTTTGAATGAAGCTACCACCTGCCTTACTGAAGAGATAAAATATCCCCAAAATGAAGTGTTTGCAGGCATCACTGACCCTCCACAGCAAGCATCAGATTTGCCAGAAAATGTGCTTAGTATACTCAAGGCTGACAGAGCTTAGGCAGATAAAATAAGAAGGGTTACAGTTATGTTGTTCCCTATCCTTTGGCTTTCTTATGTGCTAAAATCTGACATCACAAAATTTCATGACAGTTTTGCTCTCCCTGCAGTGGTCGTGGTTCTTTTTGTGGGGAGAGGCAGGAGGTGGGTTTTTGCTGCGCTAAGTGAGCTTTGGGAAAGGTACAGAAGGTGTACTGTTTGTGGACTAATTTAGCAAGTTGCTTTCAAGTTCAAGGACAGCATCTAAAAATCTCACCAGCACTTGGCTGGAAAATGAAGACAGAGTTCACTCAAGGGATGGAGAATACTTATCCCATCAGGTCAGCTCAAGGGAGCTGACATCTTGACAGCCTATGAGAACTGATACTTAAGAGGC
Organism: Pitta sordida; assembly: GCA_013390025.1. Classification (NCBI taxonomy): domain Eukaryota; kingdom Metazoa; phylum Chordata; class Aves; order Passeriformes; family Pittidae; genus Pitta; species Pitta sordida. Next base: position 38,837 of record WEKX01009644.1, read on the forward strand.
TGAGGGACGGATGAAGAAACAAGTAGCATAGTTTGATGTGGTCAAGAAAGGAGCTAGACACCTCCTGAAGGAAATATCCCGTGAAAACAAAATTAAAATTTCTCTTGCTGGACAAGAGCTATGTTTGGGGCTGGAGCTCCAGAGCAGGTGCTCATTGCTTAAAGTATCTTGAAAGCTGTAGCTCAGATTTAGTACTTTGACAACACCAACTGGCTGCTGTGCGTGTTGGGCATTTAAATATGCTGAAATTACATTGTACATCTAAAGTGCAAACCACTGTTTTTGAAAAAGAAGCCTGTGTGCTGTGGCTGCTCCTACCCTAGGAAAACAGCTCACAGTAGCTAACACCTCCTAACAAATGTGTTTTTCGGCACCACTACAGTCAAATGTTTTCATGTAAGACTGATGTATTTGTTTTAGCAAAACTCACCAAGGCCTGAAACACATCACATTGCAATTACTGCAAAGTCCTTTTTCTGACCTGAAAAATACAGCCTCAGCTCCTCCAAAATCCAATCACAATAACACAGTACAAATAATTTCCCCCTCCCTGTTACCTTGACTTTCTCTCCTTTCCAGATACAGTGGTCTTTCAGTTATCCTTCTTCAGCCTTTTGAAGATAAGATGGTTGTCTTCATATTTTCAGGCTTAGCAGGTGCTCATTATGTTGTGAATCATCATTTGGTATGTAGTTCTGCAAACTTTCCAGCAGCTACTAATTGCCCTGTAATACAATGATTACTTTTGATTTTTCAGCAAAAGACCTTGTTATCTTTTAGAATTACTGATTCACTTAGCTGACAGGTCTTCTGGAGGTCCCCGTAGCCCAGCCTACTGTTCAAAGCATTCAGAGTTGGACCAAGTTGCTCATCTAGTCACATCTAAGAGCTTCTACAGAGGTGGACATTGCAATAACCTTCCTGTGTAACCCGCTCCAGGGATTGCCCACTATTACTTCAAAACACTTTCTTATTATGTACAATGGGAATATTCTTTCCTGCAGCTTCTGGTTGCCTCCTATCATCCTCTCTCATAGTGCTACTCTGAGAAACATCCACCTCTCTGCCCTGTGACCCCAGCTCAAACACCTGAGGACAATGACCAGAACTGCCACAACCTTCAGTAGGCTCAACACATGTCCCTCACTTTCCTGAACACACCATGCTGGTTTCCTGCTCCCTCCTGGCCTTCTCCCAGGTTTGTCAGTGTCTCTCTCTCACCTTGGAGGCTCAAGGCTGGACATGTTCCTCTGTCCACCATACAAACACCAGAGGGTGTTTGTATGTCCCTTAGCCTGCTGCCCACGATCCTGCTAAGGCAGCACTGCGTCCGGCTCAGTTCTGCCGCCACAAGGGCGCACTGCAGACTCGTGCTCCATTTGTCCATCCCACAATCTGGGTGCCTCGCCACCCCGTGCCGTTTCCTGGAGAGCTGCCTCCTGCTGCTTGGCCGGTCGGTCATACTGCATGTGGGACTCCTTCCCTAGCTCCTTTCCCTGGCATCTGAGTCCCATCAAACCAGGTCTCCAGCTTGCCAAGGTCCCTTTGGAGGGCAGCCTTTACCCTCCAACACACCACTGGAAAAGCAAGTCCCTGGTTTTGCACTCACACTTGTGTGGTTCCCAAGGGCTCTTTGCCCCACTGCATAGGTCACCAGGGAGTATGTTTACCCAAGAGACAGCGCTGGACTGGTTATCGCAGAGTGCCAGCAGCTGCCCCATGCTTGGAGCTTGGTGGTCCAGGCACTGTCACAGACCCTTTGCAGCCACCCATGCTGTCTTTGTCACCCACATTTGCCACCTGGGATTCCAGGAGAGCAAGTCTTGGAGACCTTACCAAAACCAGCCTCTGGGAACTCAGCTCTCCTTGGCTGTACAGACAGGCCTCTCATGGAGAAAGCTTATGCTCAGGCCACCCGGACATGGTTTTGCCCTTTGTAAACCCACATTGGCCAATCCCAATCACCTACTTATTGTTTTCATGTGCACAGATCCTCATTCTTGACATTTTGGAAGACAGGCATGAAGTTGCCCTTTTCCCAGTCTTGGGAAACCTCCCTCAGCTACAGCCTGTCAAAGGCAACAGTCTTGGTTTGGCTTCTTTCACTTCTGGTGCTTGGCAGGCATCCAGAATCCTTGTACTCTATCAGTACACATAAACAGAAATAGGAAACTAAGCAAGAATTCTAGACATTAAAAGAATACTTTACCTGAAATGCTGGTTATTCTAACAAATACTTAAGAATGGTGGTCACTTGAAACAAGAATATTAAGAAAAAATCATCAAAAAATATACTAACCATAGTAACAAAATCATCATGACCACTGTGACCAGGTGACAGCTTGTAAAGATTTAATGTCCAACCAAGCATGAATAAATAGTGCAGTACCTCACTTACTCAAGGTGAAATGTTCAAAAGATATACATTAAGGTTCACCAGTTATTGCTAGATCCATAAAGATACCAAAATATTTCCCGCAGAGTTTAAAACAAGCATGTTCTCTTCTTTTTTCAGACAAATGTGACAAATTCTTTTGCAAAACTTTTCTGAGGATAAAATTTGTAGTTCCAGATTACATTGCAAGAAAATGAAATAAGAAAACTTATTTTAAATTAAAACATCTCTTTCTTAAAGCAAGTATCTATTTACTTTATCAGTGGATGACCCCAGTATCACAGCAGTTCAAGTAGTGATATTGCCCGGGCAATGTGCATGCTAGCTCCTGTCTTCTTCCTTCTGCTATCTGACCAAAACTAGAGGGAAAGATCTTATATCTTTATGACCTTCAGAAATGAGAGGCACACATACTAGAATCCTAGTATGCAGTGGTCATAGAAGTTCCTATTGCTATTCTTTTTCTTTTTAACAGAGCAGTCTATACAAATCTTCAACCTGTACAGACTACTGGACCACATCTCTGTTTGATAATCCTTTATGAAAATCTTTCACAACGCAGCAATCATGACCTAGTCACACATACCAGCAGAATGTTCTTTCCGATGGATGATCTGGTCTGGGTCCTTCTTTTTCTGCTACAGAAAGGTGGCAGTGGCACGTAATAATCCCTGACAGAGTGCCCTTATAACTTTTGACTTCTCATATAGAACTGCTTGCAGCTCAGAGTGCAGTGAGTAGACCTAGAATAATAGATGTACAAGAGGATGTGACACCATTACTTTAATACTGTTGCCTCGGTGGCTTGCACATTTGATATTTTTATTCAAAATGCTAACTGTGTTGCAAATATTGCATTTCAGTACTCTCTCTGTTACAATAAATACATAAATTTCATAGCCAGCCGTCAGTAATGATATAACACCTCAGGAGAAAATATCCTAACACTACAAAAAAAGCTGTTGATAGCCTTTGTGTATGATGGAAATTTTCTTTCTCATGTGGAGCTCATTTTTAAGATGAGAGACCTCAGCAAGCATAATGAGAGGGTTTGACACTTATCCTGTAATTATGATCTCAAATGCTCAGTCCTGCATGTCACAGACAAAACTTTGTTAGCCAGCAGCGTTACAGTACACAAAATGTGTCAGCATAGCAGAGTACAACGACTGTTGAATATGAATCTGAACATCACTCTTCCTTGGCTCACAGAGTCTTTTAGCCCCTTGTATTTCACAGACTAATTTTCTTCCATTGCTGACACATTGTTTCAGCCTTAATGACCCAAATTTCCCCATTGTAAGATGCTCTTTGGAATAATGAGCTGCCAAGAAACCTGCACACCCCTGTCCGGTCCCCTCCTTAGTACAGGTTTTCTTGTACTTTATATAGGAACACTTTCCATTGCAGAATCTTTAAATTGTTTGAACTTCTCATCATCAATAGTAGGTTTAAAAAGCAGGTAAAACAGTGGTTCAATACATAGACAACTCTTGTTTCCTGAGAAACCAGTTAAAATACACAGCTGTGTAAACCTATCTCATATGGGACAGAAACAGGCTTGCCATGGAATTAACTCCTCTGAAAGAAACTAAGCAGTTAAATTTGACTTGTTACAAAATCAGACACAAATAGATGCACAAGGCAGAGTGTCTACCCATACTACACATTGTTATTCTCACAGTCAATAAGTTTAATACAAAGGTAACTGCTTTCCCAGAGGATGCTAAAAACCTGGACTTGCTTACCTGCCCCTTGGTAAGCAGCAAATTATCCTCTCACAACACAGTTGACAGCTCTACAGAATCGTGGTAATTGGGCAGAATTACACTTGCAGAAAATGGTCTCTAATATGCTACTATGAGGTGTATGTTGCTGTGTAAAACCTCTAAGTTTCTGAGGTTATTCTCCTTGGCCTTTGTGGATTCGTAATGGCCCTGTTGGCTTTATATTAACCCCAACAGCCTTACAGTTGAGTCTTTTTACTCTTGCACTGTTGACTTTTCACTTTGTATTAACAAAGACTTTTAAACAATACATCAAGCTTTTTAGAAGCAAAAAAAATCCTTTCAAGGCTTCCCCAAACACCTGGCTTTGAAAGCCTGCTGCTGCATCAAGCAGCTGCTTTCTTTGCCTATGCTTCAGAGCACATCCTTGCTCTAAAGTGACCCGCAGTCTCAAGTATGCTCAGGCTGGTTTTACAGTTAATCCTTAATCTCCATTAGTGACAGCATAACCATGGTGTAGCATATTGGTGGTGCAGTAATAAAACCATATTCACACACCTGTCTCTGCCACATCTTCTTCCTGTAGCAAGGAAAAGATACCAACACACAAGGGAAGCAAACAGAGGTTCTGTAATTATAACTTACTGCAAATCCAATGCTTTGTTGTTCCTGAAGACTCCTTTAGCTAATTTTGTTTCAGGGTGGGTTTTTTTCTGTACCAATTAATAAATACAATAACCATGTATATTTTCTTATTCTTTTATTGAAAAGGTACATTTAAAAAAATACACAGACATTTTACTATTATGGATTGCTGATAAAGATGCTCTAAAAGTTAATTCTCTTCTTTTTATTTTTTTCTTCCACCTGTTGTCCCCATTACCCATTATCACATAATGACTTAGTACAATACACAGTACTGTGTATTGATTCACCTTTATAAAAGAGTTGGGGAGGTAAGAAGATAGGTGGGGCATTGCTGCAATATATTCAGTAAACAGAGAATATGAATTATAAATATTTTATGTTCTGTACATTATTGCATTAGGGAGCCACAATGTTATGCAGCATCATTACAAAGGGAACTAGTTAGAAATGAAGAAAAAAGGATATTTAGGTACAAATACATGGATCCATTGTCTTCTTGAACAATGCACGTGAGCTGTGGCAATGTGCAATTGAAAAGCTTTTTTCTCTTTAAACATTGCTTAGCAACACCAGTGAAGAAACAACAAAAATAAGTTAAATGAAAGTAGCAAACAAGTAGTAATCTTAACTCTATGTTATATGGCTTTCTATTTTTGATTTCTCTAAATTAATTGTGAAGAAATAATTAAAAGAAATAATTAAAAGCTTCAGCACTGCATTGCTTTCAAACACAGAAACTAAACCTGTTAAAATCAGACATGTGACACATCTTTAGTACTACACAAGATACACCAGTACTGGGGCCTAGGACAGCACATGATCCCTGTCAACAAGAACACACGGAAAAAAATAGATGCAATTATTTTTTGAGATGTTATTCACAATCTAGCATTTGGTTCATCTACATTTTTCCATATTAAGATTACAACCCATTGGTTTTCAGAGAAGTATTTACACAGGTGTGAGCGAGGAAGACCCTAGTTTTCAAGTTGGTCAGGAAAATATTTTACGTTCCTTGACTCCAAAGGTGCATTATACACATTTAAAAAAAAAAAAAAAAAGGAGAAAACAAAAAAAAATAGATGCATAAATCTTCAATGGCATAAATTTTATAAGCAATTTAGTTTTCAAGCAAATGATGCTATTTTGATTAAAAAATTAGAGACGGAGAGAGACTGAGGGAATTGTCTAGACTACAAAACACAGTGCCATCAATGATGGATTTTATGATGTGATTGGATGAGGTGTCCCCACTGGATGGCATTGCAAAAGAGAATCACATTTTAGGATCTTGACCCCTTTCCTGCTTTCCTTTTACCCTTCGTACTGGCCATAGTTATCTCTTTTTTACATCAATAAATTAGTATGGTGCAAAAAGTATGGAGGCAGGTGTTGCCCGGATGGGCCCATGGGCTGGCCTGAGGAGAGCTGGTGGTATTGCTGGTGCCTGGAACAGGGATGCAGAGGGCCGGGGAGGAAGGGACAATGCTGATGACACAGCTGCAGCTGCGGCAAGAGGAGACGAGAGGAAAGCAGGTGCCAGCGGCTTAATCATGTCCTTCTGGAATGCAAGTTTTGCCTGGAATAAAACACACACAAAAAAGCAATGTAAATACAGTTCTCCCCATGCCCACTTTTACATGAGGGAAAAAGTGAACCATGACTTCTCATAGAAACCTTATGTCAGCTGCTTAGAAATGTTACCTACATCATCCTCCCAAGGCAATTAAAGCAACTAAATCCTACATTTAAAGACATAAAAATCTCAAGCCTAGAGAGAGTCATGCTGATGTTTAGAAGGAAGCATAATTTGCAAGTGAACAACTTTATCTAGGTAACAACTGTGCATGCAATATTAAAATAAACATGATTAAGATTTCAATATCAAAAGTCAAGTTTTCCAATTGCAAAAATAAATTATAGAAAAGTAAGATGGTCAAGATGGGAAACTGGTATTAGTCCAGTCAGCTTTTCACGTAGCAGTGCAGACCTGTTCTATTCAAAGTAGAAATAGTTTTTTAAGATCAATACCACAAAGAATTTTTTCTGAACTAATTATTACTCAGCTTATGTTCTACAATCATTGCTGATGTCTGTGGTGAAACAGCTAACCAGAAATTTATACACTGCAGTCTCACGGAAAAAGGTTGCACTATAACCACATATTTGTGGGGACAAAGATACTCAGGTCCTTCCTTTATATCTAGTGGTCTCTTCTTATGCAATAGATTATAAAATGATGTACAGTAATCCCTCTCTACTTCAGGGTTCACCATTTGTGGCTTCAAAACATCCCTTTTTTTCCCCTGACATCTTTACCATATTTACCGCTACTTAGCGGATTTCACTTATCATGGCATCTTTCTGGAACCGACCTCCAGTATTCGAGGGATTACTGTATAACAAAAGTGAAGAAGATTAACGTGTGCAGAACCTATCAAATGAGGAGACCTAGAGAAACCCTGCAACATTTTCATTTGTCTCTACACAATTACAAAGACATAAGACGTACTTCAGCTTTTAAACCTTTCCATATGCATCCTCTTTGCACACACTCATTTGCATCTCTCTCCTTACGACCTATAAATTGGTTTTGTGCCATGGGTGGCAAGAATTCTTCTCTAATGAGTAAAGTGCAGGCTACATTATGAGCAAATAAACCTTCAAACTGTGCTGTGCTAAAGCCAGCCTGAACTCTGGCTGCAGCTGACTGGCAAAACCAGCCTGGAGGATTCATGGAAATGCAGGTGGGTGTAAAAGGGATTGGCCAGGGACACAGAGATAGGAGAGGTGTTTTGATAGCTAGTGACAGATGCATCCTGAACACAGACAACCAATTCTCCTAAACACCTGATGACTCTTTTGCACCAACTAATATAAACATAGCACTCTGTTTTTCTGTATGTAGAGAATAAGCATTAGTGTTTTTATATCTTAACATCCTATATCCTCTTCCCTGCCTGCACCCACAATAACTATCTCAGGTGTGCAGAAAGACAGAGTATATCCGTTGCTGCCTCCAAGAAGTGCACTAGCCCAGCAAAGCAGACACCTTTCCACAGAGCACACAGTTCATTCCCCATTCCACTGATTACTCCCTTCTTTCTAGCAGTAAATAACACTCACAGTGCTGTCTGCATGCCTTTGACTGGGCAGACAGAATGTATAACTACCTTCAAATCTGACCCCTGTGCAGACTCAGCCTGCAGGGGAAAAGAGGCTGCAGAAACATCAGGTCTGTCATGTTCCTGTCTCTGTGCAGTGGGAGTCCCCAAAGTCACAAATTCACACAGACAGTGATGAGAAATAAAAATACTTACTGCTAAAATACTTGGGTTGCGCTGCAGTTTGTTGTAAGGGCTATACTTAGGTTTCATAGGCTTTCCTGCAACTCTGTCCTTATGCCGTCGGCTGGAAATGTGCTGAAATAAATATCCTCACATTTAATTAGCTGTTTAAACATTTCTCAGCTTTGAGTTTGAAACTAATATATCAGCAGGATATACCTAAGCCCCTGTTTGTAAGATAAGGTAGGATCTTTAGAGAGAGCAAAGATGAGTTTTGCTAAATTAAACATAACAATTTGCAGCACATCAAATAGAGAATCAGAAACTAATTGCGGTTCAAGTATTTTGTGATCTGAGATAGGCTCTGCAAACTATCAGTATTTTCGTTAGTATCTCCTTTTTCCACTTGAGGAGCTTCAAACCAGGCAGAGCTGTAATCACTAGGTCATAGGGATATTCAGAAGTAGGAGGTAAATTTCCATCCTGCTGATGCTGTTCAGTTACATAAATAATTCAATATTAGCTGAAATAAGAACTGTTACCCAGGGATTTGTCTACACCATGAAATTCAGTATTATCTTAGAGCTAACTAAAATAACAGGGAATGAGAGGACATATGCACACAGCACAGCACCATCCAGTTAGAGATTCCCATTTGAGTATCAGAAACACTGTATGGATTTTTATGGGCACAGCTCTGAACCCAGGTATAATTGACTCAGACAGAGAAGAATTGCACATTCATACAGCTGCAATATTAAAGACCACATGGTTCTACACAATTCAGACGTATCCTCCTGTTGATTGTCCCAAACCAATGGATGTGAGTTCCTTCTCACACAGCATTAAACAGTATTCCAGCAGACAGAAACAGCACTGAAAGAGGAATTCAGGGAACCTCAATGCAGAATTCCTCATATATGTTAAAATCTCTTTCTTCAATAAAAGCAATTTTTTAAATGAGATCTGCTATGTTATTCATTGATTGATGTTATTCATTGACACCTCTGCTTTACATTCTCAAACCCATTTTTCCCAGGTGAAACAATTAGGTGAACTTGATCTATGCTGAACTATTTAGAAATAGTTGTGAGATGACAGATAAGAAATACAGTAATCCCTTGTTACTTTGCGGTTCATCATTAGTGGTTTCAATACATCGGGGTTTTTTTTCTCCCCTCGATTTTACAGGCTTGTCCTAGGTTAAAACAATACCTCCCAGGGAAGATAAGAACCTTCCTGGAGTGAAAAGGAAACAAAACTCCTTATCTCCTTTAGCATATCTTTCGAATCAAAAGGACTTTCAGTCAAAAAGTGTGGAAAAATAAAAAAACCCCAAAAAGAACACTCCATTTCCACCACTGCACAGCCAACAGGGGCTGAATGGCCCATCAAGAGCCATTAGCTCTCCAGTCAAAAGACAAAAGGAGTCCTCCATCCACATCCACATCCACATTCCTCCATCCTTGTTGAGGAATTCTTCCTTTTGTTTAGTTGGTTTAACATCTCCTTTCCCCAGAGTTTGATAACAGGGTGGCATAGTGGTTACTGAAAAACTAAATCTAGCCCATTACATGGCTTTACTGGCTTTACCGTATTTACCACGACTTCATGGGTTTCGTTTATCATGGCGTCTTTCTGGAACTGATCCCCCTGATATTTGAGGGATTACTGATATTTGAGGGATCACTGTTTTAAGTTCACTTAGTATTCACCAAAACATTTTCACAAAGCCCTACACCCCGTCTACAATAGTGCAATACAGCTAAAACCAACATAGGAGCTCCAGATACATGCCAGCTACCTGTTTAAGTTGAATTTCTGAATTAACATGAACATCACAGATTTCACAATGAAATGTCTTGTTTTGCAGTCCTGAGCCTTTACTCCCATTCTGCACCTTCAGTCTGGATCCAGGCCTAGGGTAAGACTTGATGGGACCAGCACCATTTCGAGCCTCGACCATAGTCTTGTGCTTGGAGCCTAATGGGCAAGGAGATGTAGGTGAGCTCATGATCATCAGCATAAAAATATGTCCATCCACCTTGGGACTTTGTAACACACTTATCTTCAAGAACAGTTAAAGTCACCACAGATTGGGACGAATGATAACTTTGGTTTTGGTCACTGTAGTTCCCACTTCCATGCTCCAAAGGCAAGCCAGAAGGGTTTGTGCTAAAAGGGAACAACAGGCACGCCAGATCACAGCTCACTGTTTTGAGGCACTGTGTGACTGCATGGCCAACGTGTTTGTTGCTTATTCTTCTGCCAAAATCCATGTAACTGGTGAATCTCAAAAAAAGGGTATTAGCCAAGAGCAGGATGGGAACTGCAGCAATAGCTCAAAGCCTGCCTTGGAACAGTAATACTTCAATAAATATCTTCTGATTTGGAAGAAATGGCTGTTTTGTCCATTTCAAGAATGGATTACAGCTGTGAAGACAGCTTCAATGGTTTGTTAACAAGCTTTACATCAGCACGCCATCAACACACATACAGCAGACAGAGCACATTAGGGATTGCTGCTAGTGGCCTATTAAAGAGAGCATTTCTTATCTTCAATGAGAAGATTCTAGGACATCTAGGAAATCTAACAAGCCCATCCTAAACTTATCAAAAATATGAAATAACAATAATTACTAGAAGGTGTACCAGCAAAATAAAACCACAGATCCCAGTGCTAGTGAGATGAAATATGCAAGAGAGGGAGAACTGACATCTTAGAAATCTTAGTATTACAGAAACCACTACGCTCATTCTGTGATCTTCACTGTGGAGGCATGATGGAATATGATTAGGTAGCATGAACCATAGAGATTTTGTCAACTAAAAATACTTAGAGAGTACACAAAAGATAGTTAAAAAAATTAGAGAGTATTTTAATAAAATATCAAACATGATACCTGGAATTGTCATTAACAAAACTGGTTTTGTAACTTGCCATTGTAAGTTTTAACTAAAAGACTTTTCAGTGAAAGGTGGCTACCAGCTAGTTACATTGCATTTTAAAAATCGTAACAGAAAACTGACTTGTACGGTATGGATACTCACCTGTATTGTGGGCTTCTAGTTGTGAAAGGGAATTCACAGCCACTTTGCATAATGAACAGTAAAGTAGTTTTTTGGCTTTTTCCTCTTCTGACTCAGTAACTGTGTTAGCAGCTCCATTTGTGCTCTTGGTGGATGAGGCAAGTGCTACAGGTGCCACTGCTGCCACTCCAGGTTTGGGAAGAAAAGGACCCACCTCTGTATTGGACTGCTGACTTGCGCTATTGGGTCTTGCTTTGCCTTTATCTTCTAAAAGAAGCAAAATACATGTATCATAATATGCCACACCCCCAAAAAAAGCATACAGTAATAGTCTTGTGAGTTTAGTGAACCTTACACAACAAGGGTTTAATTCACCTCATTTTATAAAAGAGCATCATTGGAAAGCATCCTTAGAATCTTGTTAAAATCCTACAATGAAATATGTGTAATTTGACAAAAGGAATGTTCTTCATGTTTTTAAAGTTACTGGTGATTACCAATGACTTCAAAAAATTCGTGCCAGCTGTTGTTGCTGTCATGCTGTGGGTATGGCCAGTTGAAAGAAGTCCAAGCAAGACCAAAGCCAGCCAGGCTTAAGGACTGGACAGCACTCAGAAACATGCAAGATGTTGCATGGGGGATTACAAAAATGGGCTCAAATTTCTCAAAGTCCCTCGGAGGACACTGAAAGGCTCCAGCACCATCTTGACATGTGATATGACTCATTTCAGTTACAGGAGTTGATTATGGAAACGACATGATACACATGAACACAGCTGCTAATATTTTTAGGTTTTTCCAAGAAAAATTCCCGACATTTTTGTAGATCAGATGGCTTCCATGTGCATGCACTGCATTCCTGTATCAGTTCATAAGCATGAGTCAAGCATCTGTGCTCTTATAAGACAGGCAGGTATTATGTACTTCATTTTGCAGATGGTAATCATAAAGCAAGAGATTAAATGTCCCAGCTGTGCCTAAAGAGGAACTTTGTACCACAGCCAGTATTCAAACGCTCCCTGATTACCTGTTGCCTACAAGAGCTCACTGCATTTCAAGCTATTCAACTGCAGGCCTTGTGACCACAAGCTGCCAGCATTAAAATATGCTCTACCTATAACAAATATGGGATGGGAGGGGGACATTGCAGTGGTGCTGGTATGAGGAACCCTAACAAAATGGACACAAGAAATTATTCAGTTGTCACTTTGAACAACACGAATCAAACTTTATCATCAAAGCAAGTACATCATCTACATAAAAGCAATCTCTTACAAACTACTTATATCCCATTTGAAACCTGTGACAGTATTAAATAGTGTTGAACTGACTTGCAAAACAAGGTTCTATTTTAAGCATTTAGTTTTAGACATGGACCTTGCACTTTATGTTTACATCTATCACACTGTCTTAACATGACTCTTTGTATCAGGCCAATGCTGTACTACTAAGGATTCTGAAAACAGAATTGTACCCACTCAAACAAACACTTGAGAGTGTGTATGAACTACGAACAACTGTTCTGAAATTAAACCCCATGGCTGCTGGCATATTTCCTAGAAGAACATTGCAGTACATCAATTTTTCGATTGTTAGAAATCAGGAGAAAGAAAATTTCAATAAAAGAACTATTATTTTTTACAGTAACAATAAAGAGACTTTGAAATTACATAATAGGAACAGTACTAAACATTGACAATGGTGAAATTCAAAGACTACTATTAGGACCAAATCAATGTTAAAAGGAGATTCTGAAGATATTTTTACTGACAAAGTATGACAAAATAAACTGATGTTAAATTGTACTTCATAGGGCATTCAGTTTTAAAGTCTCTATAGTAAAGTCACATCTGCAAAAATCTACAACACTTTGAGTCTTCATAAAATAGTTTTAATAAATAACATTTGCTAGCATTCTAACTTAAAGAGTTTTCCATATGGAACATTCTCAGAGGTGTTAACATCTCCAAGTAAAACACACTGAACAGCTGCCATTTGTGAATTCACATTACAGAAAAATAGACTTCTTGTTGTTGTTATTCTATGCAATATTATGCCAGACTGCAAATGCATAACATCACGATATAAGTGAACCTGAGTGGAATAAAGGAAGGTTCCTTAGTATTTCAGGCCTTAAAAAAAAAATACATCTGTAGAACTGCAAACTATATATTAATACAGTAATCCTTCACTACTTGACAGCTCAACTTTCGTAGCTTCAATACATCGGGAGGGATTTTTCCGTGAAGATGTCTTCCACCTCCCTTGCTAGCTTGCGGTTTTTTTCCGGGTCATGTGACAACCAGACTGTCACGCATACTCAGTGTGTGTGGGTGAGACCTGCTGCCTCATGGCACCAGCAGGTGCTGCTTGCTTGCTTGGGGTCCAGGTGGAGTTCACTCCATTATGAGAGTGTTGGAAAGATGAATAAAATTATGTGCAAGCTTTATACACACTGTGCCAAGCTCACCTTGCGGCCGCAGGGGCTTAGTGGCTGTTCACCCTGCAGTCCCGGGCTTGGGTTGAGCTGTGCTGCCGTGAGCCACCACACCACCATAAGTGAGCTGCCCGTCCATGCTGCACGGTGGCAACGGGGGACAGCAGCAGCCACACTGTAGTAGAGCACCTGCCATCCCGTACGACATGCGTCCCGCTGCTATCCACTGGCCACCCCTCCTGGGCACATGGCACAGGGTGTGGCGGGAAAGGTGTCACTGTGCTCACTGGGGCTGAGGGGGTGGGGCTGTGGGCGGGGCTGCACATACACATATGTATTTTTCGCTACTTTGCGGAAATCACCTCTCATGAGATCTTTCTGGAACTGACCCTCTGCAATATTCGAGGGATTACTGTATATATCGACTACATGTCTATTGGGGGTTGGTCTTTTTATGTTGTTTCTGATTTATTTTGCTTAATGTAAGCATAAAAACTCAGTGCTTTTGAAATGCCTCCTGGCAGTAGAAATCATTTCCTGCAGTGCGTGAGAGAGCAGGCAGAGGGGAGGGGAGCAGGAACACTGGCTAATGGGCACTGAGGTGGACCCTGGCCTGACAGACCCCTGTGCAGCAAGTGCTGGCTCACACTCTGGCCTGCAGCCTCTGCCTGTACCCACTGACTACAAGAAGTAGCAGATTTTTATTTTTTTGTTTTGCCACCAAGTGTCTGCAGAGTGAGATCCCAGGACACAGAAGATCCATTTTACACAGACCATTAATTACCATCACAGAGTGATTGTTTTCCAATGCTGAATTTAACAGACGATTGAAAAATTACAGAGTTCATTTTCCACTTCTTCTCACCTAGATGGCCATCAGATGCTGTAGTATGCAGATTTTTTATACTCCCTAGATTTACAATGCTTTCATTATTTATAATACAAAGCAATTCTAGAGTATAAAAAGTGTAAAAAACTAACAAGAATCTTCCAGAAAACTAGAGATGAGTTACCAGCATCCAGCTGGGCTCAATTCTGCCAGTATTGCAGCTTTTGGAAAGAACCTCAGTTCACATAATAATTCCATCATTTGGAAAGCTTTCTGACACAAATAAGCTTTTCATCGATGGGGATGTATAACGAAAGATATACGCCCCTCTATGAATTAATGTTTCCTTCCACCATTCCAAACGTTTAATGCAGAACATCTTCAAAGATCATAATTGTAAGGTTGTTACATAGTTTTACTCCTACAGAAAGTACACAGAGCTAAGTGCGTATTAGTCACTGCAGTGGGGCCAGAACTGGGTTTTCCTGGCTTCTAAAATCAGAAAATTGCATTTCTGCAAATGGGCTTCTGATAACGGCTTATTGTTTTCAATTCACAGAATTCAACACACCATTACTTACAGTTTTATGTTTGAGACAGAAATGCCAAGTATTCAATTGTGCAAAGCACAGGAAATGCAAATTGCATGTATATGCAAAGTACAAAGAAAATTATTGTACTTATAGCACAGAGCTAACAAGTATCTGCACACAGAAATCAAAAATTGTAACTGTTAATGGCTGCATGCATATCCATATTTAGATATTATAATCACCTTATCAAATACATATGGATGCTGAGACACAGCTGGACGATTACAGTCCTCTTGCTATTTCTGAAGGTGAGTATTATTGAGAATAGGATCAAATTTTTTCTGATCTCCACCTGGGCTGAGATCAACAAAGCTAGGCAGAGGCCAAATGAGTGCAGAAGTGAGTCCATCCTGTCCCAGATCACTGATACAGCAGCTTCTGCTCAGCAGAACACAGCTGGAAGCATGAGACCATGGCAGTATGAACCTCCTCCATGAAAGGAGAAGGTGTGATTCAATCTAGACCAGGTAAGGTTAAAATGCTCACATCAAAACTCATATGCAAGAAGTTAATTTAAAATCTAATTTGTACTGCTGCCCTGTATCTATGTTCCTTTTTCATGTAAAAAAGCCATATTTTGTCTGTGTTTAATTCCTGTCTTCAAACTAAGACTTGTTTTGTTTAAGTTTCCAGGAAAGTAAAGTGATGATTCAGGTTCTTACTGAAGGCTGAATTTATTTTGAAGTAGAGCCCAGGGGAAAAAATAAAGCAGCTAATTAAGTATAGCTTTGGGCTCAGTAATATTAATGCTTTTGTCACCCATTACACTGTTTTATTTCTGCTTTGAAGTTGTTTTCACATATTTCTGCTTGTTTGACTCATGCTCGTGTCAACACCAGGATAAAATTACAGTATCACAGTATCAGTAAGGTTGGAAAAGACCCTAGAGATCATCAAGTCTAACCTATCCAACACCCATCAGCTAAACCATGGCACTGAGTGCCTCATTCAGCCTACTCTTACATACCTCCAGGAATGGTGACTCCACCACCTCCCTGGGCAGCCCATTCCAATGGCGGATCACCCTTTCAGTAAAGAATTTCTAATATCAAGTCTAAACCTCCCCTGATGGAGACTGTCCTCTAGTTCTGTTGCCAGTTGCCTGAGAGAAGAGATGGACTCCCTCCTGACTACCACCTCTTTTCAAGTAGTTATAGACAGCAATAAAGTCACCACTGAGCCTATTCTTCTCTGTACTAAACCACCTCATAGAGCTTGTGTTCCAGCCCCTTCACCATCCTTGTTGCCCTTCTCTGAACACGTTCTAGTATTTTCACATCTTTCTTAAACTGAGAGGCCCAGAACTGGACACAGTACTCAAGATGTGGTCTGACCAGTGCTGAGCACAGTGGAAGGATAACTTCCCCAGTCCTGCTGGCCACACCATTCCTGATGCAGGCCAGGATGCCATTGGCCTTCTTGGCCACCTGGGTGCACTGCTGGCTCATTTTAAGTTTCCTATCCACCAGCACTCCCAAGTCTCTTTCTGCCTGACCACTCTCCGGCCACTCTGTCCCCAGCTGGTAAGTCTGCATGGGGTTGTTGTGACCAAAGTGTAGAACTTGGGATCTGGACTTGTTGAATCTCATCCCCTTGGAATCTACCCATCTCTCCAGTCTGTCCAGGTTCCTCTGCAGGGCCCTCCTACCCTCTAACAGATTGATACCTGCTCCAAGCTTGGTATTATCTGCAAACTTTTTTACGATGGACTCAAGGCCGTTGTCAAGATTATTATCAATAAAGATATTAAACAGAGACGGGCCCAACACAGATCCCTGGGGGACACCACTAGTGATCGGTCGCCAACTGGATGAGACACCATTCACCACTATTCAGTCTGTGGGATCTATGGAATTCAATCTGATCAGTACTTCCCCACTTCAACTATACACACCAGGACACTGCAGGGTAACACCTGACAGGTTCAAATCTACAAGTTCTACCTCTCAGTGGAAGACCAGCATAGATGATTTACGGACCTTTGCAGGTCAAGAGACTCACTACAGTTGCTATGGCATAATCCATAGGATCTATCTATTAATGCTGAAATCCTAGTCCAGCTAAGTGAAAATTCTTTGCGTCCTAACTCAAAAAAGGGCAAAAACATGATCATAGATCTTTTTCCCCGCTAATGCTGAACATGCATGTTGTCTTCTATTCAAATATCTTCTTTCCTGGCATGCAACTGAATATGAGCACTCTGCCCCAGCTGATATCCAGGGATCAATGCCAATCATGCAGAAAGAAAATATATCTTTTTTCAATCCTACAAACCATTCCATTAAGCAGTTTGGTTTATAAGGCACCTTTAAGAGAGATCACTTAGTTTACTCTGTGATTTGTGTAAAGTGTTTATAATTTTATAACATACACAGTTGGCCCCCTTGCACTTTGTGTCCCCCATATTGCAGCTTCAGATCGTAGCGGCATGATTTTTTAGCAATGTAGGAGACTTGTTTCACAAGTGCGCATGTGTGACTTGCTGCCATGGTGGTGGAGGCTGCAGCGGTGGCTGGGGCAGCGTCCCAGGCGGTGGAGGGGACTTGAGCGGCAGCGGGGGCAGCACGGGTGGTGGCTGGGATGTGGGTGATGGCGGCAGGGGCAGCACGGGCGGCGGTGCGGCCGCCATTCAACACAGAAGTTGGGCTATGCAGGTCCGAATTAAGACTGCGGGTGTGCGATATAGGAGACCCAGCTGTATTGTATATATTTGCATGCTATAAATATGTACGTACTTTTCAGTGATCTCATACCACACTAAAATGTGCCTGTAGGCATTGCTTTCTATAGCCAGGAAATAAGTTTTTTTCTTTTTGATTGAGAGTGATGATTTGGTGCATGTTAGGAAGAAGTTCCCCTCTGGACTTCATGACAAAATCATACAAGCTATTTTCAAAAAAAAAGTTACTTAAAATTCAGATCCTTAATTCAGAATTTACATTCATTATAAAAATAAAACCAATGAGAATTCTAAATCTTGTGAATAAGCCTAGAAAATCAACAGATAAAGTTTTTCTCTATCAATAATACTTATTGCTGCTTACACCTCACAAAATGCCTAGCTACACAGTTTTTATCACTGATACACAAAACGACTTTGCAAAAAACTTCTGTTCTACTACAGCTTGTTCAAATAGCAGTTGGAATTAAAAGTTTATCCAAGGTACAGATGATATGTGATAAAGCTCCAAGCACCCATTCCAACAAGTATTCTAAAATGTTTTCGATATGAAGTTCTGCTACGATATTAATAACCATTAGAAAACTGTCACACAAATTTTCTGCCACTATATAATAAATAAATTTGCTCTTACTGTGATAGTAACAGAAGAAAAATATTCAATTACTGAAAATATATACTGTGTGTGTGCCTGCATGTGATAAACAGTATAGCTTTGCACCTGCCTCCTTCTCTTCTCTGCCAGAAACTGGGACTACTGCTCACGATGTGTGCACTTAGACTTGCTAAATCTCATATTATTGGAATCTGCCCATTTCTCTAGACTATCAAGGTCCCTCTGAAGGGCCCTTCTACCCTCCGGCAGTTCAACATTTTCCCACAGCTTGGTATATTCTGCAAATTTGCTAATGGTGGACTCAATTCCCTCATCCATATCATCAATAAAGATATTAAACAGTGCTGGGCCAAGCACGCAACCCTGCAGGACTCCACTAGTGACCAGCCGCCAGCTGGATGTGACACCATTCACCAACAGCCTCTGAGCTCGTCCATCCAACCAATTCCTAACTCAACACAAAATGCTTCTATCCAGTCTACACTCCAAGAATTTCTCCTGAAGTTTACCATGGGAAACCGTGTCAAAGGCTTTGCTAAGGTCCCAGTACACAACATCCACAGCCTTTTTATCGTCAAACAGGTGAGTCACCAGATCATAAAAGGAGACCAGATTGGACAGTCAGGACCTACCTCTCCTAAATCCGTGCTAGCTGGGTCTAATGTCGTGGTTATTTTGCAGGTGCTGCGTGACAACACACAGGATTACCTGTTCCACGACTTTTCCCGGTGTAGCAATCAAACTTCGCACAAGCTTTTCCTGTTTTTCAGTCCATCACAGGGAAGGAGAAATTTTTAGAGGTGAAAAAACAGAAGTAAGTTTGACAGCTGATTGCAGAAAACTCTTCAGAAATAGGCCTAGGAAAAGCAGGAAGCTATTTTGGTAGTGGGTTTCAATGGCTAATGGTGGTAGGTGCAAGATAGCATATGAAAGGCTATTACAAAAGACAAAGGTGTGGAGAACTTTGAAAGTGAAGGACATGAATTTGTAGACAGAAGAATCAGCAGCTTTATGGGTACCACAGAAATACTGTATCGAAATGAGCAACATTTAAAACAAAACCAGCAAAAGAAGAGAGGTAGGGGTCAATGAGTTTACAAGCCTGGTTTCATGTATGTATTGGAAACAATAGCTGCAGTACATCTCTTTGCCCTGAAACAAGATATGGGGGGACAAGACAATCAATGGCTGAATTAATGGGGTGACAAGAAGGGCCTCCTTCAATGTGTTAGAAGAAAAGCTACTCAATAGAATGTCAGAGAACAGCTCCAGTAGGAAAAGCAAGTTTAAAAACATCGTTCTTCACAGAAAGTTTTATCTTCTTCTGGTTCACGCTGCTATAGAGGAATAAAGCACACACACCATTAATTATTCTTCTTATGAAGAAAAAGATGAACACTATGGGTAATATATGCCATAAAGACAATAGCAGTAGAGTAATTAATTCATTAGTGGTCACACTCTTTACAGCATTTTAAAGTACTTTGTCCTACAGCTCAGCATCACTCAAAAAAATCCCAACAAAACAAACAGCTAAGAGGATTAGGTTATTACTTGACACTCATAAAGACAGAGTTAGCTAACTTCAATAAGGTATTTCAAAATCTTTTTTATTTTATCTGCACATGTGCTGAATAATGAGACTTTAATAGCTGTCAGACAAAATACCTACTTTCACACCAGTTGTGTATTCTACTGAAAAATGAGGCCGAAAACCCCACAGGGCTCTGTTCTAGAAAAATTCCACTGCAAACCTACATGAAAACCAGACAGCATTGTGTATTTATTAACCCTTTGGTTAGCTTCAGTTTTTTGCAAAATATTTTTTTTCTTGTACTTCAGATCTGTGTGAAAAACACTTAGGTTTTATTCATCATATAAATATGAAATAAATCTGCATGACACATTCTAAAGAGAACCAATTTTGTCTCTATACAAAGATGAGAAACAAATGTAAGATATAAAAACAAACCTTTTCACCTCAAAAACTAATGTGTCCTAGAATAAGCTAATACATACTTTCTTCAGATACTGAAGCTATATCAGGCAATGTCTGGATGGCTATGAAATATTAGATGAACTCGCTAACTCCGCTGGTTATTAGATTAACTGCATCACTACTCTCCAACAGGCTGAGCCAAAGTTACCTTATTTCACTTCAGAGGTATTGCTGGTATGGCTGTGGTACAGTTTCTTAGATATTTTATTTCTAATTTGGCATATCAAAGACTCTTACAGAGGAAGCTGTGGTTTTTTTGGAGCACAAGAATGTTTGCAACTGATCAGATTAAAGATGTAATGTTACAAAGATTTGGCTTTGCAACTTCGAATGCATTCAATTTTTATGAAGTACACAAAGTTCTGCCAAATTTATTTCTGTGCCTATTTGTACACCTCCCTGAACCTGCTGCTCCTGTTACTGGGGTCTCTGATTTTTAATTAATTCCTTGCACTGTTGGAGATTCTTAGGGAATTGGTTTAGGTTGGCTGGCTGGTGTTTTGGATCTGTTTTACATACCAAGATTGAGAAAAATCTGTATGCCCTCACCAAGGAGAGGGAGGGGGAAAAAAATAAAGTATTTTGGCACATATATTAAAAACATAAAGCAAAATTTGTTATGTATTAACAAAGGGCAATCATGTTGTATGGTACTTACAACAGTGTATCTATGAGAAATTTATGAGCATTTATTAATCATATTTTACATTATCAACTATGAAAACACTGTGGTCACACAGCAGTTCCTATACCATGCCTTTACCTCTATTTTGGGAGCAGTTTCAACAGCTGACTATGTGGAGTGCTCTTCATATGGCTTCAAAACATTGAATGAAAAACGAACAAAATTTACCATTCTCAGAGCATGTAATGCAAAATACCCTTGAAATGACTCTCCTCAGTAGATGAATCAAATTGATTTACTACTTAGTTGACCATAATCTAATAGCTTTATCCAACAGAAATATGCGAGCGCTTAGCAGGTGCTATCTGAATACACATAAATCCAGATGCATGGTTATTTTATAGAGTATAACTTTCGCAGAATTCTTCATGTAAGCATAAATATGAAGAACTGATGAGGCTCATCAATAACTTCTGATGAAGGCTAGGCATAAGCGCAAGGAGATCTTTGAAGGGCATAAGACAGAACCTCTAAATAGGGCACATTGACATTGAGTGACAGCAAGCCATACACCTCCCTGTCATGTTTCTCTCTTAGAGCTTCTCCCTCTGGCTGCTCTATCTTCAAAATTCAACAACATACTTTAAGGTCTAGAGGACTTTGGTACGTGACAGAAAATTAAAAGACTGAAGAATAATTGCCTTAGAAGCACCTTAAACTTTGAGGTTCTGATAATGGTATCTGTATGACAAATAATCTAGAATTTCCCAGAACAGATAATACCACAGGTTATCTGGGGAGGTTTGTGTCTCTTGCTCCTAGCTACTTCTGAAGTACGTATTATCCAAAATCTCAGTTTATTAGAGCTATGTAAACATGCCATTTCTTTAAAATGAGTGGAAAACAAGATGATAAATGGAAACAAATGTTAAGGTGAAAAGGGATTTTGTTAAGAGATTTTCAGGATTACTCCAAGTAAAGAAATCCATATGGAAAAGTTTAGAATTTAAGCATTGACAGAAAGTATTTTAAAATAAGCAATGAAAGAAAGAGGACTAAGGGAGTGTTCTGATGGCAGATTTGTGAAATACAAACTGAGCACTTCCCTGGGTCTTTACACCTCACTGATAGTTGATGAATTAACAGCACTGGCAGCTGGGATACTGGAGAAATCCAGCCCTTCATAAACTTCCTGCACAAATGTGATTCAATATTTTGCATGCTATTTTAGGTATCAGAGAAAACAACACCCAGTTCTGCTGTCAAAACATCCACAGAAAGCCCTTGATGCACTAAACACCACAGACAAGACCTCAAGGTCAACTTTCCTAAGTCTGATAAAGCTTGGAGTTGCCAGTCATGTCTAATGGGCCAAATAATTACCATATGTCTACATGACATCAAGTGGCATTTATTAGGTCCATCAACATCTCTAGGTTATTTTCAAAATATGTGCTAGCTCACTCAGTGTCAGACACTATACCACACTCCAGCATGACAACGTTCCTCAGAACAACCTCCAGTTAGCTTTAGTTATGCAGCTGTAATGATTGGAAAAAATCTTACAGGACTTGCTTAGGATCAAGAAGCTGATAAAAACCTTTCCAGTCTCATCTCCTTTCTGCCATTCTTACCATACACAGCAGATGAGCACAGGACTGGTCACATGCTGAAATATCACCACCACAACCCTGCACTCTGCTTGTTGAGCTGCCCTTGCAGACCAATGCAGTAGCATGAGTGATCGGGATTTGAAACAGGTTCTAGCATTTAGCCTAGTTAGGACTATACTGTGGCCTGTTTCTGTACCAGCTGAAAAAAAAAGGGGCCTTCATAGAGCATCCCAAGGGTCTGTCTGTACCTATGAAGTCTCAAGTAGCATAGCCGTCTGCTCTTACTCAAACAAAAACTGAACTTGAAATGCCTATAGCAATCATTTCACAAAAAAGCACAAGGCAGATAGAGCATATAGATGGATCAAAGACGGGGAAAAAACACCCAATCCAACCTCTTTATAATCTGAAATGTGTTTTTGAGTACTTTAAAACAGTTACAGTTACTTCCAAATTTTTGTATCAAAGCGAAATGCAAAGAAGGCTATCCACATCATCTGGCTGCTTCATTTTAAACTCTTAACTTTGTTTTGGAAGTATGATGAAAGAATTCCTCTTAGCTTGGTAAGTAAACAACTGTTCTGCCTGGAGAGCTCCAAACCATTCATAGTTATCTAACTCAACGTGGCAGCACATCAAAAACAGTGCTAGTGGTGGCTTTTGTGTACATTTATTAGCAGACCTACATAAGAGAATACTAACTGCAGTTTATAAGTACACTATAATAAAGTCATACCTCCATAGTTGCGAGCAACGAGTCTCCCAGGGGTCTCACGAACCGTCTAATGCGTGAACAGTCATGGGTCTTGAATATGCATGCAGACCATGCCCATCGCTCCACCCCCAGCCAATCAGAAGCGCTGGGGAGCGTTTTCTGCTCCTCCCCATGGGCTTTCACAGCACACGGGTGCAAAGCAAAGCATTTCTGAGCCCTCTCTGCCTGGGGAGACACCCAAAGAATCCCTGGGCTTCTCTTCAGCCGCGCTACCGCTTCCGCTGCCGAGCTGCTGCCACCATGCGTGCTTGCACTGACTTTGCGGTGTGGAAGCTCCGGGGCTGCAGTGGGGGTCAGCGGGTGTCCCTGGGCTTGGCTCGACAGGGGTGTGTGCTGCCAGTGCTCCTGGGGCCTGGGAAACCTTAACTTTGCAACATTGCAACACCTAGGGCACCTTATGGCGGGGGTTGGCACTGGTGTTGGAGTTTCTTTCCCTTTAACTGCAGTGTGGCAATGCTGAACTGGGTCTCAGCAGCCACCCAGTGCATACCGTGGGCAGGCGGCACTGATGCTTCCCCGTGCGGGACTAAAATGCCTCGCGTGCCCTGAGGCATGCCGTGGTGTAAGCCTTCCACAGTACGGACCAGGCATGGAGACACACAGGAGCTGGACAGAGACTGCAGCATGGTGCCGCAGGACTATAAATGCCACGTAGCCTCTGCAGCACCCATAAGGGAGTGATGTGCGGCTGTCTCCAGCAAGCAGGAGGCACTGCACACCTGCCTCATGCCAGTCCTGCCCCACAGGGAGCGCTGGTGCCGCCCCTTGGCAAAGCAGAGGCACAGCACATGTGTCAACCAGGAAGCTCCACGAATCCCTCTGTGAATCACTGCAGCAGATGCGCAGGGAAAATTTTCGCAGTTCGGTGAGGTCACGATGGAGAAAGCACGATGCACTGAAGTATGACTGTACTTCCCTATCCATTCTGCACTAATACTCATATAAGTGCAGCAGACAAGTGAAGAACACAAGAACTTGTAACTGTCTTCTATGTTTAGCCTCTCTTTCTACTTTTCCATATACAAGAAAAGGACACTAGAAATGATTTACTTCTTGATGAACATGTTTCAGGAACTCTTCAAGGAACAATGGCGAAATAACAGCTCCACAAATGATGGAATTTAATTTCCATCCTTGATTTCATTTAGGTTATGTACTTTTAATACATTTTTTCAGATTTACACTACACACACACACTTTCAAATCCCCTGTCCTGAAGGCAGAGTCCCTGGCCAGTCAGTGGGCCAAGCAAAAGAGCTCACATGGCAGCATCCTTCAGGATGGACCAAAAGTTAAGGCTTCTATTCTACCCAAGTGCCAGTTTTCAACAAACTCATAGGGCCTCCAATAAAATCTCTTACTCTGTTTTTGTTTGGGGTTTTTTTTGCACTGGGCAATATAGACAAAGTTGCAAAGAAAGAGCCATAGAATAACAAAGATAAGGATAGATGATGTGACCGTAAGTCTCACTGCCTCTGGAAACCAGGACAAAATCTGCCAAGACTACAAATACACACGTGAACTGTAATTCTTAGTATTGGTGTCATGGGTTAGTGTTTGCAAAATATACCTGTTTTGAATTTCTTCTGTTTTTTCATCCTGGGGTGAACTCAGGCAGGTGGCTGTTTCTTCCATCAGAGGATGTCAGGGTGGGCCAATGTGTCTGCAGGCTGACCAGCTCCTGCTGTTTTTCCCTGCTGCTGGGTGCTGCCGGCTGGCCCAGCCCACAGGAGAACTGCGGACAACCAAGGGTGCATTTCCTGGAGCCCCGGGCTTGGCACACATGAGCAGGGAAGGGGTTGGCCTCCTGCAGCTACGCAGGAGCCTGCGCTGCTGGTGGCAGGTTCATTTCCTTCAGGTTCACTGCGATGGTGGCAGCGATGCCTGGGTGGCAGCAGGTGTTCATTCAGGTTTCAGCCACATGGAGCATGGCCATGGAGGATGCCATTGTGCAATGATGCAAGCTGCTGTCTCTTCCGGAGCAAATGGAAATGTGGACAGGACTTCTTAATCTGCTGGAGCTGCATTTGATTGGCTCCCAGGGAGGACAGGGCACACGGGTTTAAATATTGGGACGGAGAGGGCAGTCGTTCTCTCCTCCCCTTGGACCAGCTCCAGAGAGAAGCTGTGCCGGTTTCAGCTGCTCCGTGGAACTCCTCTTCACTTTGGGGACCCGTTGTGCTGAATCCAGATGTTTTATCATGGAACTCTTCCCCTTTCCCAGTATTCTGGCTGACGTCTGGTCCCACAGCAGCAGATTGTATCCTGTTCCCTGATGACAGCCAGTGGACCCTGGATTCTTCCTTCTGCTTGAATCCTTTCGTTACAGTTTTTATCCTTTTTGGTTTTGGTGTTTTGGTGTGGGCTGGTGTTTCATCGTGTGTTGGGGGTGTACGCCGTCAGAGGGCTTTTTAGGGGGGTGGTTCTATTTTATTTCCCTGTCGCCAGTATCAGACTTGTACATACATTTCCATCCATATTTTTTTAATAAATCCTGTTACGTCTCTAACGACCCTGTCATCCCACTGTTTCAAACCGAGACAATTGAAGATCTTTTGAGGAAAATGAAAATATTTCTAAACTTTTAATATATACTAATTTCTCAGAGAATGAAAGCTGTGTTAAAATATTCAGAAAGAATTTTATCAGCCAACTTGCTCCAAGGCAAATACAAAATCTCACTAACTCCCAGCAGCAACATAGTGATTGCTTTATTCGTAATAAGCACTGTGTTATGGAGTTAAACATATGTTAAAGACTAGATGAACAATAGCTTCTATAAGAGAAAGTGTAGTTGAACAAAATTGTTTGTGTCAAGTCCATAGCCTGTTAAAACCCTCAATCCTCAAGCCACCCCCCATCTCTGTGACCAGCTTTCCCTACATATAAAGAGAATTTGCTGCTCCAGGTTCAGGTTTTTGTCCTCCCAAACATCCCATCTGCAATCTCCTGTATGGCAGTAACAGGCTCTGAAGAGCCTCCTCTCCACAGAGAATCCCACTGTTCTCCTAATGGGAAGAAAGTGTTTAACTAAATTGCCACTGTGATTCGTTTTTAATGTAGAAACACTTGCAGTGCTATAATTCAACAGACACAGATGGTAATCTGTCTAATTTGTACAGAGCAATTAACAGCATAAACCAATACACTGTCAAAACAGAGCAATTAAAAAAAAAAGCAAGAGCAGGTTTCCCTTCTGATTGGTCACATTACTTTATTAAAAACTAAATGTAGATTTTAGATACATTGAACAGAGAAGAAAAAAATCAATTCAGGACTCATAATCTGGCAAAGGAAACACAAGATAGATCCAGACTTATTGAAGAGATGATGGAGTTTGAAAAAGATTATGAAGATTTTGTTATTTGCATCTCAATCGGTAGCATAGGAGAGGGAAGGCGTTATACAAGTACATTATCACAGATGAATTCTTAATATGTTAAATCCTTCAAAGTTTTAACCAACATCTTATTAAAGCAGTTGTCTGAGTTCTCACCACGTACACCTGGAGCAGTAAGCTATTTTAACCAAAGCTATTATTGATATTTAAGAGATTAAAATATTTATCAAATATTTTAAATTTTATTCTGTTCAACAGACCACCTCACATTTAGACCAATGGTAGCTTGCTACTGTTTTATAGCAACATGGCTTGTTTATCAGAAGATGCTACTTGGATTTATCTTATCTCTCTTAAGTCCAAAATGTGATTTGGTACCCAAATCAATGCAAAATCTGAGACTCACTTTCATTGCTAAGGACCCAATGTTTTGATGCTGCTGTGAACAGAGAAGGACGACAAATAGTCTCTGATACTTTTTCTGAGTTGGTGGTTTGGAGTTTTTTCTAGTGTGCATTCAAAAAGACCTGTGTCATTCACCTCGTGGCGTCAGAGTCAAGGTCAGCTCTGGTGAAGAGGATAACAAATAGCTACCAAGACAGAAACAAATTTACCAGTAGCAGTCTATTAGGCAACCCCCAGCAGATGCCCTCTCCTGGATAACATGCAACAGTATTTCAGACTGTCAGCAAGTTCATGAAATTCTCCTGCTTCATTCAGTAATACCACACTGGCAAGGCAGAAAGAGACCCAAGTAATTCCACTGTAACGTATTAGTGTTCCTGATCTTCCTCAGATTACTAATCTGGAGGTGGGGTAGGAGAAGAAAAAAGAAGTGATGTTGAAACACTAATGAGCTGTGAAGGTCAGGAAATACCCAGGCCACAAGCTTTCACATTTCTGTAGGTATGCTCTCCTATTTTAGCACTACAGTTAAACCCCCTCGTTCGCAAGGAAGTGGACAGCCCAAAGGTCTCACAGAAAGCCAAACTCGCAAAGAAGTGCAGGTCGTTAATATGCATGCAGGCCACGCCCATTGCTCCACCCCACCAGCACTCCAGAGTGCTGGGGACAATTTTCTGCCTCTCCCCTTGGACTGTCAGCACAGAGGGGCAAAGGGAACCGTTTCTGAGCCCCCTCTGACTCAGGAGACAACCCCCCCCGAGAATCTGTTGGCTTTTCCAGGCTGCTGTGGCCATGCTCCCACAGCTCAAATCCCACGCCGTGGCTCCCCCACCCCGACCTCGGTGCACGTGCCCACGGCGTCCCGGCATGGCATCTCGGGCCGCCGGGGCTTAGCCGGAGAAACTGCGTGCCCTCCCTGTGTGCTCTCCCTGGGGAGGCAGGCCCGCCTCACAGAGAGAGCCAGCACTGCCCCTCGGCAAAGCAGAGGCACAGCGTATGCGTGCTCTGGGGGACTTCGTGGACCCCAGAAGTCGGACTGCGAAAAAATTGCTTCGCAAATGGGCCAGGTAGTGAAGGAGAAGTCGCAATACAGAGAGGATTCACCGTATTATCATTTTCAGAAGGAAAAAAGTTCTTACCAAGGTATCTTGTGCTTCAGCTAAATATATACATCTCCAACTTAACCCTCCACTCAATCCATCCATTATTATTGTCACAGGAATAACATCCATACTTTAAAAGAGTAAATTTGACAGGTTTTCAAAAAGTAGGCTTGAGCATTCAGGGGTACCAGATGTTTCACAGATGTGAAAAAGCACTTTGGTAATATCAAAACAAATAAATTCTGTACAAGAAAGCACAGTAAAACTTCAGAAAAGACCAGTCATGGATCACTATCATGCAACCAAATTCTCTCATACAACACAGAAAAGGAGAAAGTAAAGAATGTATAGAACAAAAAGTTTTCATTGACCTGATTTGTCAGAGATGTTGGCTGTGACTGGCGTGGTGGAGCAGCTTGCGCTAGCCTTTGCGCTGTCCTTGGAAGAACCAACTTTGGGTTTATTTTTCGTTGCCTCTAGTGCTTTGACCTTCTTGGCATGTTTACTTCCTTTGTAGTGGGCCTCGGCCTGGCTCTACAAAGGAGAACAAATCAGGCTCACTTTTTTCTGTACGTGTATATAATACAATGGATGACACGGCAGAAGAGTGACACTTTCAATAGTAGGCACCATTATATTCCACCTAAAAAATTTTAATAGCTTTATACCTAACAGTTTTCAAGGATGTAAATTCTTATATATTCAAACGACAGGATTTTAATGAATGTTGCATATTTTCAGCAACTTGGAAAAACAGGCTTTGAGATTACATAAAGCCCTGTCACCCCTAATGTAATTCTTTGCTTCCATGATGCTTAAAGATTTAAAGCACTATACAAATGAAAACACATCCAATTCAGAAAGATGCTACTCAATTTTCATGTCCTTAGACTTTATTGCTTGTAGTTAGAAAGATGTACCACGCTGTGATATGATTAAACAATCCATTTTTCCTTCTGTTTGATTCAGTAGAAATGTCATACGGGATTTTCATAGTTATACTAAGAGCAATTGAAACAATTGAAAACTGAAGAATTATGACTTTGCTGTCAGATCAAGAAAGAAGGGTTAAAATGTAAAAACACCATAGCTTCAGTAGACCCAAGCACACCACAGAAAACTTGACTGCTTTATAAATTGCCTAGAATATTTTTTTTAAAGACTAAGAAAATTGGAACTTTAAGCACAGGAAGGAAAAGAGCTTTTAAAATTATTGTTATTAATGATTATTATTATTTATTTTGGCTGAAGCACATTATATAATGTACTCTTCTTAATCTGGCCAAACGGAACAGTAGAAATATGTGTTGAGATGTAATGTTTACTTCACCTTTGCCTTAAAACTCTTCAGAAATTTGGTCAGTGTTTTTGAAGTTGCACAGCTAACACTAAACATATAAATAGATGACAATTTTTTTCAGTGATTTTGAGTCTTTTTTGTTCCTGATTCTAAATAATCAGTTGCCTTGACAAATGAGACCTACATGCTTAATACAAACTCTAAGGCTTGGCAATTTCAGCTAATGAATTTATATGTTTTTCTTGACTTTTTAATAGATTAATTTACCAAAGAATGGGTAAGAAACAAACCTAACCAAAACAGTCTATTTTCATGACACGGTACTATTCAACACTACTTTCGCATTATTAATATTTCCAAACAGTTAAAAAAAATATTTTAGCTATACCACTAGGTGCCTCTATTGAAGGTACCATATTAACTAAAAAAGTTAATATTGTAATTTACTTCAAATTAAAACACCGAGAAAAAGCATGCTTCATGTAACCACATCTTGGCATCTGACATATAAAAACCTCAGTGCAAGTAAACTTTCACTATATTCATGCAAAACCACATTCATTCTCTCTCTTCAATTGATTAGAACTGTTTTATTTAGTTCACCGTGTTAAATGAAGCGAGCCACAAAACAAGTCACATGCTTTTTATAAAGAGCAACTATAGTATCTAAGATGCTTGAATTCCATAAAGAGTGCTGCCATTATTAGGAACATTGCTTTAAGATCAGCAGAAATAGGCATTACAATACAGTCACCTTGGGACAGCATGTAATAACAGCTTTATCACAAGTAGAGTGAAAGTGAAGAGTAGGAAGAGCAGGACTAGACAAGAATATACAGCATATTGGAGTCCTCACAAAATTTATGTGCCCCATTAAAACTGACGGAGAACTGTTGCTAAAATAGAGGACTGATACACCAAACCTTCTCATTGAGATTATACAACCCACGAAACACAGTGTCTTCCACCTCAAAAGGAATAGTGTATGTGACATCGTGGATGCATCTTTCCTTTTGTTTCACTTAGCAAACACTCTGGAAGAAAGGCTGCTAGATTCATTTTACACTGAATTATTCTGAAATAGGTATTTTAAAAAAGCTTTATCATAAAAAACTGTGAAGAGTCTACTCATCAACTGTTATTAAACTTTTTCTTGATTTTAAAACCTTTGAAATATTAACACGCATACAAAACACAACTTAAGGATTATAAAGAAACAACTAACCAGCTATACCACTAGTACTACGTGCACTACTTAAAGGGACACTTGTCAACTTCTGGGTTGGACCTCTTCAGCTCTGAATGTGGGCAGAGGAACCCAATTCTGTTTGTGTCCTGTTATGTCAATGGGCCTTATGCAAGCACAGCAGTCTTGCCCTGTCTCTCTCCACCTTTGCTGGGTTTTGTCCATATCTCTTACGCTTTGCTGTTGCTACATGATGCACTGGAAGGTGTTTTCCATCAACAAAATCAAATAAACAATTCACACACTACAGTGTACAAAAAGTGAAGCTAAAAATTGAGGTGTATATACACACTTTCAATTTCAATACTTCAAATAATACCAAGTATAAGATTTTTCAGTCAAGTGTCCTCAAGTTGATGATGTCCCTTTAAATATTTGAACTCTATGCTCTGAGCATATGTGTGCTGTTGTAAGGATCATATGCTGCCTGAGGCCAAAGCTATAACATAAGAGACATAAATGCACTCAAGAGAAAGACTTAGTAAGTCAATTCCTTGATAATAAGCCTTTCTGCTGATATTTGCAATAATAATGCCTGCAATATCAGTAAGAACCTACTACAGTCTTTGACTCCCTTCATTCAATCCTCATACAGTGTACATGAAACCTGTTGAGAACAAACAAGTCCAGGCAGAATGAAAAATTAAGATTTCCATAAACACAAGCAAAGCTCCATGGAAACATCTGAATGGATTCACTTCTGATTTAAGTCTTGTAACTACTATAATCTTTCAAATTCACAGTTGTACATCATAAGGCCAAAATATATTGCTATGACCATCTAAGTAGGGGTTTTGAAAACACCAGCCTTTTCCAATACTGTTCAAACTAGCCTATGTTCCTTTGAGGGGAAAAAAAAAAAGTCCACTTTTGATTTGAAAGTAGATAGGGATGCAAATTCTACCTTGGGAAG
The DNA here is from genome assembly GCA_013390025.1 of Pitta sordida. Classification (NCBI taxonomy): domain Eukaryota; kingdom Metazoa; phylum Chordata; class Aves; order Passeriformes; family Pittidae; genus Pitta; species Pitta sordida. The sequence goes on from WEKX01009644.1 coordinate 70,398, forward strand.
ATGTTTGCACTGTGTCATTTTGTCAGTCAAATACATACTATATTTATTTCTACAAGAAACTTGTCTAATTTCAATTCCAGCTGCTGGATTTTGTTAAACCTTGGATTTTTAGGCTCTTTCAACTCATCTCTGTTCTGTGCATAGAAACATAGATATACTTTTGAAGCATGAAGTTAGAGGATCCTTCATGTAGTGAAGCAATGCTTCCTAGCCACATAAGCACTATTTTCCAGTCCTTTCAGATACATGAGAAGTTGAGAGTTTGCTTTTTATTCACTGTTGGATAAATCATTTGATTCATCTGCCTTTTGGTAACCGAAACATAGTGTCACCATGTTACATAAGCCTTTGGAGTTTTCTGTAGTCACAGCACTCAAAAAGGGCAGCTGAGGGGATCTGAAACTGGAATGCAAGTTCTGATTACTACTGGTACCAATTGTTCTGATTATTAATTTCCTGATCATTACTAACCCTAATTTTATCAAGTACTGGCTACCAAGATTTAATGAACAGGAAAAGTTTCAAGCATCTATAAAGGTGACATTATGTATCAAAATGCAAAAAATACCTTTGTACTGACCGACCAAATTCCACAAAAGTGTTTAGGCATTTGCCTGGTATTACTTTTGATAAACAGGATGTGTATTTTATGACACTAAAAATTAATCTACATCTTTGTAAGATCATAGCTTAGTGACAAGCTGTATTTTAAATTAAGTTTTCAATAATTAATAGTATATTTAACATAAAAATAATTATGCCATTTTCTCTCATAATTTTTCAAATCTCTACACCTTAAAAGGTGGCAGGATGCCCATTCTCTCTTTAGGCAAACTAGATTTTTACTTCCATTCCCAGACTTCTAGTACTAGTTAAGCCTCCCCAACCAAACCTCATTAATGATCTGTTTTGTTTTTTTTTTTTAATTTTTAAGAAAGCCTCTAAGTTACAAGGATTAATGACTTGGTTGCAAAAAATATCCAAATGTGGGTTTTTTTTAGAATATACATGTAACTGCTAGTTTCTACTACAGTTTATTAAATTTGAAATCTAAGCATCAGGATAGTAAACTCTGAGACTACACACAAACGTATAAAATAGTCTTATATACTAGATTGCATATTAAAAAACATTAACAATTCATATTATCTTCTACATATATACATGTTTTTGAAAACAAATGTCAATATTGTTTGCATATTATACTGTTTATACTTAAAAGAAGCTTTACTTTGCCTAAAGTTAAATATGTGTATAGATATGCATATCTAGAAAGCTATATATAACCAGGAAACATATAGATCATATAGATTAATTGATAGTGGTATTACCTTTAAGAAAACTTTGAAACACAGGCAGAAAAAGAGAACAGATTATTACCTTGGTCAGGAGCAATGACTGCCTATTTGAAATCAGCACTTTTCATTTTGACAGTTCACAAGTTACTGAGTTTCAGAACTTGTTTGCGTGAATGTCTAATTAACTGAACTTATTACGATACAAAGAGATGAATCATTAGCCTATGGAAAGGCTTGAGTAAGTCTAAAGGTTCAGTGTGTGTGTATGGTTCAGTGAGCCTAACTGCTCAAAATAGTAAGGCAGATTACTACTGAAAACAGAAAAACAAAAATCTGTAAAGATCAGCCATGTCATACGAAGTCGACTCATATTTTAAATACCTTACTAAACTTAGTTAAAAGCTCTCTTAATAGCTGTTATTGGAACAGAACTTTCAGCATGTTATAACCCTGTACCCTATAATCATGTAATATTTCTGTCATGTTGGAGCTAACAACTTTCATCATTTTGGCAGCTCTGTCTACAAAACAGAAAATTACCTTCACAAGTTCCTGAGATTTATGCTTTTAATTACCTCCTATCCGCTTCACTACCCTCCATACCCAAAGAATCAATATAGTCTTATTTATAAGGAAAATGTAAAATGTTTGAAAAAAGACAATGACATTTCTGTAGATTTTTATTTGATGCTATTGATTATTTTGTTTATTTTCTTTTTGACAGCATGAGTGATTCACTGAAATTTCTGATGTCAACTTTTGGTGACAGTTGACTAAACTTCAAAAACTTGCTTTCTGGCTTTCTAAAAAGATGGTCTATAATCACACCATGTTTATTAGCTTTAAATGCATTCAACACAGATGACCACCTTCACCATCTCGTAATGCCAAACTGTTACATTTGTTTTTTCTAATCATCCTGCAAGGTATTTATTCTCTCTTGATTTTTGAGTCACAAGTGAACCCAAAAAGCAACTTGAAGTCTTTAACCACAGAGCAACACCCTGAGCAAATGAAAGTTTAATTCCATCATATTCTATTCTATTCTATTAACAAGATGGTACCTAGCAGGCCCTACCAGCCAAAGATCTTTCTATAAGAAACAGAAAGCATGCAGAGGGAAACAGATATTTATTTTAGACATGATCAACACACAACAACATTTTCTTTAAAAAAGAGCGCTACCAACAAGAATCAGAACAGTAACATTTGTGGACTGCTGACATAATATATTTGCAAGTTTGGACAACAGAGAAGTCTGTCTGCTGAGAACAGGGACTGAATGAGCACTGACATTAAAATCTCGTGCTGAAGCTCCAAAAGTTCTGTGGACTGCCAACACAATCAGAGAATCATTTGGGTTGGAAAGGACCTCTAGGATGGAGTTTAACACTTACCTCAGCATTTCCACATTCACCACTAAAACATGACCCTAAGCCCCATATCTACATATCTTTTAAATACCTCCACAGACAGTGAGTCCATTACTTCCCTGAGCAGTCGGTTCCAATGTTTGACAACTTTCTTTTGATGAGAAATTTTTTCCTCATGTCCAATCTAAGCCTCCCATGGCACAACTGAAGGCCATTTTCTCTTCTCCTAACATTTGTTACATGGGAGAAGAGACTGACACCCATTTGTTAAAATCCCCTTTCAGGTAGGCACAGAGAGAGATAAGCTCTTCTCTGAGCCTTCTTTTCTCCAGGTTAAACAACCCAAACAATATCCATACTAAACAATAAAATGCAAATAACGAAGGAGAAGAGCAGAGAAGCTACTTGAACACAAGACAGTGATCCACAAATATGGAGAAAAAAGCAATTCTGTAGAAGCCAAACATTCATCCTTGCAACCACAACTCACTTTTCTCTTATGGCTGCAAATTGTGGTGTCAGATGCCACAACAGAACAGAGATCTTTGGGACAGTCTCACCCAAACTACACTGCTGCTATTGCCACATAGCAGCTGAGGGAAACGCTGCATAATCATCTGGTCGCCAGAAGGAATGAGAAAGAACAAGGCAAGAGAAGGCAGAGGAGGAATCCATATGGGATAGAAAACAGCCATTTTCCCCCAGTCCTTCTTTATACTGGACCCTCTCACTGGTTCAGTAATGAGGATTCAGCAAACTCACTGTTGTGGTACAGGAATGGTATTCTCCAATTTAGTACTCCTGCCAAAACCATGCAGCGCTTCCCTTCCCCCTTTCCAACTGGAAGCACAAAAGCCAAATATCACAGGTTGAGATAAGAACAATTTATTTGGAACAGCAATGAGATAAGAAAATGAACAGTAACAAAAAAAATACTAATAACAAAAAAGAAGTAAGATAAAGAAACTATTTACACAGGCCATTAAGACCACTTTACTTTGGTGTTATTTCAGAGACATGGCATGTCATTTTTCTGTTTCTCAAGACTTTGGATCATCTCTTCTCTACTACTGTTTCTTTGGCAGTTGACAGAAATTGGAAGGGGTGCTCAAACTAGCTGTGCCAGAATTTATTGGTAGAGAAACACAACTTGACCAAACTGCAGCTAAAGAATTTCAGAAAGCGATAGATAGAATATGATAGTAGCCAGAGAATGTCTGGGTCATTGAGACAAAATCCATAATTTCTTTTCTGGAAAAGGGGAGACATGTCAGGCTAAAACCAGACCAACTTCAGGATCTCTAGACATATGTTTTCTTTATGTTATACTTCTAAAAGTTATTTTACAAGTACAGAAGACTGGAGGAAACAGTTTTGAAAATGTTAATATGTTTGAAAAAAATGGCATCAACCTAATTTTTCAAAATACAGAAGGGATCACTTCAATATGACTTATGTTTACTCCCACATGCAAGGCAACTTATTTTAAAATTTCCTTCCATCCCTGATTTCAGTCTTTCTTTTCCTGCAGATAGCTGCAGATTCCTGCCTCTGAATCTGATGCCAGAACACACTCACTAAAACTAAACCTGCAGACACACAAGCAAAAGGAAGCCAAAACCTTTGCATATTACTGTATTAATTTACTGGGAGGTTTGACAATTATAAATTCACTAGTCTGATTTTTGTTATCGATTGATCCAGACTAGTAAGTGTCCATAGCACAAAGAAAAGATTGCAGGCAAAGAAACGAATTTTCTTCTCACGGGTGAATATCCACTGGTCTGTATGTTACTTATGCAATAGATAAAACACTACTAGAATCAGGTCACAGCCTTCAAACACCATCCAAGTGAAATTCATTTGGGAAAACAAAACAAAACCAGAAAAAAAAACCCAACCAAAAATCAAACCTCTACTTAATAGTTGAGTTTTGTAATTTCTATTTCATGTACTTGCATAATTTAGGTCAAAGAAAGTTTAAAGAAATGAAATGCTTATCAACAACAAGTACTTTGTCAGCCCTGTAGAGCTAGAAGAAATTGTGAGTGTAAAGTAGTGGCACCACTAATCTCACTCTGCAATGTGTTACACTGAAGGTTTAACGCAGGTTAACACAAGAGGCACTCAATACATTTGTGACACACAGTAGAACCACTTCTCTGAAAGATTCAGCAATTACAAGGTTCACACATATCTGCCTCCCTTCTTCCCCAGTCAGCAAACATAGGGTGGATTGTAAAGACCATTGCACCCAATAAGCATAAAATTTTCACATTACAAAGGGACCAAAACTAAGAGAGTCCAGATTTTTATTTCTGTGAAGGAGTTTTAACAAGCTAAGAAAGAACGGTAAGAGTCTGCAGAGTTTACTTGAAGTCCCCTTAGTATTAGCTCACTGAAATTGCAGCAATGCAGATTATGGGGGGTATCTGTTCATATAGGTTGGAATAATATCCAAATAAAACAAGATCTTGCTCTCACAAATATAAAGGCAACACGTGCTCAAAGGCCAAATGACTGAAACTGGATGAAAGATTTAAAATCATGTAAAGCTTTTCAGCAGAAGCTGAGAAGTGCTACACTATGAGGACTCATTCTCCAAATATTCCTGTATGTTGTGTTTATGAAATATTTGTAAAACTTAGATTTATAGTTAAGTATCTTCTGGTATTAGTAAATGTGTGCATTCTAAAATCAAATTTCCATGCTGTTTGTGAATGTTCTGGTAAACTAAATTGATGTAAAAAGTAAGAAGCTGCATTTCAGCACTGAAAGTGGCACAGTTATAGCACTTTATCCTTTCTTACAACTATTCACTAGAAAAGGAGAATGTTACTTTCTAGCAACTGTAACTGATCATATTGATCACATTTAGAAAGAAAGAGCACGACGTCATATTGAATATAACCTGCCCAAAAGAGGAAACGTGCCTATAGTTGGCCATGTTTTTGGGATGCCACTATGACAAGCAGCACTTTTTGTTCTACTTTGTAAGGCTAGATAGGAAAACTGTTTGGTTGACAGCCGTATGGAATGCTATACCATTTCAGCAGGGTTGGGTTTTTTTTGTTTCGAGTCACTCAGTTGTGATTCAATTTGTCTTCTTGAAGTGCTATTTGTCCACCTGAACGTCAGTGCAGACAAAGTGAGTGACTCCTCTAGGGACAGGACCCGTCATCAGACGGACCCTGACCTCAGGAGGAAATGGAAGAGCAGGGACAGGCTTGAGCTGTCTCCCTGGTGATGAAGTAAGGTTTAGCTCAGGAACCAAGACTCAGATCCATGAAGGCCAAGGAAATTTAAAAAACATCTATTGCTTCCTTTATTTAATCACTAAAAGTAGGTATCTGGACCAAGTATCAGAACGGAAGATTTTTTTTGCCCTTAAATCTTAACCTTAAAGAAGAAAGGCCTTAACCTTAAAGAAAAAATTTAAAATAATGACTTTTGAGATCAGCTAGCTAAGCAGATATTGCCACTTAAAATAAAGTTTAAAAAGGCTGTCAAAAGATGATAAATCCAGAAATCAATTTGAAGCTAAGATAGCATTGCTTCAAAATCCTTACTAGCCTAGACAAGAAAGCCAAACTGGGAAAAACACTTTACAAGACATTTTTAAAGTGGAATGTTAGAGGCAGATAAAACCAGGGTAATAGGTATGGGTGCTTTACTGTACAACTCTAGGTGCACCAAGTTCTTGAAGGCTTTGAGGAAGGCTCAAAGGCTGCAAACTATTTCTGAGACTGAAGTTATAATAGAAAAAAGTCTAATATTCACCACATAAGGATTTATTCTTACACTTGAGATTAAAAAAAAATAAAATCTGAGAATCTTGGTTTTATTTTTATTAACAATATTGGTATCCTGTCTCCACAAACAAACACATATTCTTAAACTGTCAAAGGTCATACTTTTCTTACACATTTTTAAAAATTTCTCTAATTTTCAAGCTATTCAGGAAAAACATTAATTGGATATACAATTTAAATATACATTTATTACAAAGGAAAGTTATCGCAAGAGTGACTTTATTAAGAAATCAAAAGACCTATCAGCAAGGATATATGAACAAGAAAAAGCTATTTCTTCTGGAGAAAGGGCAAATACGATATGCAGAACTTTTTGGGAAGCTTTTCTGTCTGCTTCACCTCCCTTTTTTAAAACAACAACAACAAATAAGCATTTCTTTTTACAATATCATGCCAGACCTATTCAAGAAAACCAAGAGTTCATCCTCTATGGACTTCTACCTCTGAGTAGACAAAATACAAAACCATCAGGCTAACCAGAATGTAAGCAGAACTGGAACAATTTATTTGAGAAAAAGAGGTTTAGATTAATTATAACTAATGTACTAAAGAGAAAAAAAGGCATGAAAACAAGCAATACTTACATCAGAGTTAAAGCGAAGCTGACAGACATTACAGGAAATTACTTGTTTCTTCTTTGGGGGAATGGACACTCCAAATGTGTGGTTTATGACTGCTTTTTGCACAGGATCCATCTAGAGAACAAACAATAATCAATTTACAATTTTTCAAAGCAAAAAATAACACTTTCAATGGAAGCTTCTTCTTTTATTTCTTTTGAGATAAACAGAAGTAAGTTTCCAGCCCTCATAATAATTGGATTTAACCCAGGTTAGGGAAACAGTAGCATGCTAGAGCTTACGAAGAAAAGGCAATTTCATTGCTGCTGTCATCCATGTGGGTCGCTTCCATCATGGAATATCCTGTGATCCCCAAGCTACTAAATAGTTCCTTCCCCAACCCTGCACATCCTCTGTGCTGCAGGGCCCCGCTACCACATCTGAATTGCAAAAAGCCCCCTGAAAGCTCTCCCCTATCATCTCTTGATCCAACAGATACATTAGAGAAACACCTTTTGTATCCTGACTGAGTCACTATCATTTATTTCTATGTGTTTCTCCTTCAATGATAAATATTAGCCCCTATTTGGAAAACATTCTCTCCTGGAGACCTTCGTGTGAGAGGAGATCCTTTGCAGGCTCCATTAGAAATACCACATGCTGGGAAAAGAGGTCACAATCCCCAAACATTTTCATGCAGAACTAATGTGTGATGGTGCCCAAGGGAAGGCAGAAGTGTGGAGGAACATACACAGAGTGTTTGTACCAGGTAAGTTACCAAGCTTCAGAAAACATTTTAACACTGAAAAATGTGAGATAAGCAAAAAGCGGAATATAATAATCCTAAATTTGACTGAATCTTTTCTGGAACTCTGAACTGTAAATACTGGGACTCTGTTGGTCACCAGTTCAGAACATCTTCAGGATCACAGAGCACTCTGTTGTTAACACTGCAGGAGCTGGGGAGTGACGCAGGATGTACAGAAAACAGTTTATAACTGTTACTGTGTCGAACCTTCAATTAATCATATTAAGTCGTTCTTCCTGATGTGACATGAAATAGAAATTAAAATTAATTTCCTGATGAAAAAATACACAAATATATTTTTCAGATTCCAAAACCTCAGGATATCTGGTCTGATCTAACAATTGACTCTGGTCTGAGCAGAAGGTTGGACCGGATGAACTCTTAGGTCACTTTCAACCCAAGTTATCCTATGAAACCTTGAATGTGTGGTCCTCCATCCTCATCTAAGATTAGAAATGGATCCTGAAGAGAAGTGGGTAAAAATGGCAGCTTATAACAAAAGATGAATGCTCATTCATCATTTTGTTTTTAAACCAGCTAAGGAGAAAATAGTTTGATTTGTTACAAAGTTATATTTTCCTGAAGCTTGTTTTGCAGTCACAGTGATGGCTTTTTCCTTTACAGTACTGTGGAAGAAACAAAATTTGGCTGTTTAATCTCAGGTGGTACACATCACATAGTTGATACTAAACTGACTTACAAAAGCAAGAGAGAAAAATTGAGGCAATTGACTCATTAAAGAATTTGAACAGTAAATTAGCTGCTTCAAGAATTTCTAAACATCAGGATAAAGATTGTATTTTTCCCTTAGTATGAATTTTAAGCCTCCAGAGAAGCCTGTAGTGAGGGTTTTTTTGCATATATGCACACACACACACAAATTTCAAGAAAAACATATTGTATTATATCTATCTAAGACAACTATAAAAGTAAAAATACCTCATCTAGAATACACTACTGAATTATTAAACAACACAGTGCTGTTAAAATGAATGTGACAAAGTCTAATAAAGACCTAAAATAAATATCCTTGTTTCCTGTTTCCTCTGTTTCTAGAATATAGTAACAGTCCAAAGTTTAAAAGCTTGAAATGTAATGAAAATATTCTGCTTCTGACTTGCACCATTTATTGCATTGCTCTGCATAATACATTACAATCATACACTCAGATTAAATTTTTATGAGCATCCATTTTATAATAGATATGACAGTCAATATATATTATTACATTTATAATACATGTTAAAAGATTGCTGTATTATTAGTGAATTGTTAGCTGGATTTGTTTCTTAAATGGAAGACATGTTTTACTTTTCAACCTGCTAGTAAGTACTTTTCAACAATTTGTAGTTACTAATGGTTAGATAAATTAATCTAGAAGAAAAGAGTAATGCTGAAAAGTACCTCAACCATTTGAAGTGTTTGAGATCGGTGAAAAGAAATAGCAAAAATACCCACTAGTGTCTACAGTCCCGTTTAAAAAATAAAAAGTGAAGAAGCAGCAATGACCAATGATTCGTCTGTGCATTCCAGGTAACAATCCACAGGGCCAGTGCTAGGCAAGGCAGTCCAAAACCACGCAGTGCAGACTATGGACAAAGTTCCAGTTTTAAACAGACGCAGCAGCACAAGGGCAAAATCTACGGCTCATGCTGCCTCCAGAAAGCACCACTTGGGATCCCCAGGGGAACGGCTAATGACCGGAGCCCTGTGTGCTGTCTGGTCATGATTAGAATTCAAGAAGTGCAACATTAACAATTAATAGGCTTTAAATATACCAGAAACTGGAGTAGATTACAGCATGCTGGAAAAATAAAATACTATCTCTCTGTTATAAGATTAACGCTGCATGGTAAACTGATCTCAGACCACTACACAAAATTATCCTCTTCATTGTAGGGAGGGAGGGAGTGAAATGAGTAGAACAGAGTGAGAGCTATTTGTTGAGGTATATAGTACTAGGAAATGACGCAGCATACTTTGGCCAGTGGGGAGCACCAATATTTAAAGAACCAGTTTTATAAAACAAAATAATAACAGAAGCTTACAGCTACCACAAATACAAATAAAAATCTGTTATTCTGTTTATGCTACAATCTACAGCCCACAGAAACAATTCTTTTTGTTTAAGCATAGCCTCATGCAATTCAGTTATATAAGACCTGTACCACATCTCAAGTTATCTCTGTGTTGCTCAGTCATTCTGTGTATGGAAATCATTCCATTGCTTTCGGTATCCTTGTCACCCATCTCGATTCTACCAAAATCTAACACATTCAGTCAAATACATTGAAGACATGGACAGGAACCAGGGAAGATTAGTGCTGAACTCTGACCTGATATTTTCAGGAAATCACTATTACAAAGCTGAGATCTCATTCCCAAGTTTTGATGGCCAGATCTTAGCAAATTACTTTCTATATGAAGCTTTGTGAAATTTTCCTTGCATGTTTACAATTATCTGAACATAACTTCATCAACCATTACTGTTGGGCTCATCAGTCTCATCAAGGTCTTTTAGTTTTTCTAGTCTTTTTTAGTCCTCACTACCTTAGAGAACATTTTGCCATTATCAAACTTCAGTTCACTTACCTCCCACGTATCTTTTTGCCATGAAAGGATCCTCTCATGCTAATTTAGTTCCCTTAAAATTTTTTTGCCAAGTGGTTTTGAGAAAACCCTTTTGGTAATTCATATTACGTAGATTAAAACATCCTTATTAACACGTTTGTTCATCCCTACAAACAGGTTTGTAAAGGATTTATCTTTAAAACAGAATTATGTTGACACTGTACATGTAGTTTACAGTACAAGGTATCTTCTCAAACTACTTTTGTTGAGGTATTTATCAAGTTGTTTGGTAAAAAAAGCTTACATTCTCCATGGAATGGGTTTTCAAAATTTGCATCATATTTGCCACCTCAGGTCCTCAGGTACAAAGGCATTTTTAGATGAGCTGTTCGATATCATCCTCAGCAATCCAAGAATTTAGTTCTTGAATTCTCTAGCAGTTCCTGCTACTAGAAACTCTCCCTGTCCTGCTGTATGTCATGGTACCACAGATTCTTCTGGTGCCTTGTGCGATATGAACCTCACTACAAAAAGACATAAAACTAGGCATCGGAATAAGGCAGAAAAAAAAGAAAAAGCAAAGCAAGTGCATTGGAAGAACTTGTTCAGTGAAACTGAAATTCTGAGCATTTTAAAAGATCTCTTTATACACAGCAGACAGTACAATTACCAATTTGTGAGCCTCAGAAATAAATCACAGTGATCTTGCAAAGGGACAAGCTCTGTCTTTTGCTAACAGCAGTATAACCTTAATTTTAAGAAAGGTTTAAAATTGTGATTGGTAATGTATGCCTTCGGTTTGGTTACCTCTCATCATGATGTAATTCTTGGGTCAAATACAGAGTTGTCTGTTAAACAAGCTTTTGTAAGCAGAATATGTGGGTATAAGAGTACTGAATATCACTTAACCAGCATTAAGAAGGCATTATGAACGCAGGCATTAAGAAGCTTTTGAAAAACATAGAGTGGCCTACAGCATACTGTGTTGGTTTATTCTGATAAAGCAAAGTTTTAAATCCTATGTGGTAAAACCTGATAAAATAATCCAGTATTTCCCTCTGGAAAAAAAAAACAATAGTGGTGTATTTAAATTAAGTTTCACAATTTGGAATTACTGAACTCCACCCCTGTTTGAGTTCCAGTTGTTATGAAAGCTGAGTGCACTACCTGTGTGGAGAATGACCATACACCGAAGCTTATTGTAAATTCCACGCTACGAACACAGCTTCGTACCATAACATCACATATTATTATAATTAAAAGAGTGACAGAAGTGAATACTCATATTCAACAAAGCACATATTTAGAATGTCCAGCATAAAATCAGAAACATGAACATTGTGATGCAATACTTGGCGTGGTTGGCCAACGCGAACTAGCAAGAATCTGTTCTCTCCACGTTTGTGCTGCTTTTGTCCCAACAGGGAACATATACATATCTCTCTTGACTAATTCTAAGCACAATTTACTGTTCAAATTAATGCTATGCAGTATAGAAATATCATTGGCCCATTACAGGACGAGGATGGTCACCTCACAAAGAGGGACACAGATACGGCAGAAGCATTTAATGCTTTCTTTGCCTCTGTTTTCAACATGGATGATGGACCAAGGGGGTCTTTTGCAGCTTGAGCTGGAAGATCGTGACTGCGAGAATTACCAACTCCCAGTCAATCCTGAAATTGTGCAGGATCTGCTGCTCTAGCTAAATCCCTACAAATCTTTGGGGCCTAATGGGATGTCATTGCACACTTTCTCTGATTATTGAGAGGTCTTAGGAATCCAGAGAGGTTCCAGTTGACTGGAAGCTGCCGAACATTTTCCTGATTTCCAGGAAGGAGGACACCAGAAACTAGAGACCTGTCAGTCTCACTTCAGTGTCTGGCAAAGCTACAGAGAAGATTATTATGAGAGGTGTTGAAAAACACCTCAAAGAACATGCAGTCATTAGTGACAGCCACCACAACTTCATGAGGGCAAAGTCCTGCTTATCAAACCTGATTTCCTTTTGTGACAAGGACCACACTTAGCTGATCAAGGGAAGCCATTTGATGTAGTCTTTTTGGATTTCAGTAAAGATTTCCATGCTGTCACAGTATCCTTCTGCACAAAATGTCCAGTCCACAGCTGGATAAACACATCATGTGGTGGGCGAGCAATTGGCACAGTGGGTAATAGTGAATGGGGTGACATCAGACTGGTGACCTGTCGCTACTGGGGTTCTGCAGGGCTCCATACTGGGCTCTGTACTCTTCAACATCTTAACAAACAAATAACTTAGACACAGGACTGGAATGGACACTTAGCAGGTTTGCAGATTATACAAAGCTCAGGAGACGTTGACTCCCTTGAAGGCATGGAGGCCCTGCAGAGAAACGTCAACAAATTACAGGGCTAGGCAATCATCAACCATATGAGTTTCAATTTATTACTGAAAGCATTGGAATGGGTTACTCAGGTAAGTGGTGGAGTCATTGCCCCTGAAGGGATGCAAAAGACATGTGGCACTGAGGGACATGGTTTAGTGGTGGACTTCGCAGTGCTGCCTTAACAGCTGAACTCAATGATCTTAAGGGTTCTTTTCCAACCTAAATTATTCTATGATATGACCAACTTTCTTTTCTCATGGGAATGCCATCAATATTCTCTGTGTATCAGTTCTCCTTGAGGGACATACACAGAGTATCCCCACAGAGATGTATTTCTGTACAGTGAGCCTGTACAGAAAACACTAAACACTACATCCTCACACCTCTGTCTCTATGCTCTTCATAACATTTTGCGGTTTGGAAAGGGCAGATGTAAATGGCCAATAACCAAACTAGGGTTGGGCTTCTGTTATATTCCCAACAACAGATTTGAAGACTTGCGCAAATGTTTCATTGAAACAAAAAGAATAATTAATTTACAACATTATAGGGTTTTAATTATAATCTTGTTGTTGGAGGGTTGCTTTAATCACTTTTTTGTTGTTTAACAGGCTCTCAAACACATAGCATATTTGCATAGAGCATGCAATATGGATCTCAATGAAATCAGGCCCAACCACACTCAGATTGGAACAAGTCTATGATTTTTTCCTGCCCCATTTTTAGAATTCTGACTACATGCCTTTCCCCAACTGTAGAAAGACATAAGCATCCACTAAGAAAGAATTCATATCACAGGGACTAGTATCTCCCTTCCCTTACACATGGTTCCCAAAATACAATAATGACATTGTACTCTGAAGGCAAATCTGTACAAATACTGTGCTTGCCTCTCCCCCCTTGATCAACTTGGCAGCACGCTACAAGTTCCCTTAGGAAAACAGTTACCGTGATAGTTTTGACCTTCAGACGTACTACTAGTTGGGGAAATCAGCCTGAAGGCTGTAATTCACTTGAAAGCATGTCAGATACTACAGCTATCCACGAAGAGTTGCTGAAATAAGAGTACCTGAAAAATAAGTAAGGAAAGAGACACCTTTGGAATTTAGACTTCATTTTTAGTACAAGACAACTAAAAGGACACTCAAAGCTGGGAACAACCTTTTATATCTATGTGTTTATATTCATAATCACATAGAGTAACGAAAGTGATGCCTGCAGCCATTTAGAGATTTTGTTTAGGCCAGAAGGAACCATTGCACCTGATTTCCTGAAAAATTTATACTAATTTCATTCACTGAATTGCTTCAGCCCTTTCTATCACAAAGTCCAATAATTTGTGGTCAGCCAAAGCCTAAATTTTAGCAAAAAACCCAACTTAAGAGCTTGATTTAGAAGCTTTGAAATAAGTTAATTTACATCATTCTGGAAGCAATGCTTACTGAATCTATTAGCCTATTATAAGCCACTCAATCTACTTGTGCTTCTCCATTCAAGGTCACCATAACCTCAAATACCTTCAGAATAGTGCAGGCACTCAGACACTGCAATCACATCAGCTCTTAATGTTTTCTTTGATAAACCAAGTTACTTTAGCCTCTTCACTATAAAAACCTTGATCGATTTGGTTGCTTTTCTCCAACTTCTTTTCAAATTGTCAATATGTCATTGAAACACAGGTACTAAAAGTTAGAACAACATGCTCAAATATACTTTCTCTTTACCTGCTTAATTAGATCCTTTCTGTTTTAACAAGAAATGCACTCACCATATTGCCTCAGCATTGCCTTGGGAAGCACAGCCCTAAATCTTTACTAAAATGCTCATTCATCCATCCTGTTTGCCAGCACAATTTCACCATCACATATCCTTCTCTATCTTAGGATGTTTTCTGACCCAACCTGGGAGAGGTGGGAATGGTATGTTGTAGCAGACTGCTTTCAGTTGGGTTTGCACTTAGGAAGTCTGATTTGCAAAACATCTGAAAATTAAATACCACTGATGTTCACTGGTTTAGATATCTTTGTGTAAAAGATTATGAAGTTTAATATTTAATTCCTATAGAAATACTTGACCCAAAGAAAGAATTGATAAGACACCACAAAAAAATTCCTGAATCTGGTCTCTGCTTCTTCTAAGGCTTATTCTCAAGTGGGGATATAAATACATTAAAGGATTAAGTTTGTTATGAGAACATCAACAATACATTTAACCTTTATGGTAAAAATTGTCAAATTTTCTGCTCCAGACAAGATTACAGACCTTTCAGGGTGAAATAAAGAAACAGAAAGCTGCTGAGAATATTCTGAGATTAAAGAGTTCTCCACCAAACAAATGGAGAATAAGTAAAAAAGCAAGTATTTGAGCCTCAGTGCTTTTCCTTATACTAAGCTGAACTAGCTTTAAGGACTTGGCAGCTTCTTTTTTAATCCATGCAGATTGCTTCTCTACCATAGTGCAATGCTCTGTACCTGTAAAAATGAACTTTTAGGACCATGACAGACTAAACCTGAGAAAAAGAAGGAAGTGCAAACAATGGTTAAGCTAATGCTCAAGGAATATGACAATTTCTTTCTCTTTGTGGCTATACTGACTCACAAGTTCAACTGTACATGAGTTATTTCACCTGTGCCTTATATTATTTATGGGTAGAATGGAGATAAAAATATTTGCAACTTCATAAAAAAGCTAAAAGGTCTAAATAACATGTTATAACTGTTCAAAATCATCTGATACAAGGTGCCATACAACTGCTATTTATTATTAAAGCTGCTGTTATTCAGAGCACTCAGCTGTGTTAAGCTAAACAAAAAACTTATATCCAGCAAAAATAAAACCAACCTACTACAGTTTGAGACTTGCTGAAATGTAAACCAATAATGTACTCTGAGAGCAAAACTATTCTTGTTACACTACCTATTACCAACTAATGGCAAAATACTGTAAGTAGGTAAAATAAGATGAAAAACTACCTTTCAGCAGAATCATGCAAAGAAATTCAAGCCTAGGAGTTTGTAGTCAGAAAAGGAGCTTAGATAGTACATGGGACAAACAAGAATCCAGACTTTTGCTTTCACCTTTGAGATGGTCCTTAGATATGACCCTTTTCTTCTTAAGAGTGTGCTGTAAATTTTGAGATTTCTTGGTCCCAGGCTGCCCCAGAACACCAAACGACAAAGATGAATGGTATCCCATTAGAGAGACTTGCATTTCCTCTACAGTTCTGAATCAGGCAAAGAGAGGTTAGGAACAAATTCAGGGCTTTTGATTAATTCTGTGAACAGGAAAGAATAAAGACACATCAAACCTAGTCTTCTGAAATGAATTAATATCGTACTTTTCACACACCAAAAGAATATCTAAAAAGAGGATCAATGTTATATGTATATATAGATTTGAATATGAATGTATAGATGGCTCAATGTGAGAAGCAAAACAGAACTGAGAAGTGCATAAGTATGTTGACAGCTGTCTTCCGCTCTTCAGCGTATCTAAGAGATAAGCCCCTCTTCACTTAAAAATCAAGTGATGTTTCCGATTTGGTGTTGGTTTTGTTTCTTTTTTCTTTTTTTCCAGTTGGTTGGTTGAGGGGGGTTTGTTTGTTTGTTTTTGTTGTTGTAGAGATTTTATCAATGTGATATACTATAAAAATTTTAAAATGCTTTTGTATTTACATATGAACCTTTAAAGTATTCTTCTAATTAAGTCTGTTCTGAAAATCAATGCAGTATGGAAGACTGCTGGTTTGGAGGGGTTTTTATGTTTAGTGGGGTTTTTTCTTTATATCTAAGTAAATGAGACACAAAGCAAGGTAAAAATCTGTATCATCCAATAAATACATAAGCAGGAAATGTGGTATTCTTTCCCTAGTGTTGACTTGCAGAAGCAGCTGAAGTTTGTGGTGAAACCAGACAGACTGAATATAGGGAAGACTGGTCTGAAAGGCACAGATCTTAAAACCAGCCTTGCTCTGCTACTTGAAAGGCGCTGTTTGGTGCCTCAAACTTGCGTACTGTTGTTTTTCAGGTATGCAAAAGACAGACAAGCTTCACACTATGACTTTAAAATGCCATACAGTACTTTTTGATTGTCATAAAATTGGCTGTACCTAGATTAAAAGACCACTAATTGAGAAGAAGATCAATTCAATGAAGATAAAGGCTTCTGAGCTTTCCTCTGCTGACTTGTAAAAGAAATAAATACTGCTGAAGTGTTGGAAAGACCAACTCCAAGCTTTCTATAAAGACAGAGATAAAACACATAGCCAAGGAACAGATTTTTTGGAGGACTTAGCAAATGGTAGAATTTGTACACAGAAACTGTATTTCTTTAAAGAATTAGGCTGACGATCTAATTATTTTTACATACAATAATGGATGTATTGCGACAATTTAGGAACCATTTTTCAAAATCCAGACGGTGGATGCCAGACTACTGTCAAGTGGTAGGGAAAGGTTACTGCACCTGATGACTTCTATTCCTCGCCAGCGCGTGTCAGTCCACTTACTCCCGAGAGACAGGATTTCCTGTCTGCCTGCTGATCTGACAACTGAGAGAAGGAATCCATCCAATGCTTCTTTGAGCAGATACAAAAGCAACAGAAACCTATAAAAATAACTAATCTTTGAAGAGGTTTGCCTTTAAAGCTTGACTGTATTATTTTAATTAACACTTTTTCCCCCCTTGTAATAATATGTAAGACTAGAAACAAGGCAGAAAAGTGCTCACTTAGGTTCACTAATTTAACAGAGATGATCTTCAAGAGATTCATGAGAGGAACTAAGGAACCTGCATCTTTCTGCTAAAATACCTTCCAGCTGTCAAAGATGTATTGACAACTTCCTGCTTTTGGCAGCTTTTTCCCCCACATCTAACTCACTGTGTCTTACCAGGTGTTTTCTTCAAGCACAATGGTCATTGAAACTTTCAGAAACAACCCTTATTTTTCAGGGCTTCACAGGCTGAGGATTTTTCAAAAAACAACTACCACAGTTAAGAGTTCTCTGCTGTTTTGCATCAACGTCCTAGAAAGACAAAAAGGGATTCCTGGCCTGGCAAAGAAGTGCCAAAGGATACAACGAAAAGGGACTACAGAAAATTAAAAAGACAATGTGGAGAGTAAAGGGGCTCTGCTGCCAGGTACTGGAAGAGGAGAAAGCAAAGACTAGTCATGGAAGAGTGGTCTGTACTGATAATTTGGGCTTTATTACGTAGTTCCTGAATTTGTTTTCCTCACCTGTACCATTTGTTTTCTTTTATTCCCTTATAAAAAGTAATAGACTGACTCTCTGCATTGTCATTTGGAGGATTCTGGCTATGGCTTGGGAAACACAAACTACTATATCCATAATAAATAAAAGAAAAATAGGAACGCTTTTAAGCATTTGAAACAGGAATAAAAGGCAAACCTGAAGTACCTTTTGTGCCTGCATGGCTATAAAAAAGGGTATAAAATGTAAGAAAAAGACAACTTATCATTTCTTGAATAAAAAACCTCTAGCCAACAAAAATCCTCAAGCAAAATATCCAGCTACCCTGTAAAACACCTTTCCTAAGTCAATTGCTCAAACTTCCTTTCTGTGCTGCTAATGAGTGTAAAGTATGGCTCTTACAAAACTTCACTTGCTCTCTGGAGTCAGAAGGAGTGGAGCAGAACAGGTCATTTCAGTACATAAAAAGGGAAAATGGGAAATCAGCATAGGGACAGGCTACTAAGATAAAGAGGGCCATAGATAACGGGTTGGCAACACACTGTTGGCTGCATTTGTAATCTGTTCCTGCCATATACAACCCTGTGCTCCAGAGCACTCTTTGGCACTGTAGCAGGGTGTTAAGTGGCTGAATCCAGACCCTGCTAAGGAAAGAGAAAGCTCCCAAGCCATAGTGTCCTGCCAAAGGCAGAAGAGGCACTTGGCACAGAGGGGCGAGTGAAGCCAGTGATACGAGTGCCCTGCACTCTTATCTGCTGAACTCGGCTTCTGCCTGGCCTGATTACTGGGCCCTTCAAATGAGAACTATATAGGTGGCAAATAAAAATGTGGATCATAATTGAAAATGCAGAAGAGGAAAGACAGAATTAGTCCTTCCCAGTAGCTGTCTTGGGGGTAGGCCAGGGATACCGAGTCTAGGCAGGGCTAATGCTGGAGAAGCGTCAGAAATTTCTGACTAAGTTACTAGCCAGCTCCTCTTCCCTTCCTGTAGCTCCTTCCAGCTGGCTCACCTTCACGGGCAGATGTAAAATATTTCTGGTCCACTTCGCAACGGGATTGAGAGAACTCTAATACAAAAAATCAACATAAACCCACTTGAAGAGAAATAGATACTGAAGCAGTAACTAGGCCACATTAACCCATAAGTCCTCTAAAACATGAAGGTATGAACCAGCATTTAGAAATCAATCATGGTCTAGTTAGATAGAAAATGTTTCACTAACGTGAAAGCTACAAGAGATGCTCTAATCTTTGATTACCCCTGAGGCCATAACAAACTCAGAAGGCAGCATATGAATTGCTGATTATTTTCTATGATGATAGAATCTGAGAAGTTGCTGACAATGCTTTTGTGCAGTCTGATGGGTCCCTGGCTCTGCCACTTCAGCTAAATACGAGTCAGGTAGTGCTGCTCTCATTTCAGAACAAGATAGGACTATGCTGGAGTTTTGAGATTATAATTTTTGCACTTAAGCACATAGATCATGATGACCTCCCACAATGTGATCACAAAGCAGCCTTTCTTCATCCAGTACACAAGATGGATGACAGGAGACAAAGAATCAGGGTGTAGAGAAGGGTACAGAAGGTAAAGCCGTATGATGGAAGCTATGGAGAGTAAAATTCAAGATTACACTATAATAAACACACAATGGGGACCACAGTAATCTTCATTTCCACTATGTACTTGATTTACAGATTTTTAAATGTAATCAATATGTAAGGTGTTATCTGTTAAGGAATTCTTAGAATCATTTTAGTGTGCTGAAAAACAACTCTGCTTAAACAATATTCTTTGGAACACATACATTCCAAAGTGCAGGTAACAATTTGGAAGTTCCTACAATTATGTCTTCCATTCTTTTATAAACAAGAACATTTTAAGTAATAACAGCTGCTAATTTAATTCAAGATCTGTGTTTCAGACAGAGCACATGAGTAATTGAGCAGGAGCATTTAGAACTTGATGACAGGACAAACATGATATCACCTTTGGATTCACTTCTGCAGAATTTCTGAGAGAGGGTTTGTCCTTCCATGGAGCAACCCGGGTCCAGGTTCTGACAGTCTGATCATGCCTGCCCTGTTCTGACAAAACTATTTGCTGCTGCTGCTGCTGTGAAAATATCAGGAAAGATGGTATCTATTCTGCAATACCTCTGGGCTTCATTCTGCCTTTAGAAGACCCCTTTCTGGCTGACCTGTTGAGGCTTTATTCCCCTTACTGAGAAACAAAGATGTGCCGAAGAAGTTAGTGCCATCATTCCTCAATTATTTTTTCCTATCTAATGAATAAATCCTAATGAACAAAGACAAATTTAATTGGGGCATGAATTGACAAATACTACACATACATCCACAGCATATTTAGAACTATTACATATTTTTTAGAGAAACAAAAGGGATATAGTTTAAACTAAATCACACATTCCATCAAGAAAATAAAATATAATTGGAGTAGGCATTTCTTTCACAAAATCAGGGTCAGTTCAGTGCTTCAGTTGACAGTACCCCACAAGCAGAGATGCTAGCAACCCAAAAACATTCACAAACAACATGAGAATGCTGATGTTTTACCCAGAACATCACAGATGACTTCAGATTTGAAAACTGCCAAACTTAACTACGTAAGAAAGGGTTTACCCCAGATTTTAAACGTACTTCCATAAATAAGGGAAGATCTTTTGGGAAAAAATGTAGGGGTATTCCTTTAAAGATGTTTGTAGTTAACACATTTTACCTTTTTTTTTCCTGCCCCCATAGCTATTGCATTAAGCTCCCATACAGAAACAACTTCTTTCAGACAACTGCTACGATGTCAGAAACCACCTCCTGCCAAGGTTTAGAAAAATATTTCTTTATCTGACTGCCACTGCAAATGAACAAGTGGATCCAAAGAAATTTTATCTTCTGACCCGGTTTTTCTTTTTGCCGCTCTTAGAGAACACATGCAAGCATGAACAGAACCTTGGCAGGGTCCCCTCAGTCCTGTTGAAGGCAAGGAGATGAAGAGTTGCACACTAGAGGATTTACTGTCTACAGCCCTTGACAAGTCCTCCTTTGAATTAAGTGCATAGATTTCCTGATTGATCCGTAAGGCAATTGATGGATTGTTTTTGCTCTTTGCTTCCTGCACAGGATGAAAGATTGTGGCACTTTAGATGACACATATTATGGGTTAACTGGATTTAGCTTGTGTAAAAATGGAAATTTGGAAAAATGGCTTTTGAACACTTCTACATACTTCTGCCACCACTTTAGGGTGAAAAGGAAGAAACCCCACAATATATATACACAAACCTAGAAACATACATCTACAAAAGTTTTGCTAAGTTAGAAAGAGAGGAAGTGCATTCACTATTCACATCTATCTGTCAGTAGATAATCATGAATGATTTAGTTTTCCAATGAGCTTTGGAGTCCGTTGTGAAAGACTTAGGGAAAATCAATACCTGAAAGATAAATGGCAAAGTCTATGAATTAGATGTAGAGAAATGCTGAACCACTGTTCCTCAAAATAGAGTTTAAAAATGCACTGTCTGTGGCATATAGCAGCATAATTTTATACAATCATCAAGAATTCTAAGGGAGCAAGTAGACATTGAGTTGACAATATCTGATTACCCCAGGTCTTTTTTTTTTTTAATAAAACCCATAGAAATTAGGACAGGAATGACAAATGTGAAGAATAAACACTCCAGGAATTAGGCAAATTAAATGCAACACAGATAAATATAAGCTAGGCAATCCCAGTGTAAATATCCAAATTAATCTGCCTCTAGAGGCTACCATGAGTCAGAAATTCAGTAATACCACCAGTAAGCAAATGATGTTGGTTGACTCTAAAACTATAGCATTGCTAATGAAAAGTTTCTCTGAGTCTTAATAAATAGTTCTGTGAAAAAGCTCACCTATAATAACCTGTGCAACTGAAAAGCAAACAAATCAGTAACAAATAAAATTACTGCATGTATTAGAAAGAGGATGGAAAACTAATATGAACTGCATCATGTCTGGATGTGAATGACACTTCTTTCTGAACATTATATTGAGTTTAGGGCCGGCACTTTAAACATACCTTTATTTTTTAATCTTTTTTTTAATATATTTTAAATTTTTTTAAATCTTCTATCTCTTTGCATACATGTGCATTCCCATATCTCACAAATACATAATTTTCATACATTGTTTTGCAATCAATTAGCAATATTTGCTACTGTTTATATGTGTTGGGCTGCTGATGTGAAAAAAAGCTGGCTGACATTACCACATAGCCACCACATGTCAGTGTGTGCTGTCGCTCAAGACTGTCAGCAAGGTGCATTTGCAAGTCATGAAGAATATGAAAAATGCCCTTACTACTTTAACCTCAGACAGAAGGTTAGCTTGCAAAAGGAAACACTTGGCAGTGGTTCAGTTGATCACCGCGTGGTAGTGATGACATTGCTTCCCTTTCCACCCCCTGCAACTACTGTGACCAGCATGACGCTCTACAGTTCAGGTGATGGTCATGTATGAATAGACGACTCACTGACTTGGCAGAGATGACTCAGAGCAGTTTCCTCCCTGTAGCTATTAGCTTAAACATTTAAGCTAATGACAAAGTGTGATGGCTGATGGCAAAAAAGCATTTTGATAAAATTCAGTGGCATTTTATGAGCCGCTAAAAAACAAGAACTACTGAAGAGTTACTGTTATTGCTGCTCTGATAAACAAGAAGAACTACAGAAGTGTTGGGTTTCTTTTTCCTTTTAAAAAATATTTTAAAAAACAAGATGTTTTACCATAAGCAAAAATGTCAGATTCGCATTTTTCACATTGTCTGACTGAACAATTTTACACTTTAGAGTTTTAATTGTACAGAATGAACAATAACCTCCACTTGCTTTACTGGCCATATTAGACTTAGCTGGATTCACATCAGTGGAGGATTTACGTCTTATCTGTCACACCTCTCTTTCCAATAGCTTTTGATTTTCCTTTTTTTACAGCATGTGGAAATACATATGCCAGGACAAATGCTTAAAATTATTCCAGTGCTTCTTATATCTCCATCATGGAGTTGTTTTTTTCAACGTGCAAACATCACCTCAAATAGACCAAGTTAAAAAACAGTCAGCCCCATTCAAAGTGAGAAGGTTGGATACCACTCCAAGTCTTTTGTACAATGCAAAAACAACCACTATGGCACAGACAAAAAAGGTTCCCTAGAACCATGTCTGTGATGTACCATTTTAAGGCAGCTTCAACACTAGATATTAGAACCAGATTGGAAAGCAACCACTGAAACTAAAGGTGGAAACATCTTTACTTACTGTGTTAAAATTTGGGAAGAATCCAACAGGAGAGCTGCTGTCCACAGGGAAGGACATAAAGGGTTTTATATCCAGGGAAGGCTGCATCATCAAGGTAGGAGTGCGTACAAGGGTGGGAAGTGTAGTAGTGCCTGTCAAGAGCAAACAAAACCAGGAATTCATAGTATTATCCTTTACACAACACACAACAGTAGAGCTTACAAAACTGCCAGAAAAAAGCATAAAGGGAAGTGATACAGAGGCTCTGTAGAACTTAACAGCATTAAAAGACACCTATTTACACACATTGCAGCTGAGGCAGAGCACTTCCCTATAGCCATGGATACTCACTGATGAGGAGACATACGGTATATAAATCATGCTGACAGGTAGAATAAATCCTTTCTACAGCTGAAAAATTCTTCTGTGCCAAAAGACCAGCATGGATGCCCATGAAAGTCAGATGCTTTTGCAGTTCATGGTTGCCTACCAGATCAGCCAGCACAGACAATACATGTGAGCTGAAATCCAGAGGTTTGTTTCCAAATAGTGATCTGCATGTTATTTTTATCTTCTTCTGACTATCAGGTGTTGCACAAACACAATTTCATCTAACACGTAAAAATGTCTCTTTTACAGTGCAAGACAAATATTATATAAAATATTAATAAAGATCAATAATTGAATAATCAGCTAGCATATAAAAGAACACAACTCTTTACATGCAATGCAAACAAGTATTTTCTAAATTTGAGTCCAGTTCTCATCAAATGAAAGCTTTCCAGAAATCTATATGCTGAAATTCTTTCTGTATACACTTAGGAATCATTGCCCAGCAAGTTCCTGGAGGAATGGGGAGGTACAGATACCCAAACGTTCATTTTTAATTAGCTATCTGTCCCATTCACACAATAAGTGGGCCTAGCACACAGTTTCCAGCTATGTCTGTGGAAGTATTTATTTTCCCTTAAATCATACAAAACAAATCTTAAACAAAATTACCTTTAATCCCCCCAAAACCAACAAATAAAAATCCACAAAACAAAACCGAAATAAAAACCCCAAACACTGAACTCAAACTCAGTTTCTCCTTCCTGGGTTGAATAAATAATTCAACATTGACTGGAGCAGGTAGTGGAACACAAGTGCCATACACCTCTAAAGGAGGGTGAGTCACCCTCTGCCTCTCCTACTTGTCACAATTTCTTTATAGTAATTACCTCCTTCTCCCACTCGCTTGTGGCCGGCAGCTGGGAGCATAACAGGCCTCTTACGAGTTTCCCTGGTCTCAAGCAGAGCTGACACAATACCTGAGCTTTTTCTCATGGAAATTATATGAGCTTTTTTAAGCCAGTCAGGAAGGGGATGGGGAGGAGGGAGAGGAGAAGGCAGAGAGAAGGGTAAGGGGAATAAAAGGATGGGACTAGAAAAGTAAATAAGCGTTTTCCCCCCTCTTCTCCCATCAAATCATTTGAGTCAACTTGCAAAATGCCAGGCAATCCATATGGGCTCCCTGAGTACCAGTCTTCTATTAATGGCAGTCCTTTCTGCCTGTTAAGGACACACAGAAGTGAAGGCAGAGTAGATATTTTCACTCATCTCTTTTCACTGTCCTGCCTCCACAGGCACAATTTCAAACACATTTTATGGTATACAGGAGGAAAGCTAAGCTCAGAAGCCAGGTGGGGCTGCATGGATTTTTTGGATGACCAAACACTTATAACCAGCCCGGAGCACAAATTTTGTAGGTGCTGGAGGGACAGTCATTTTGATCACAGTTGCAGTACAGTAAATACTATGTTATGGTGTAGTAGGCAAATAGCAGGCTATAATCTATTCCCTGTTTCTTCTATAAGCAAAGCATGATGACTGCACAAAGATGGCCCATTGACAGCTCCAGAGAGCTGTTTCATACCATTCCAAGTGAGCTGCACAACTTGAAAGGAAAAATGCTTGAGAAACTTTCCCAGAATATTTTCTCCCTTCTTCTTTCCTAATACTTTCATAAATGTCAGGTTTGCTTCTGCATAAGCTCATGAAACTCATTGAGAGTTGTGCCTAATTAACTGTAAGTAAAGCTTATTCAAGTGGAGTCACAAACATCAAAAAGCTAAAAGCTAACATGCCTATAGTTTCTAATTCATATCACAGATTCACAGATTCACAGATTATTGTGAGTTGGAAGGGACTCACAAGGATCATCAAGTCCAACTCTTAAACCACACCACTGCCTACCAGGTGGGAATCGAACCCTGGTCTCCCGCATGGCAGGCGGGGGCACTCACCACTGTACTAAAGTGGATTGCCCATAGTTTAAAAGATATATCAATAAGAAAGCAGCATGTCAGAGGATTTATCCAAGGGAAGTATATTCAACTGCAATGATTGTTTCTAGTAACTGGTTCTGAAACAGTAGATTTGCATAATTTGCATTTCAGACTTGCATTCAAACAGGAGCTATGTTGTATTCCATTACTTAAAGCACCATCATCAATCTAACTTCTTCAAGTTTTCCTTTGAAGTTCATAAGCAATTAAAGACCTGTAAAGTTAAAAAGACCTGTCCTCTCTTTACATATACATACTTCAATGAAGCTGTGTTACATATTATAACTCAATTTTACGGGAAAAAAAAGTCCAAAACAGAATAGACTTAAATTGTGTCTGACATATAGAATCAAGTTAAGTTAGGTTTCTGATGTTGTCTTTATTCAGCATATAGAAAGCATTTCGCATAAAATCTATTATATTAAAAAAGAATTAGCATTCTCCTGAAAACAATGCAACCTTCTTTGTACTCCTTGGATGAGTACAGACCTTTTCACATCAAAAAGACATTTGAAATACCTCTAGTTTTGCAACCCATGGTGTTTCTGCTGCCAGAGTAGTTTATGACCAGAAGAGAAGGACACATGCAGAGTCCATACAGTACAGAAAACATTCACACCTACCAGACTGACTGGTCAAGACATTAAACATAAGGAATTTATTCACTTTTGTTTGCCAGTTTACTACTTCAACAATTGCCCTGTTAGACTGAAGTTTGACTTTCAGACCCACCTTTGTGGGTCTGAAAGAACTATCAGATAAAGATAGAATTATCTCTGAAATATATTACCAGATAAAGGTGACATAAATTACAAATAGAAGCACTTCACAAGAAAATCATCAAATCAAATGCAATGGTCCAGTTTTTACACTAGTGTTGCTCCCAAAGGTCAAAGAGATCCTCACCACCACTCTGCCAAATCCATATGCAGACCAAATCAAAGCAGGAGTAATGGCATAAGAAAGATGTGGCTGAGAATCTTCACTATCCTCACAAATGTAGCAGATGTTTACAATTTCATTAGCATTTTAACGATAAAGGCAACTTATCATGTCAAATACATTGTTTTAAACTACTTGTAAATCTTTGGAATAAATAAACTGAAATAAATAAACTGAAACTGAACTTTCCTGTAAATTCATTTGCTTATTTCAGCTCTGTAATTAGACAGTATTTTGTCTTCATAACTGCAATTTTGACTCCCACAGCAGGAGTTATCTATATACTGGAATGCAAGCTGCAAAGAGACTTTGTCAAAAGGTACCGATCCTCACTGGTCCCTTTCACCCTCGTCCAAAAGGAGGAAAATGGTTTTCATCTCATCAGATGATCCACACAAACTTACACACTAATAAATGATGATGCAGCTCCTTTGGGAATTGGTATGATTACCATAAGAGCTACTGATATGCATCTTGTAAAACCTGGAGAGTGCACTCATAAACATTAAGATATCAATGGAACTGTCAGACCGTCCAGTAGCTTATTAATGAACTTAAAAAGCACAAACCATAGATACTCATCCATTTTTGATAAACAAAAAACAGGTAAATTTTCAAAAGATGTGCTGCTTTGTTTTTTCAGAAGCTACAAGGAAAGGCAGCAAGAACTGGTGTAGAAAATATGGCTACTCAAGAACAGAAAGGAAGAACCCCTCCATGGAACTCATATGGCAAGTGATAAGAAAGCTTTGGTTGAGGTCCAGCCTTCCACAGTAACATACGGATATAAAATGATATGCCAAATATTTTACACTCCATTCAGAGCAGGAGCTGAGACCCAAAAGCTCCTGCGCTCCCTGGTAGCGCATCTGCCTGCTCGCCTGCGGTGGTGGCCCAATATGGCAGTGGCCAGCACCAGCCACGGAAGTAGGCTCAGGCAGTTCTGTTGCATTCCTGGGAAAAAAGCCCCAAACGGAGCAGCCAACCAACCAAAGGAAAAACCAAACAGTGACCGACATGCCCCACCACGCTCTGCATAACAAGCTCATGGATATGAAAATGAGCCAAGAGCCAGGCGGAGAAGGGTTCCTGAGGAGTGACCGGGAAGATTAGCTCTTCTGTAGGACATTTTTATTGTGCTGTGTCTCATCCCTGAAATTGTGCAAGGCCAGGTTAGACGAGGCCCTGAGCAGGTGGAGGCGCAGTGCCAAAAATGGTTTCAGATTGTTGCTCCCTAACATTGCTACAGCAACGGGCAGTTCTAACGCCAGCCCCATACAGGACTGGCTGTGGTGCAGTGTGGAGCCAGGAGATGGTGGGAGGTGGGACAGCAGCAGACATAGAGGGACTCTTCCTATGTGCCACTCACCGATAACTGCTTTGGCAGTAGTCCTGGCTCCATGGCAATGGCGGCGGCTCCCCTTCCCCTTAAACAGTGAAAATGTAGGGCACTCGGAAACTGCAGGGGGTGGGGGTGATGGGTGTGACTAATCTACGTATTCAGGAGCTCATTACATATTCATGAGATGACTGAGTTTGCGGCATTATCTGCGCAGGCCCACTTTTCGCTGAAAAATAAACTGCGACCAATTGAAACTGCGGAGATGTGGACTGCAAATAGATGGTGGCTTACTGTATATTCAATTGATATTTAAAACCCCTGTTACAATAATATTTTGAATATTATTATTCAAAAGGACTGTGTCAATATTTATTGCCTTAATCTCTACATTTAGTACACCAAAATCATGTATACGAACAAATAACAATGTCTACCAGGGCAGCAGGGTGATGGGTGGGAGGATGGAGACATAACAACAGGAAACTGGAATTTTAAAGACAATTTTTTAAATTTGTCTTTAAAATAAGACAAATTTTAAAGACAAATGTACTAGAAAATTAATCAAGAAAAATCTCATTTTCCTTGCAGTTGTACTGCCTTTAAATAGCTTGCAATAACAACAGGAATCCCCAGAGGTTTTGTCTAGAAGATACCAGAACAGATGGATTTGGAACAGAAGTACAACAATTAGAAGTGGAACAAATTATCTTTCATTTTCCTTAAATAACTGTGTTACAATTGCCTGATCATGACATTTGAAAGAGCTCTTCCTTCCTGAATTTGCAGAACATGTGACTCACACTCTTTTACTGCTCCTCATCTATCTGCCACTCTGTTCTTGTGGCTGAGAAAGGACTTGCACACCTGCACAATGAACAGTCAATATTTTACAGCACTTGTGCTATACTGTTCTATGCAGTTTTTTTAGTATTTATATTCCCAAATTGAGTGAATGCCAGAAAAATTATACTAGTATCAAAGCATGTTTGTTAGCAATTAAATAAATTATGGAACATCCTTTACTATATTTAGAAGAAACATGCTGGCTGTGGTACAACGGCAGTTTGCTATTACCTTTAGATAGTAAGGAAATACTTGTCATTAGTTTCTAAGAGAGATTATCCTCTAGACTTCTAAAACAACCAAGACTATTTGTTTGACTAGAAAACAGAGTGATATGTTACAGCTTAACACCATCAAGATCAGTAAGTTGGAGTCTATTCTAAGAATACAGTAACAAATACAGTAACCTCTCACCTCTTCACTCTCTTCGCATTTTTTTTCCAGTGACGACATCATAGACTTTCCCTCAATTCTTCATGGTGTTTTTCCACATCACAGGAGCATAGGATGGCTGTGCATGCACGGAGTGCCTCTGCATCAGGGGGTAGGGCTGCCACACCCCATGGGGCGGGACATCGGCACTGGCAGAAGCCACTCACTTGTGGACTGGCATATGAGAATGTTGTAAACATTCATAAAATTCTAGAGAAGCTTTTTACATACTGTGTAAAGCCGGCAACAGCGTAGTGGGAGATTGGAGGCTGCTCGTCCCTTAGCTGTGGGCTTGACTGATGCCAGGGAAGACCCCGGTCCCAGCAGTGGCATGGCTCTGCTCATGCCTGCTGAGGGTGGGGGAACATTGTTGCCCCCACATCGTGCTAGCTGCGGGTGGGGCAGTGTGGCTCCCTCCACGCTCCCATGACCCATTGCCACACCGCACGCCTGGACGGCATGGGGGCAGCACTGGCTGCCCACTACTGCTCAGCGCACCCTCATGTGGCAGTGATGGCGTCCCTGTGCTCGCTGGGGCTGAGGGGGTGGGGAGATGGGTGTGATTTATTTGCATATGTATGATGTGCCACTTCTTGGATTTCGGCGTTTGTGGCATTCCCTCGGTCCCAACCCTCTGAGGGATTACTGTATTAATAAATGTAATGCTTCTGCCTGCATTAAGGTCAGTTGGAGCTTTGCAGGCTATTCCTGTTTCTTTTTCTCAGAATCTCCAGGCTGGTTCAATCTACTCACTCTGGTCTTCACCGACTGAGTGAGACTCTGCCTCCCTGCTCTGTTCTTATCTGCTTCTAGGAAACACTCCTTGGGAGTTCTTTTCACTTTGAAGTTTTCCAGGGGTGGAAAACTTCCATCTGGACTAACAGAGACCTTTCTGAAATCTTAACCATCCTTTTTTCAATTTATTAAACCAGCTCACCTTTCCCCTTGCCTTTTCCACTCTACCAACACAAAGGCATTCGGTTTTTTGCCGTCACCCTTAACAGAAAACATGACATCACATAATGTTTACTGAAGTCACAACCTTGTCCAGATCATGGTGAAACTTCTTAAAAGACTGGAATTTTCTCTTCAGAGCACATTTTTAGGTGATGGGCATCAAGCCTGAGCATTCCAGGATGAAGCACTGCATTTCCTCTCCTCTCAGTTTAGGATGATGACTTAGCACAAGTTTTCTTACAAACTGAAGCTTCCCTGATAAAAACAGGGGCAACCGCCCCCAATTTACATTACCTTGAAAGTTTCACAATTTTGAGGAAGGGACTTAGTTGCAGTTATATTTTTAGACAGTCTGTTATCACTTCTGCTCTCATATAACCTGATGTTTCTCAAAATCCTGCTTTTATCCTGAATTCTGTCACCACTGAGCTCATCATCTAACCCTCAGTGAGCCTCAGCACCAACTTTCTTTAAGGAGGTACTGAGCTGCTATCCACTAAAACCAAATAAGTCTGTCACTAGGAAGGCTGCTGGGTGAAAGTCAGTTGAAATAATTATGCCTTAACTTTGAAATTTGGGAGATTTTTGTCTGCAGTTGTCTTCTTGCTCCTCATTCCACTTCAATATGCCAACCCACTACCTCAACAATGCAACACACAAAGGTAATAGAGGCTTAGACACATATACACCCTCACAAATGTGTCTAATCACTTAACCACATTAGACAATTTCCAATGCTCTTAAAAGTCATCATAGCTCAGAGAATTGCATGCCTCAATTTGCTTTCTCCACATCATACACAACTTTCTTTAGAAAAGTTACCCAAGTTGCTTCTTATTTTCTTTTGTTAAGTTCTTCTGTTGGTATCACTACTTAAATATCCTTCTCACATAAGACTACAACAATAAATTTAGGTTGTTCAAAGAGGTCTCTTAAAAATATCAGCAATGGAATTCCAGATCCCCACTGAACAAAGTCCATTTTCCTTTCAATGACAATTTTCAAATTATCAGAAATGTCAAAAGTTTGAACATTCAGTCCACTCCTTTTCTATCCAAAAGGTAAAAAAACTAGTCACAATCTTGTCCTTACTTGCTATCTTTTCATAACTACATTCAGGCTTTTAGAAGAACCACTATTTTTATGTTTAGAAATAAGAAACTGTGAGACAGAGAAGAATGGCAGATTCAAAAACCTTCATAATATAGTCCATGTAGCTCACATTCTACACTGAATTTAACTGCTCTGTCACGGCACAGGGCATGCAGCCTACACGAACCTGTCCAAAAGAGATCAAACACGTAAAGGTTTGCTCTACCTGCTGTCCCTAAATAAAGCAACATGAACATCTTCATATGATATCCTGGAGGATTCCAGCTTTCTTCTAATCAGGTGCCAGACTACATCTCCTTTTCACAACCCATGCTCTCTGAACAGCCACAGCAAGACACGAGTTGGAGCTCTCTTTCTCAAGCCATAGAAGTTAGCAGTGCATTCTGTACTACTGTACCTGGAAACCCAAAAGTGCAGAGACTTCACGCCATGCAAGAAAGTGGAAGCTAGACTCAGCAGTTCTCTCAACTAAAAATACAAATAAAAGTACTTTAACCTCTGTGAAAAGAGCACAGGAGTTGCCTTTCTGAGGCCATTGAAAAATGGAAGGCAGATACTACAAGTTCACCAGTGCCTTACAATATTCAGAAGCTGCACAGGTTTTTGCTATGACATTTTAGCAAACCAAAAGCATAATGAAACACAGACCATATAGTCTC
Source organism: Pitta sordida (assembly GCA_013390025.1). Classification (NCBI taxonomy): domain Eukaryota; kingdom Metazoa; phylum Chordata; class Aves; order Passeriformes; family Pittidae; genus Pitta; species Pitta sordida. The sequence continues at coordinate 102,308 of WEKX01009644.1, forward strand.
ACAAAGGCTTCTCACTGTTTATCAGTCCCATGATGCTTACCTTATTCCCTAAGCTTATAAACCACCTCCTCTGCAGCATTTAAACAAACACAGTTTAAGACTCAGAGGTAAACAATCCTTTCATTCACCAATATGGTGCTTTTGTGACTTTGGGTGCTATGAGACAGCAGGCAACCAGCAAGCCTGAACAAATCTGGGCTGTTGTAATTGTGTGCTTAGCTTTAATTATCCTTGAGAAGAGTACACCATGTGTCTGAAATGTGCCCCCTGATTCTCGGGGCTGTCTTGTGCAGTGCCAGGAGCTGGACTGTGATGATCCTTGTGGATCCCTTCCTACTCAGCATAATCTGTGATTTTGTGATTCTGGGAGTGTTTGCAACTTCAGCCCAGAGGGAGGGCAATCTGGTAAGGACATCATAACCTAAAACACTGTTAAATTGTATTTCAATGGCATTTACCCTACTATTATTCTTAGAATTAAACTCAAAAGGGTTATTAGCTAGCCGGCTGATGTAAAGCTGCATTTAAAATAACTTCTGGGGGACAGAAAATAAAAAGGAAATGAAAAATGAAAAGAAATGGTGTCTGCTTAAATTTCTTGAAGAGCTCATAAAAGGTGACCTCAGAGCACAGGGTTACAGAGCATGACATTCAGAAGATCCATGAATCCCAGCTATCTTGAATTAAGGTGCAATGCTTTACTTATTCTGAAATTCCGTATTGAAGAACAAGTAAGAACTTGAAAATATACAAAACTGTAATATATGCTATCAAGCCTCTATTACACAGGGAGAATGAATAACAGAGATTTCAAACTAACAGATCCCTTAGCAAAGATAGCCACATTCATGATGTTCCTGAACATTAATGAAACACTTGTATCTAACTAGAAACCTTATTCAGCTTTTGGGTACAGCAGGGGCTGGTACATAAAACCTCCTGATGCTGTTATGTTTTGAAAAAATGCATGATAGGAACTTTGGCAATTCTACCCCACATTCAGAAAGAGAGAAGAAAACAAAAGAAAGCAATATGTAACAGAATGTTTCTGTTAAATTGAATTGAGATTGGACAAAAGAGGAATTTAACAGAACATTCATACTGAATTTTAACAGGATTTCAGCTAGTATAATCCTTTTTAAAAAAGCCACCTCTGGTTTCCCAGAGACAAATTAATATCATTTTAGTATGATTTCTTTAATAAATTAAATGCAATTAATCAAACACTATACTGAAAATAAAGACAAATAAACAGAGGGTGAGAGTTGATGTGAAACAAAAGAATGAAAGCATTTTTAAGAAACACGTCATGCAGGCTGCATCTACTTTCTATTACAACACCCAACATTGGGAGCATGCCGGGCAGTTCCATCATCCCTGACACTCCCCTTGAGGCAGCACTGGGAGCCAGACCAGTTGTAAACAAACAGGCACAAGCCAACAAAAGAGACCAGGTCAAGCTGACACCATGGTTGTGAAACAGAGAGTACTAAGATGGAGGCAGCTAAAAAGAAAAATTTTGCGAGCACTGATGCTTCTTACTCTCTCTCATCCAGACTCATCTGAACTAGACCTCATCTTCCATGCAGTGTAGCAGGAAAATTTCATGCCTGCCACACTGTCTTTCTGGTTGTATCTCTCAGGACGGTATCTGTCCAAGTTGACAACATGGTAATGTTAACAGGAGTTCACCTTATGAACAGAGCAATCCTGTCCTGCATTCAAAGAATAGTAATTCCTGCTTGTGCTGCACTGCACCCAGCTCCTGTTTGCCTTTATATACTTCAGCATAATTCATCTGTCCTATTCTTCAAAGGGAAGAACATCTATTAGTTCTTAAGGCCAGTCTGTTCATTGTTCTCTTTTAAAATTACCATGACTCCATCAGCTCTCTCATTGCCCTGGAATGTCATCACAAGTGGCCACAGATCTGATACTTCGATCCATTCAAGTGTCCTTGTGTCGCATTTGTCAGCGCCAGCACTTTGAAAGATTCTAGTTCACAGAGACACTCTGACCTGTTCTTAAAGGCTTTTGTTATTTGTATCGATGACTGTCACATTAACACTTTCTAACAAAGTAATAAAGTAATGCAAAAATGGCACCATGCAACCCAAACCTCGTCTTCCTCAGACATTCACATCATAATAAACCACCTTTTTATTTGGTATTCTCTAAGCATTGCAAGTGTACTTACAGAAGGATTTTGTAAAGCTTGATGCTTATTTCAGTCTCATTTTATTTCCTAATTTTTTTCTCACAGATTCATGTCACTCTTTTTTCATCATTCTTAGCAATTTAAACTACTTTCCATTTCCTACCTCTTGTGCTTGAGTCCATAAGAATTTTACATTTTAGTCAAATTATCCTTGCCATACTTCCTAACTTGCCTCTGCCATGGGAAAGTTTGCACTTGCAGTTCTATTAGAGTTTCATTAGAAGAACTTTTAAACTCTTACAATATACTTGATAAAAACAGTATCATGGTAAGTGTAGCTTAAAAGTGGTAAGTGCAGCAAAAAAATNTAGCAATTTAAACTACTTTCCATTTCCTACCTCTTGTGCTTGAGTCCATAAGAATTTTACATTTTAGTCAAATTATCCTTGCCATACTTCCTAACTTGCCTCTGCCATGGGAAAGTTTGCACTTGCAGTTCTATTAGAGTTTCATTAGAAGAACTTTTAAACTCTTACAATATACTTGATAAAAACAGTATCATGGTAAGTGTAGCTTAAAAGTGGTAAGTGCAGCAAAAAAAATCCACTCCACATCTTTTCAAAATGAATTTCACTACTGGTTGTTTTGTGTGTTATGTACCAATATTTGGCTGCATAACTAAAAAAATCAGACAAGAGGGCTACTCTGCCACTTTTTTCCTAATAAAAAGCAACTTCCCTTCAATTCTAATAAATGTTTTGCATTTTCTTAAAAATAAGTGTAAGATTTCACTCTAATTTTGAAAGCAATAATCACTACTTAATATTCAGTACCCTAAATGCTAGTTTGAAGACAAATCTAAGCAGCATTCATGCTCCAGCTTGCCTCCTGCAATAGGCAGATGTATTTCCCTCACCTTTTCATTTTTTTAATTCCCTGATTATATACTACGGTAAAAAACTGAGCCCACAATTCTGAGTAGTAAGACAGAGGCAATGAGTATTTTTTTCTCCTCTGTTCTGATCCCTGATTTAAGAATGTGCTTAAATCCCAATCACTATGCTTTAAATGCATGTTTAAACATTTTTAAAATTCTCTAAAGAGTACCACACAC